>OZ024831.1:76018495-76618495 GCA_964016985.1 Anodontia alba
CTATCGTAAATGTTAACAGAATTATACCAGCTCAAGAAATTTACCATTAAGTCCTAAGTTTCTACATAATCACTGGGAATGATGTTATTTTTTATCTGTGTCGGAAGAGCATCTTTAAATAACTTGTAAAAAACAGATATATATTAAAATGGTTTCATACTGGACATATATGCACCCACCATCTCAATGTTTCGTTTGCTATATATGTTACCATGTGCAAATACACTGCTATATATCACAAACTTGAAGTAAATAACTGTTTTTCATAGTGGTCACAGAATAATAAATATTCAAAATAGCACTTCTTCAGAGGTTAATATTGACTTTGTTTTTATATGGTTTATGTACGTTATAAAATAACAACCTCAAAGTTCATCTGCAGATGGCTATGCAACCATGTACTACTGAAAATCATTTTAAGTCATTAATGGAATTGAAAATCATCACATTGTCACTTCAGTATTTTAAACCAATGTCTTTGGATTTGTTGAAGAACATATTTCAATATACAATAAAATTTATCAGTATGTTACTAAGTTTAATTTTAGATACGTATATAAACATTCCACTTGTAATTCTAAACAGGAAAAAAATATCATTTAGGAAAATATCGAGTCTGAACGCATATTTTTCATGATGAATTTTCCAAATAAAGCACCTTAAAGATTAACATTTATCTTCTACGTCATGGTGTAAAATGTAATGTAAATAACACTGTTCGACAGAACGAAGTCACGCTTTCTTCAATCATAATTGTTGCTTTACTTTATTAATCGTCGTCGTCAACATTATCATCATCATTATCATCATCATCATCATCGTCGTCATCATCATCTCCATCATTCTTATCATGATTTTATTTGATGGAGCAAACAGCAACAATAAATGTTCAATAGTGAAATGTATTCTGTTGCTGTGTTACTACAAACCTCCGGTTTTCAATTATTCTCTATTGGAGTTCGTCTTTGTTCGTACGTCAGTGGTTACATATATGACTTTTATTTTGTCATTATTTGTTCCTTATCTTCCCATCTTTTTGGTGTCTTGGGAAGGCTGTACTTCACGACAGCGCATTTCCTGTGTATCTTCACATATAACTTTATATACTTGATATATATTCTAAATATGTTACGTACGTTACAATTTGCAAACTGCTCTTTACAAGATCATACTATCCTCGAAAAATCACATGATTCAATACATATCAACATACATGAATTACGAAATATTGTAGAAATCGTGACAACAATAGTGTAATATAAGTATAGTATAACAAAGTATAGTGTAACAAAAAAAATACGTCATAAAAATTGCCTTTAGAAACAAAGAACACACTACAGATTAGAAAATGAGAGTCTCGGGTCACAGTGTTTTATATCGTTTGACTTGATGAGCAATTGAGACTGGAACTTTAGATTATATATATCTAATTGAACTAAATTTTATAACAGAGGTAACGACTATCTCTCTTAAAGGCATCCATGGCAAGGTACAGCACGCACCCATACCAGAATATCGGATCATCGCATCACGCAGCCATCGCACAGAATACAAACTGCATTCGTCCACCCTACAATGAGCCCACACCATGAACCTTATTTCCTTTATGTTGTTCTTCGATAAAGTACAAAGTAATTCTATGGACGCGGGTCTTCTGGAAAAGAATAGAATACCATCGACTTTACCAAGAAGTTATATTCATTAATATTTTACTTGGAATACAGTGTTTGGAACATGTGCGCGGACATTATAAAATTCTAAAATATCCTAATGCTTTCAACGTTACTCATGCGAAATCTCCGTCATGATGTCAACAATGTCACAGTCAAGTTGACGCTGAGACATGTTCTTCTGTTTGTGTTATTGAAATAAAATTATACTTGTTTGTTTGTAGACGTGACTTTCATCGAGTTTAAACGCCCACCTCGGTTTGAGTATAAATCCGGACAGTGGGTGAGACTGGCATTAAGGGAACTGGGGCGTAATGAATATCATCCATTCACCTTGACTTCAGCTCCACATGAGGACACGCTATCCTTACATATAAGAGCAGTGGGACCATGGACATATAACCTGAGAAATATATTTGAACAAGACAACTTGAAGGAAGGATCATTTACTAAGGTATCATTATTATCAAGTATGTTCTGTAAGAAGGGATCTTTTGAAAACAAGCCGAAACGAAGATATCAGCACCATATTTGTAGATGTCCTATTGTAATCTCTCTGTCCATCCGCTTGTCTATCGATCAGTCCTAATGTTTTTCTCATGTCAATATTTTCTGTACAGTATGGCCTAGGCTGATCAAGTTCAATGTATGAGGCACCTAATGCATACAATTTATCGCATACCATAGGTAGGGTGCTGACCTATATTTTGACATTTGACCTGCATTACTTGTGTAGTGCAAGTCTCTTGTACTATAAGGCCTGAGTTCACCAAACTTAATGTATGAGTACATTTAGTGTCGTTGATCTGTTGGATATACAATTAACTCACTGTAAGCTATATTATGACAATTTGCCTACATTATAGAAAATCAGCTCTAGTGCAAACCTACTGTACTATTTTGCCTAGTTTCACCCAAAATTTGAGTATGGGTACATTTAGTGAAATTTTCACGTTGCGTACCATACTTAGATTACAGTGATCTGTATGTTGACATTTCACCTATAATGCAGAAAATATTAACACTAGATATACGCTGATTGAATATGGTGAGTGGGTACATCTAGTAGAGAAAGTGCAGCACATACCATAAATAGGTTACCGCGACCAGTGTTTGAACCTCTGACCTATATATTACAGAAAGAAACTTATCCGGGGTATATCAAATGTACTATACGCCCTAGGCTGATGACAGTCGGTGCGTGGCTACATTTAGTGGACACATACAACAAATAGGCAACTATGATCTTTATTTCAACTTCAGTGTCTCCATTGCCAATTGCCTGTACTGTTTGGCGTAAATTGACAAATTTGGTGTGTGGCTACGTGTAGTTAAGTTGTGCTGTGTGCCATAAATAGGTCTTTGTGACTAGTATGGTAACCTCTCAGCTACATTACAGGAAAACAAAAGGCCTGTGAGGGCCTTAATCGCTCTACTGGCAAGTACAGTATCGTTTGTTTTTTGGTTTTCACCGCCGGTACAATTTCTTTGCAGGTTAAAGACTGTTTCCCCCATTTAGAATGCTTAAAACAACCTCGCATGCAACTTTCATGATTCCAAACAAAAAGTAGGAACCACTGATATAAACTTATATATAATATGTATATATGATTATTATTATGCATCATATCACACTGCATAGAAAACAAATTTCACAAACTGGAAAATCGCATATTATAAATAATTTCTACAATACTTATCTTTTCATGAATTACTTGCTGAATAAGTCTCAATAAACACTTAATCTCTTACCAAACAATAGCAAAGTTTAATGTGTCTGCGGCAGAGTTTTATTTAAAACATTGTATTAAAATAAGAAACCGCTAATAACATGCAATTTCTCCGTATCAAAAATTGTTTTCTACCCTATCTGTGAACTATTGACTTTTAGTTGTTTTTTTCTTATATTGTTGTCAGCATAATATTTCAAGAATTTAGAGTTCGTAGTTTGGTAATAGATTAAAGCCTTTCCTGCATCAGGAATAAATGGCATCATGACGTTCAGACAATAGGTGCAAAGACGGATGGATGCACGGACAAATAGGAATCTCGCCATGACATAATCTGGCCAGTTTACCAAGAATAATCTTGCCAGTCTGTGCAAGTTTCAAAAGAATAAAAAAATGTAGACTATCGCGTAAACGAGAAAAAGTTAACAGACGGATGCACGGACGGGAACCAGGCCATGGCATAAGCTCTTCTGGCCTGCGGCCAGTAGAGTTTAAACAATATAACTGCCGCTGTTGACCGAATTCGATGTATGAGTACATCTGCTGAAGCTCGTTTGTCGCATACCAAAACGAAACTTGATGTGACATATATATCGACCTACGACCTACACTTTTAAACAAAAAAGTAACTTGTCTGGAGCATATCTCTTGGTTGGTAGACTTCATGCTGGCTGAGTACACGTGGGTACACGTTTCATCTGGTGAGGGATTATGGATTACTCTGAAATACTTTGCCCTATTCTTACTTCTATATGTTTACGATATTCTTAAATTGTTGTGTAGGTTTCTTGAAGAGGCCTTTGCTGCCAAAATAGTCTTCTAGTTGAGCATGTTCATTTGCAGTACTGCACATGCGTTTTAGCCTCAAGTTCAGCAGAGCTGAAGTGGATGAGAAAATAAACATTACGCCATGGTGAAGTTAATGACCGCAACACCATTGGAAATAAAATCTCAATCTTACACTCTTATTGATTGATTGATTGACTGGTTGATTGATTTACTTTCAACAGTGGTTTTTGTCAGACGGGACACTTCCTACATGTTCTTACAGCTGAATCAGTTTCATAACTATAGTCTCCTTTTAAACGATTTATAGTTCGTTTTCCCTTTTAGAGGAATTTACCATCCCGCTTTTTGTAGGAATCTATTATCAAAATCACCTATTATCATGCGGAAAGGTAAAAGGTATAAAGTAAAATAAAATATAAAGTGCCAGAACCATAATCGTCATCAGTCCCTGTTGACTTGTTTTCAAATATGAATAATACAATTGTAACGTTTACCGGGTCTTCCAAGAAGTCAAGCACCCATCCAGCTACTAACCTCTATTGACTTTGCTTAACTTCGTGAAAAACAAAACATACACTCAACATGCGTCGCCATAAAAGCCGGCTTCCACAACAAGACTAGATTTGATCTAAGTACCTAATCCGTTATATTTCTCCCTCTCTTCTCATTGTGCTTCTGATTGAAACACAATGCGACTGTCTATGAATGTGGACATGTCATAAATCCAGCATACCAATATCTTGGGGCCTCACATGATGGGAAAGTGTCAGACACAACAGCGTCTGGCCCATTTGGATTGAAGGAGATCAAATGTCCACATAAATACGGAAATTTAACACCACATGACGCTTCTCAAAATGATAATCTCTGCCTGGAAATGATGAACATTGTCTAAAACTGAAAAAACATGCATATTTTCACCGTCTAAGGACAGCTTGCAATTTTTGGATTAAACTGGGGTGACTTTATTCTTTATACAGCTCTAGAAATGCATGTCGAGAGAATAACGTTTGACTCTTATTTCTGGGCATTGAAAATGCTTCAAGTTTGGCTTAATTGTATGTACGTATGCAGTTAATAACTTTACAGAATCAAATTGTGTGTCTTATACTTATATCAGTAAAATGTTATTCAAAATTTTCTCGATAGTCTGCGTCCAAATCTGTTGATGTGGCTGTTTCTGGCATTGCTTCAATCAGTCAATCAGTCAGGTTTTAACTATGATAGGGTCCTGAAATTCGGAGAGTAAACAACATTCTGTCCTTTTCTGGTTTACGATTCCTGCAGTCGAAATTGTCTGTCAAATATATAGAAGTTATTGACTTTCCCTATTGCACGCTCAGTGTGGATCCTGTGACGTGCAATGACTTGTGTTAGTAACCTCATCTGGGCTATGTTGTTTTCACTTTCTGAGAAATAACGGAATGTTCAACTTCGTGTTAATTTCCTCAAGGTCCTTTGACATGTCAAAGCCTTTATCTGTCATTACAGCGTCACCCCGCAACCAGTTCACCAGTGCTTAGTTTACGCTTCAGGAGATCCATAAACCACTTTTGAAACAATTTTTCTTGTCTAATCTACTCCCGGTATACACAAACATTGTTTATCCCTTGAATTCTATCCCAATGAGGGACTTGAATGTGTTTGTTGACTTATAATTTGAATAGGTATGTGATTTTAACATAAATGACGATCGACTTGCAGTGTTCAGTTCTATTCAGTCAGTGATGATCGTTGATGTTGGAAAATCTTTTGGTACTCATTTGTTCTATTTGCCATGATTACAACCTATGTGGAAATATCTTAAGAGAGCCCAATCGAATGTAAATAAGATTTATCCGTGTTTTAATAATTTGTGAGTCTGTATATAATGAAATGTTAAAGCGTACAGTTAATACAAAGGAAGGCAATGATCAGGAATCGAACAATTACCTAACACTTTCCGTCCAAGAAACCAAAGTGAAAGACAGACGCACTTAAAACAAAAAATTCACCAGATCATACATGCAAATACATATTATGGTAGAAATAGTAAACCACGGCAGAAGCGTCGCCTTGGAACGGTCTGTAAAAAATATTACTAGGGAATGGGGTGCTTAAATCGATTTAACGTGGCCAGTTGGACTCCGGTGGGCCCGACCAGAGCCAGAGCATCAGGGGCCAACCGACTTACTTAACATTACGAAAACACGCCTATTCAAATATACTGAAAATTTTACCACCAAAAAATGAAAGTTTTCAGATAAAAAGTTCTGATATTTTTCATATTTCTGCTCAAAACATAGATTGTGGGTACTTGTTAGAACCGCCTCGACGAGGCGGTTCTAACGGGTACCCACAATCTATGTTTTCAGCAGAAATAAGAAAAATAACGTATATCCCTGTAAACCCCAGTTTTTCTGCATAAAAGTGGGGTTTAAGGGGGTCAAAATTATATAGGCATGTTTTCGTGATGAATGTCTTCAGGCCGGAGCCGTCATAGAAACTGAGGCCCGACCCGCTGGCGTGCAACCAAAAAGAGAAGTAAAGTTATTAACCGTGATTGGGTTAACTACCATGCATGAAGTCTGTCATATTACATTTATGATGTACCCAATCTTTATATATCGAAGACTGATTGCACGAAATTGAGTCTAAAACCATTGCAAGCATATATTTTTCTGACTTAATATGCGAAGTCTCCATAAAAATCAGGTTCTGATAGGCCTTTTTGCAGAAGAGATTTAAGTCCAACATTGAATTTTGAAACTAAATTGAAATGATCTTTAAAATTTAGAAAAGCCTATGCGGAGTTTATGGTATCGATAACCCTGATTAGAAGTTAGCAGTCAATAATTTATTTCGAGTGTTAAGTCAGTAACATGACTAGACATTCTGGCAACCGAATTAGTTGCGAGATATAAACACCGTAGGATGCTGGACGAGGAAAATCCAAGTAAGGAACAGTTACAATCTGAAAATCAAAATCATCGCGTTTATCAAACATTTTGCATGAAATAAACTCATCTAAAACAGACAAATGCAAATCTAAAAACGGGGCAACAGTTTCCAAAGAATTTGCTTTATTTAATTGAAGCTCTAAAGGATTAATTTGACTAATCAAACCATCGAATTACTTCTTGTGAATATTTAATAAATCTTCCAAATATCTGGCCATCGAGCTGAAAGCTTCACTAACTTCAGATTCCTTTTCTTCATGAAGTCTCTTTCATAACAGAGCAAGAACAAATCAGCCACAAGCGGTGCGCAATTCGTACCCATCGGAATACCCAAAATTTGTCTAAATAGCTTAGTACTAAGTCTTATATAATTATTGTCAAGAAGAAAAGTAAGAGCTTCACACACTTTCTGACATGGCCATAAGGTATAATTTCTATGCATTATGGAAGCGAGTAAACCAACATTTCTTCCGTTACATGCAAGATAGAGTGAATCTACCATTTGAAATGTCCATTCAGTCTAATCATTAAGTTTTTCTTTTAAAAGATTGTGAGGTAATGTAGTGCAGAGCGTGGAAAAATCATACGTAGACAGACTTGATGCACGAACAATTCTGGATTTTAGTTTATTCAAAACTTCATTCGAATTTTTTATGGACCAAAACAGATTCTTACCTGATCTTTCATAGACCTTGTTTTATTAAATAACCCAAGTTAAGTTTCATAAGGGTCAGCAGAAATCCATCCTCAACTGCAAGTGCATGTTGTTGATTTGATGGTGTGCCTTCTTCATTTGTGTCATCAGTGTCATCGTTGTCAAGAAAGTCAACTTCCTCGTCGGAATCAAATAACGAGGAGTCACATGTGTAAGTAAGTTTTTGACGCCCTGCTATCCCAGTAAGTAATATTTGCCAGATTTTCCTCTGGTACTTTAAGTATCAAAACTCTTTACAATATATCCTCACTCAGAAAACCTCTATAAAACGAAATCAGTCTTTGCTTCACTGGGGCTGACCTCAAGATATTAACCGAAAACTGATAGGTACATGTAAACGGCATGCTTACTTGAACGGTGGCGTCTGCAGCGGTGTCTTGTGAAGGTGGTTCCTCTTCTGACGCCGAGTCAGTACCAGAATAACCATTTCTTTTCCTTGGAGACTTACGTCGCTTGGTCTCTTTATATGGGAAAAGTGTAGAAATTGCATTAGGTTTCAGTGTCCGTTTCTTTGTATCAAAATACATGAACTAATTTTCAGTAAAATGTTTTGACATACTTTTATTTATTCTGATACGTTGAAAACGTCTTTAAGTTGTGTTGATGATGACCACCTGATCTTGATCTTCCCTGTCTGAAAGCAAGTTTGATACATGGTAAATAACTCCACTTAAGTCATTGGTCCTCCTGTTTAATGTCATGATAGGCGTTGTCGCCCTACCTGCTAATACAAATAGTCGGGTTTCTCATTTCCTGTATCTTGTAAAAAATACGTACCCTACAGTCGGAAAAATATACGGCTGACTTTTTGTATATATAAAGCTTGGATTTTAGATCATACAAAACCGCTCTATAGCAATTAAAAACTAATTGAATTTTGGAAAAAATGCATGCAGTTTCCATGATACTGGTTTAGAATTTTGCCAAGCAATTGTAAGTCCTATTAAGCGTATAGTACGCAGGTATATACTAACAGGTAAAAATACACCTAACTCGCGATAGTCTGATTATGAATTAGCACTAGTTTAGAATTCTTGTCGCGTTTTGTAAAACGGCTTGTTTTTACGGAATGTTGAACATTTTTGTTTCCAGAAATTACGTCACTAATTATGTTTGATCTTCATGCATTCTTACCGAGTAAAGTTCGTCAAAAAGGTTATGAAATTATGGACATGAAGAAATGCGCTGCGACTCCCTGCAGTATGTATTTACTTAAGTACAATACACTGTTCTATACGAATATTTTTTTAGAAAAAAAAAACATAAGCACGAACGCCCTAAATATGTCGGGTAAAATTTAAAGTGTGTCATTCAAAATAGTGTCGAAAACTTTGCAACCATACGTTTTCTTACAGATTTGTCGTAGCGGCCATATTGGTCGAAAAATCGAACATTTTTTGTGTTAATCCATTTCTATATACCTTCTAATAAATGCTATAGAAAACGGTAGAAGGTTTATTTGAAATGCAATTTGCATGCGAAATTAAAAAAAATGATGTCAGACTGGAAAACCGGGTACTCTCCCTTGAATACGGAAAACAGCCGGAGTGTCACTCATGGCTTCATGTATGCATATGCGCATGAGAAACTAAATAGTCTGCTTTCGGTTTTGAGCATTTTGTTTCTTTTTTATGATTTTAACCTAAATACACAAGGTTTTGTATACTTAGTCTTTGTTAAGTATCAACTGGACCTTCATAGAAACGTGAAGTTTTCGCAATATGCAATGTATGCATATCTTCTATACAGTTGCTATATATACAGGCATGTCAAGGCTTTCTTTCTTTATCGAAATAAATCGTATATCTTTCCGATTCTAAGGTTAGCAAAAATTGAGTACTGGAACCCGTACTAAAATCGCTTGTTTTCTCCATGTATTCCAGTTTAATTAAATAAATGCAACAGTGTAAACCCTAAGCAGACGCCTCATTCTATCGTGTCTGATCTAGGTCAACACTGTTTACCAAGTTCCTTTTCAGGGAACGTTGTGCTTATTTGTTTCGTTTTTGTTTTTATCAATTGTTAAAAATGAACAAATAAATTATTTTTAACTCCGAAAAGGTACAGATTATTTACGTATTAATATTAAATCTGACAAATATCCACTAAAGCTATTACATCAACTGCTTCAAAGAATTCGACTAGAAATGTGTCAGTATGACACAGATGCCCCCGCCAAGGGCCATCCTCACCCTCACGCAGGTATTTTGCAAAAAATGAAGTTGAAAAAAGGGCCATAACTCTCATAATAATTGGCAGATTTTTACAATAAATCGAAATTGACCATATTTTATGATTATATTACCTGGGTATAAAATATGAATCCAATACACATATCAATCTTTTTTTAAAAAAAATAACAGAAGGAAAACATCTTTTGAAGGTGAAAAAGGGCCATAACTCCCATAATAATGGGTTGATTTTACCCGTATTGGAACTTGACCTCTATTTTATGATTATATACCTGTGTGTTAAATATGAATTCAATACACTAATGTTTTCAAAAGATATCAAACTGAAACTATTTTTCAAAGGTCAAAAAAGGGCTGTAACTCCAAATATAATTGGTGGATTTTACCTTAAATCAAACTTGACCTATATTTTATAATTATATAATATGTATAATACACTAATCTTTTCAAAAGTTATGGAACGGAAACCATTTTTCAAAGTTGAAAAAGGGCCGTAACTCCAAAAATAATTGGTGGATTTTACCCTAAATCCAACTCGACATACATTTTATTAAATACCTGTGTATAAAATTTGAATCCAATACACTAATCTTTTCAAAAGATATCGAACGGAAACCATTTTTTTAACTATATTTCAACATTGATAAAGGGCCATAACTCCAAAAATAATTGGTGGATTTTACCCTAAATCACTTGACCTATATTTTATAATTATATGCTTGTTTATAAAATATGAATCCAATTCACTAATCTTTTAAAATGTTATGGAACGGAAACCATTTTTCTAAGTTGAAAAAGGGCCATAACTCCAAAAATAATTGGTGGATTTTACCCTAAATCATACTTGGCCTACATTTTATGATTATATACCTGTGTATAAAATTTAAATCCAATACACTAATATTTTCAAAAGATATCGAACGGAAACCATTTTTCAACTATTTTTCAACATTAATAAAGGGCCGTAACTCCAAAAATAATTGGTGTATTTTACCCTAAATCGAACATGTTGTATGCCTTTCCGTGTGTCATTTTGTTCTTGTGTTTTTCAGTCCTTTTAGTATTGCGATTACCTCGCTTGGGGAATCTTAGTGCTTTTCGTACGTTTGTTCGGTTTGTGCTTGTTTAGATTTGTCGGTTTCCTCTTCCTCTTGGGGTCTGGGAAGGGCTGCGGTTTGTGATTGTGGCACTCCCTGGACTTTTCTTTTACCTTTTTTGACCTATATTTTATAATTATATGCATGTGTATAAAATATGAATCCAATACACCAATCTTTTCAAAAGTTATAGAACGGAAACCATTTTTCAAAGTCGAAAAAGGGCCATAACTCCCAAAATGATAGATGGATTTTACTCTAAATCGAATTTGACCTACATTTTATGATTATATACTTATGTACAAAATTTCAATCCAAAACACCTACCCTTTCAAAAGATATCGCACGGAAACCATTTTTCAAAGTTGAAAATTTTTCAAAGTTGAAAAGGGCCATAACTCCCAAAATAATTGGCGGAGTTTACCCTTAATCGAACTTGACCTACATTTTATGATTATGTACCTGTGTATAAAATTTCAATTCAATACACCAATCCTTTCAAAAGATATCGCACGGAAACCAAAAGTGTTACGTACGGGACGGACGGACGTACGTACGGACAGCGGTGATACTATATGCCCCCCCCCCCCCCCCCCCCCATTGAAAATGGCGGGGGCATAAAAAACAAACGGAATGTATATGGGTACTTGAGCGATACCTAGTGTTCATTTTTGTCCGAGAGATTCAAAGTATATCATAGCATTAAACAAATGGAATGCACGTTTTTCTTATTGACGCCTGGAAATCGGTTAACTTGTATGCCGTCGGAGTACTATTGAACAATAAATTGACCTGTTCCGATAGACAAGTTGACTGTATGTAAACAAACTCCAGTAGCGAAGGTTATTACGTTTACCGCGAGTTTATGTTTTCATTTTACTTTTTGTCGAAAATCGGAAATTTGTCATATGCTGTGGCAATGACTGGAGATAATCCTGACACAAGGATTATACAAAAAATCTGAGGATTTCTACAGATATCCTTTTTGGCGTAAAAAAAATCATGGCTTGAACATGCCTTACCGTGATTCAAACTATTCATGAAAGGCCTTAACTCTAGGACATTAGCAACTGACATTCAAGTCCATGTTAAAGTAAGACAGTTTATCACACTTTTGCTTAAACGAAGCTTCCGATTCATAGAGAAAAAGTTTCTATGCGTACCATTTGATCGGTGGCGCATAATTTAACTAATGGAAAAACTGTGCAATCGAGTAAATTTTCGAAAAACCAAGAAAATTCGCTTGTTCTTAACATTTTAACACCGTCGATAGCTTTGGTTATTTATTTGTAACCTAATTTCCTTATTCATCATTTAATTCCTATTTTAGAAGTTTAGAATGGTCGAATTCAAGAAACTCTAGCACCTTCTATATAATTTACATTAGTTAAATGTACACATCGAAGTTTTTTAACCTGTACCTGAAAAACGAAACATCTCGTTTTTGCATAAACATATTTAAAAGGCGTGCAATATCCAATGGTTTCAAACCAACTTGTGCCATCTTACTAAAATGTTATGAAATGCACAAAAACTGCATCCTTTGCCTCGGTGCTTATTGTTCAATGCATGATTTTTGGTCGCCAAAAAATCTCGAGAAATCTACGGAGTTTTCCGTTAAAAACAGTGTTATAACAATCTTGAACTTTTATCTCAGCATATGACATTCTCCGATTCTTAGTGACACACAAAATAATTATATAAACTCACATTTTATCCAGCTGATCAGCACTCTGGGAAGTTGTTTACATTCGTCAATAGGTCCACCGGAACAGGTCAGCTTATTCCTTTATAGTACACCGTCGGAGTACAAGTTGACCGATTCCCGAGTGTGTTATTATGGACAGAGTAACTTTAATGCAATGAATTAAAGCAAATTAAACATGTGTTTACTTACCTTTGACATTTTCTCATCTTTTGGAAACCCATGAAAAGAAACACCAGACTCTAAAGCGCAACAGTAGTTCACCATTATTTTCTTTCTTTTTTAAAGTTGATTGTTTATTTTAATTATTTTCAAAACCATCTTAAGCTATAATGCTCAAGTTGTGTTGCAGTGTGTAATTATTAACTCTACGGTATTAACAGCTGTTTGGAGTGTGGCAATACAATGCTTATCTACGGAATCCGGGAAGGGACATTTCCTTTCTGATATTTAGCAGAAAAGAAATCAAAACGATAAAAACAGAACGGATATTAAAACAAAAAATAGACATTTCCTTTCTGATATTTAGCAGAACAAAAATAAAAATAATAAAAACAGAACAGAAATTATAACAAAAATAACACATTTCCTTTCCGATATGTAGCAGAAAAGAAATTAAAACAATAAAAACAGAACGGAAATTAAAACAAAAATAACACATTCCCTTTCCGACATTAATTAATTAAAACCAAATATAAACATTTCTTTTCTTATATTTAGCAGAAAAGAAACCAAAACAATAAAAAAAGAACAGAAATTAAAACAAAAATGCATATTTCTTTCTGATATTTATCAGAAAAGAAATTAAAACAATAAAAAAAACAGAACGGAAATTAAAACATAGATAACGTATTTCTTTTCCGATATTTAGCAGAAAAGAAATCTAAACAAAAAAAGCAGAACAGAAACAAAAACAAAAATAACACATTCCCTTTCCGACATTAAGCAGAAAAGAAATTAAAATAATAAAAAGATCTCGTTTAAACAACATAATATGTCGTTTAAACGACTTAGTATATCGTTTGTTCAACATAAAGATCTCGTTTAAACGACATAACAGATCAACCAATGAGAGCCCCGAATTGTGTTGAACAAGGGATATAATAAGTCGTTAAAACGATATATTATGTCGTTAAAACGAGATCATTAAGTTGAAAAAAACGACAAAATAAGACGTTAAAACGAGATAGTATTTTCGTTTCAATTTCCTTTCTTGTTTTTTTTTTTTTTTTTTTTTTTTGTTTGTTTGTTTTTTTTTATTTGTTTGTTTGTTTAAATTTCCGTTTAGTTTTTGTTTCAGTTTCTTTTCTGCTAAATATCGGAAAAGAAATGTGCTATTTTTGTTTTAATTTCTGCTCTGTGTTATTGTTTTAGATTCTTTTCTGTTAAATATTGGGTAGGATTTTTTTTTATTATTTTTTTTTATTTCCGCGTTGTTTTGATTGTTTTAATTTATTTTCTGCAAAATATTGGAAATGAATTTTGTTATTGTTGCTTTAATTTCTTTTCTGTTTTTCTGTTGATTTCCTTTCTGCTAAATATCGGAAAAGAAATTCCGTATTTTATTGTTTTGATTTCTTTTCTTTTAAACATCGGACAGAAAACTAAACAAAAAAAAAAAAAAAAAAAAAAAAAAAAAACAGAATGGAAACATAAAACAACATAATATGTGGTTTTAACGACTTATTATGTCGTTTTTCAACATAAAAACAAACTGTCTAATTTCTTCTGCTAAATATTGGAAAGGAAAGTCCCTTCAGGGGTTCCGTACCTATCAGCAAAAATGTCTCTGGATGTGTATACCTAATACAGATCATACTTGACTGGAGAGCAGTTGGTAGAACATTGGCCATGAGAGTTGGTAGAGTATTGGCAGTGAGAGTTGGTAGACTTTAAGCAATGAGAGTCGGTAGAGTATTAGCGATGAGAGTTGGTAGAGTATTATCAATGTGTGTTGGTAATGTAGTGGCAGTGAGTGATGGTAGAGAAGTTACAGTGAGTTATTAAAAAAAGGTAAGAGAAAAAGTCCAGGGAGTGCCACAATCACAAACCGCAGACCTTCCCAGACACCAAGTGCAAGAGGAAACCGACAAATCCAAACAAGCACAAATCGAACAAACGTACGAAAAGCACTAAGATTAGCTCTCTCTCTTCCTCAAGCGAGGTAATCGCAATGCTAAAAGGACTGAAAAACACAAGAACAAAATGACACAGGGTAAGACATAAAACAAATCGCCTCGTAAAATAAAGTACAAAGCAACAAAGAGTAAGACTAACACCGGGACCACCTCCTTAGAACGGTCAGTAAATAAACCAACGGGGGGTTTAAAGCACTTTTACAGCTAGCCAACTTCACCCTGGATCCTGATGCTACTCTTAATAGAGAAATACATAAAAATCGGTTCGCATAAAGGCTACTAACTCAGTCAATGCATCAAAGCGAAAAAAAAAATCAAATTAATCACTATAATAAACAAGGACGAGTACTCATGGCTAATTCTACTGTATGCCAGAGTAAATGAAAACCAATAGTTGAACCACGGCGGGCCAAGCCAAAGACATATCGTCAAGCCCCAACCCACTGGTTAAAGTTGTACGAAGAGGCCGTCATTGAGTCTGAGACCCGAACCGCCGTCGTGCAATTAAAGAGTGAAGCATAGCCATCAACAATGAATGGGTTGACAACTAGGCATGCAGTCTGTCGCATAATATCCAGGCTATAGCCAATTCTTTTATAACGGTTAATAAGTTTTCTTAATTGCTCCGAAAATTTAGATTTCCTACATTTTTTATTTAACTCTGTACACTAAGTCACCGTAAAATTCTGGTTCCGCTATACCTTGTTGCAGAAGTGTTTTCAGACTGACGCTTTATTTTTCTACCAAGGCACTGTGTCTGCGATAAAATTTCGAAAACGCCTTACGAAGTTTAAAATAACGATAGCCCTGCCTAAGAAGTTTGGCAGTAAGGGCTTTATTACGGTAGTTAAAGTCACTAAGATTTGAAGAAGCTCTGGCGAATCTAATAAGTTGAGATATGTATACCCTATATGAGGTACGCCGGGGGACATCGCCATCCAGAAAAGGGAAAGTGACTATATCAAAATCAAAATCGTCCCGTTTATCATAAATTTTGGTGGAAACTGTACTATTAGATATACCTAGATTCAAATAAAAAAAAGGTGCCTCGGTATTGGAAGAATTTGCTCTATTTAATTGGAGTTCTGTAGGGTATATGCGGTCCACCATTTGGTCAAAGTAAATATTGTCAATATTTAATAAATCATCAAGGTATCTTGAAGTTGAATTGAAAGCCTCAATAATGTCAGCCTGATTTTCACGTGAGAGAGACTTCATGAAATCTCTCTCATAACAAAAAAGAAACAAATCTGCAACAAGAGGAGCACAATTAGTTCCCATCGGAATACCAATAGTTTGCCTATAAAGCTTAGTTCCAAATCTAATAAAACTATTATCCAAAAGATAAACAAGGGCATCACAGACTTTTTGACACGACCATAAATTGTGATTATTGTATGCATCAGAAGTGAAAAAAGCACATTCTTCGTTGCAAGCCAAATATTGGGTATTCTCCCGAATAAACGTTTGGTTAATTAAATCAATAAGTTTATCTTTTATAAGATGATGAGGTAACGTAGTATACAGTGTAGAAAAATCATATGTAGGCAATTTAGAAGCCTGAAAGTTTTTAGATTTAAATTTATTGAGAACATCATTGAACTTTTAATTGACCAAAAATAGTTAATTCCGTCCCTTTCGTAAACAGTATCATAGTATCTAATCCAATGTTTTCTAACAGCAGTAAGGCATGAAGTTAGCAGTTTGGACAAAACAGTAGTCGTACATGAACTAGAATTAGCAATGAAACGTGCTTTATAAGGTCGTTTATGGTTTCGGTAACCAATATAACGTAGGAAGTCTGTCTTGCTTTTCTTTAATACTCATTGCAAATTTAGCAGTAATATATGTTTTGGTACTACCAAGTTCTTGTATTAGAATATTGATATAATAAAGTCGTCACACAACAACAACATTATTAGCAGCTTTATCAGCTGGAGCCAAAACATACTTCCTATGAAATTCTTGGATACATTGTTTCAAATATCGAAAAGATAATTTAGGCAGGAGGGAGAAGATCAAGGTTATTAGAGTAAACACACGTTCATCAATGATCTTTAAAGTCTTTAATTTCCAATTATTTAAAGTATTAGACTCAACTTGTTTATAATCAAAAAAGCAAAGAAAATTTATGCGTTTCTTTATCAACATTTCCGGAGAGCTGGTCATTCATGATCATCCAGTAAAGTTTTGGTTCAACCTGTTGAAAAAATTATACACAAGTCGAATTCTACCGAAAGATTCGAAAATATTTTAAGACATGAACTTGAACTTAAATGGATTAAACGTTTACAAACCCCTTTTCCACTTGGACATCAGGCGTGGTATGCAAAAAAGGGTAAGGAAAAAGTCCAGGGAGTACCACAATCACAAACCGCAACCCTTCCCAGACACCAAGAGGAAGAGGAAACCGACAAATCAAAACAAGCACAAATCGAACAAACGTACGAAAAGCACTAAGATTAGATCTCTCTACGCCGGCCTCGGTGGCTCAGTTGGATGCGCCGTCCGACTGGAGACCAGGAGGTCGCGGGTTCAACCCCCGCCGAGGTCGGCAACATTCTTTCGTGGAGATTGATCATGAAATATTTTCTACGGTCATTCTCTCCCTTCCGCTGATTCAAGAAGGGCAGTTGTCAGTTTCTGGCGAAAGAATGTGCATAATACTGGTTAACCGCTTAGAGGACTAAGCCTGCCCAGTAAACGTGTGGTTAGGTAAACTGACCGCGCTCGACATGACCCCATTGGGTTGACTGGGCCGTAAAACCTCAACACAAACAAATAGATCTCTCTACCCCAAGCGAGGTAATCGCAATGCTAAAAGGACTGAAAAACACAAGAACAAAATGGCACAAGGTAAGACATAAAACAAATCGCCTCGTAAAATAAACCACAAAGCAACAAAGAGTAAGCCTAACACCGGGACCACCGCCTTAAAACGGTCAGTAGAGTAAACCACCGCGGGGTGGGAGGTGTTAAAGCACTTTTACAGCTAGCTAACTTCACCCTGGGTCCCGATGCTACCCTTAATGCAGAAATACATAAAATTTCGGTTCGCATAATGCATAAGTAATGAGAGTTGGTAGAATATAAGCAATTTGAGTTTGGTAGAGTATAAACAACGAGCGTTGGTAGAGTATTGACAATGCGGGTTGGTAGAGCATTAGTGGTGAGAGTTGATAAAGCATTGGCAATGAGAGTCGGTAGAGTGTTAGCAATGATAGAAAGTGCACACTGAAAGGACCATAACTGTAGCATTGTGCAACCGAACCGTGCGTTCGCGAGTGCTATTTATGAGCGGAGCATAACTGAGAGAATTAAAGGGAATAAATACACCTTAAGGGGTGGCATCTTTGTCAAGATTTGTTTGCCTCTCTTCTGAAAACGTATCTACTTTAAAAGGACATTATTTGCTCCCCTTCCAGAGTTGATCTTTTCAATAGGTGATAGGTGTAGTAAAGCAAACAAACAATATAAAAAAAAAGAAGTGAAAGTGTCACTAAAGTTGTCTCCCTTGTAAAATGTACCCAGTCCACTTAAATGGAATCTTATGAATCTTATGACACTTCCAACGTATATAAAGGACAGAAGTCGAAGCAGAGTGCACACATCAAAATGCCACCTTTATAAGTGACTGAATGGTCTCCCAACTGATCGTGACACCCTTTCAGTTAGTCCTATTAATTTAAGTCGTTTATGTACATTAATTTTGCAGCTCTTCCTCGATGGGCCATATGGTGCCGGACAACAGGATTGGTACCAGTACGATGTCTCGGTCCTCGTTGGTGCCGGCATTGGCGTGACACCTTATGCATCGATTCTGAAAGACTTTGTACATATGGCATCCATTAAAAGTACTTACAAAATACGATGTCAGAAGGTAAGCACTTTTATTTAACAAAAAAAATATTGAAATATCTGCATCATTTTTTGTTCACCATTCTTTGTTTCTTGGCCATTTTCAAAAAAAAATTAAATGTCCTTAACTGCTGAAATAAAACGCCTATTGTTCATTTGTAAAACATGAACCTGTATTGACGTCGTTTGTACTACCATGGCTATGGTGCTGACGTAATTGTGCGTATCATATTGTGTGTTAGTAAACGTTTTACCATTTTGCTTTAGTTCCATACTCTTGACTCTTAAACACTGATAACTCAAACTAATGCTTAAGTCAAACTAAATTTTGGATAATGCTATTTTACTTTTGCTTTATGTTCTTTACATTTCAACTCCTGTCATCTGAAACTACTGTTTTCTCAAACTGAAAATTCTAGTCCTTGGAGCTTAAGATAACAAGAATCCACTGTATTTCCCTATTCTTTCAGTACTATGGATAAGCTGTTCTTGTAAATGTGGCCTCTTCGGCAATTTCATTTCTGTATCATTTTGGTAGCTTCATTTATAGTTTTGCAAAAAAAAAAACATTTATTTACTTGCTTACTACTGGTAAATGTGGACAAAGATATCAATTATCAATAAAACATGCTCGAAATCCACACTACTTCTTTGGCATATGTGGCATAATACCCAAATATCAATTTGTAACTAAGCTAAATATACATTATAAATCCCAGAATTCCTTTCTATTTGGATTCTGCCATCCAGCAGCTGGTAACGTTATTACCGGAAACTTGAAAATTATAACCAACTATAGATATGATCTGCTATTTCTAAAAGACATAAAACTGATTCCCTAGCCATGTTGATTTCAATAAATATCGGGTACAAATTGCGGAAGCTTTAAAGAAATTTTGCAACCGCTGGTTTAAAAAGAGAGAATGCTGAGCCTTTCATTTTAAATGAATGAAAATTAAGTATTATCAAAATTGTCGATTTACATATTTCGCTTTATTCTAATAATGCAAACCTGTAACCCAGTTATCCTATTTTTCCTTTTCAACAAAAATGTTGCCATCATGTGATGTTTTACTATGCAAAAAAAAAAAAACATGAACTTTGCGGCACGAACATATATATGTCGATTTCCAAAAGTGAGAAGTCTTGTCAAGTTGGTAGTCAGTATTAAAGATAGCAAGGAAAAATTTTCTACATTGTATCGTTTGTCGAAGGTCCACAGAAGACCATATAAAGCACGTTACATTGCAAACTTAACTTCATGCACTCCAGCTTAACTCTTTAAAGTTTTCTACTGCTATTAAAATATTTTTTTATATTGTGATACGGTAAATGAAAGATGTGATAAAGATCCATTTTGGTCAAAAATTCTGTTGAGATTTATTTGGATGACTTATTTAATATTGATAATGAATTTGAACAAATGGCTGATACAATTTGTCCGAAATGATCTAAATTAAACTAATACCTCTGCCACCGAAACATGTTTCTGGATTTAAGTTTATCAGTATCAAATGACATAATCTCAACTAAAATTTATGACAAACGGGACGACTTTGGTTTTGATATTGTTAATTTTCCAATTTTGGATGGCGATGCACCTCAAGTTACATGCTATAATCTAAATATTCCTTAGTTAATGCGTTTTGCTAGAATATCTAATCGATTCAGTGACTTTAATAATGGAAATAAAATTTTAATTTGAAAACATTTCTGCAAGAAAGTCTGTCAGAACCTAAATTTTATGGCATTTAGTCTACAAATTTAAAAAAGATTGTTGGCAAAACTGATTAATCGGAACAATTAAAAAAGATTGTCACTCGCAACAAAAAGATTGGTTGCGGCAAACTGTATGCCAGGTTGTTAACCCAATTATGGTTGCAAACTTTTGCTTCCTCTTTAATTGCATGACGGTGGGTCAGACTAAATGACGGTTCCCTCCTTAATTTGTTTCAATCAATGTCTGTGGTCTGGCCCATCGTGATCCTGTTTGTGTTCTTGCTTCAGGTCGCTGTTGAGCCCTTTGTTTTGTTTCGTCACAGTGTTTTTTTTTATTTTTATGTATTTATTTATATCTTTTTTTTTCTTTTTTTTTTTTTTTTTTTTTGGATTGTGTTATATGAGGTAGAATACCCGTATGCGGATCGAACATATATTTGTAAACAAGAGCTTCGTCAGAATTAAGGGTAAGGCTTCGCGCCAGTAAAACTGGTTTTCCAGTAGTTTCCTGGCCGTTCCAAGGCGGTTCCTCTGTTGTAGTTCTACTTTGTTTGTACGTCGGTGGTTTCATATGTGGCGTATGTTTTGTCATTATTCAGTCCTCATCTTTCCTTCTTTTGATGCTTCGGGAAGGCTGTGCTTCGTGACTGAGGCACATCCTGGGTATATTTACGTATATTTTTAAATAAATGCAATATTTCTGCGAGTCGAGTTCGTCCACGTATGTTTTTTTTTCTACTATTATTATTGTATTGCCACATTAACTAATAAAAGATAGTTTTAGGGTTATCTGATTATATATATGATACACTTCTTGATTTAATTGAAAAACCTTCATAAGAGAAAACTCTCTTACCTTGCTTGTAATGAGAAACTCGCTTTTTCACTTTCTGAGGATCTTGTGGTCTTGTCAGAACATTTGTGAGGCTCTTTCGTTTCTTCTTGATATTATCTTTATTCGGTTTGGTACTAAAATTATACCAACGAATTGTTGGTAAACTGATGTACCTCCTTGTTGTAGATTAGTTTCCGTTTTCTTATGAATGAGGTTTATGTTGTCCCTTTCTCATAAAAATCAAGCCATTAATATTGAAGCATTCAATTCAAAGTCTCGATCTCTCGACGGCTTACTAAATATTGTCAATACTTCATAAGAGTTTGCTTTAAATGCTTCTACTTTGTGTACGGGTATGGTCGGGACGACGTCAGGATCGCACATACATAAAGGAAGTTTTTCTCAGTCTTGCACTAGGAAGATAAGATGACGCGACACAATTTGCACTTGCCGACATCATCACCTAATGGTTGTTGGAGATGCTGGACTTTTACTGAACAAATCATTTAACTAATCTCTAACATTAGTTCTGTGATTCAGAAGATATTAGCCTCTAAACATTTTTCAAGCGTGACGCAGATAAAATACTGGAGTGACCGCTATAGCTCGTCCTGTATGTTTGTGTGTCGAGTTAAGAAAAAAGTTCACGTATTGTTCGTATAATGCGAACACATGACAAAGTTTTCAGTTTCGTTTGAATCAAATTTATTGGCTTTGAACAAACTTCACAGAACGCGGTATTGCATTCTAGATTTTTCTTCCATAATTTAATTGGTTTAATTTTATTATCAAATGATTATTCAATATTGCAGCTATACTTCATTTGGATAACTGGCAGTCAACGTCACTTCGAATGGTTGTTAGATATACTACAAGAAGTGGAGGATGTTGACCAGAATGGGATGGTTTCTATTGATATATTTATCACACAATTCTTCCAGAATTTTGATCTGAGGACAGCGATGCTAGTGAGTAGTGTGTGTGTGTGTGTGTGTGTGTGTGTGTGTGTGTGTGTGTGTGTGTGTGTGTGTGTGTGTGTGTGTGTGTGTGTGTGTGTGTGTGTGTGAGAGAGAGAGAGAGAGAGAGAGAGAGAGAGAGAGAGGGGCCTTAAATTTGACATGACTTTACCAGAGCCTACTATACTATAAAACATAATGCAATAGTTAAACACAAGTCCATTTGTATATAACACACCAAAATGAAGCGACTGGAAATTGTGACGGTAATGAGCTCCGTGATTAACGTACGTATAATGTTTGTAACATGACATGAATTTGCAACTACAGTTATCTGACTATGAAAAAATATGAATTACGTCATACTTTCAAGCATATTCATAAATAAGTATTTATGATAAGCGCAACATGTTCTTTCAAAACCAGCTAACTGTACAATCAGGCTGATATAAGAACGAGTATTAATGCTGCACAGAAATAATTAAAAGGGGTGTGTATGCGCCATAAAAAAAGCAGCTTTCGAAATATAATGCCAACGACAGCCCACTCTGACTGAAATTAGACAGTTTGTAATATAGAATCGAGCTTTTATCCTTCGCACTTAAAAATTATTTTCACTGTCCAGTCGCGGAATATCCTTTACGAAAGCGACTCGCGTCATCAAAATTTTACCATTAAAATAAAATAAATATCATAGAAATGAACAGCCTGAATATACTTGAGTGCAGGTTATACAATATTAATTTTTATTTGTAGTATATTTGTGAAGAACATTTCCAGAAGCTATCTGGAGGAAGAAGTGTTTTCACCACCCTGAAGGCGGCTACACACTTTGGTCGACCACATCTCACAAGCATGTTTCAGACGGTACACAAAACCCATCCTCTGGTACGCCCTTGTCTATTTTGATATTTTTTCTTACAGTTCGAACAAGCCATCAGTTTCAAGGCTAACGAATCTTAGGAGTACGTAATTTCTCGCGAATTAATTATAATAGCTATAACTGTTATGCTGATCTGTAAGATATAGAGGAGTAAACTTTTAATTTACATGATGAGACACATCGAGCGTGCGTCGGTGTTTGCATACGTTTGCTTACGTATCTGTTACGCCATAGGCGGCCAAGACGCACCAAAGGTGATTAAGTTCCGGGTTTGGCGATGCCTAACTATACCACTACACAGAAGACTCTAACAAAGTTAGAATTTTTAACAACTTTTTTACATATACTATTTACAACATATATAACAACACAGACAACAATACAACAGACAATTCCAAGCAAGTCTCTTCACCTGGGCAAGGGTGGGGACCTATATTGGGTACATTATTTGATTATCCTGGCTTAGTTGATCAATTTTTATACACTCAGTATGACCCCAACCAAAATGTGGAGAACTCTGTGCCAATGTGAAGAGATTGCCTGCCTGTCTTTCCTCGTTTCACCTTATTTTTACTTACTCTAGAGCATTGACTAATTGATCATTTATTTTAAGCGCTCATATACGCGTTTTCCCGCGATACGTTTTATTTTCAGAATGAAATATAATCTATTTAAACACAGCCTACGTGCTGTATGTATCAACTGGTCATCAAGACCTAAAATATTTCTTGATGCTCCTAAACTTTAGAGTAACATTCTTCAGTGGGTTCCTTTGTCGGCCTCTGTTCGACCTCCTCCTCTCTATTTAGATATTATACATTAAATCAAAATATTCTTGGAAGAATATTCTTGGAAGGACACAACTACAATAAACAAAAAAAAACAAAGACTAAGGACATATCCTACAATAATACAAGATGAAGTCGGCTCTTATGATTCTACCCATCATTCTCCAATGACGCACGTCACCGTACAGAGTGAGTGATGTCATTGACGTCGCGGCTGAATCCCCGACGCCATAATAGACCCACCATTTACGTCGATGTGACTCATCCGTAACTTTATTTCCCTTTTAATGGCGTCGGCGTGGTCGACGGTGAGCGTCGCTAACCGTCGGCGACGCCGCCCCCTTAACGTCATATGCCTGTATGTTCGTACGTATGTTCACGTTTTGCGTATGCGTATGTAAAACCTAATCTTTCTGCTTACGCGATTCATATGGTACCGCACATAACAAATTGGCTATTCCGACCCTGCAATGTTTTTATTCGTATGAACTAAACTCCCAGCTAGCATTCTTTATAAATCTATGCGTTTAGCAACCAGTTTAGCCGAATTAAAGTTACTATTAATAAACAAGTGGTACTACAGGTGAAATAGTACCACCCATATAAAAACTAGAATGTGGTCAGCTTGCGCCGCGGTCTGCTCTAAGTCGTAACAGTATCGTTTGTTTTGTTATTGTTTGTTCCTTGTCTCTTCTTCTTTCGCTGCTTTTCGAGGACTGTGCTTCGTGATTCTGGCTGCCTTCACGTCTATTTATCATTGAAGGTTATAGTAATATTTGCGTGAAATAGCATGCGCCGGGTTCCGAGAATGTATTAAAAAATCCGAGCTCGAAGGTCGGGGGTTTTCATATTTTCCGAGATTCAAAGCGCCTGTTTATATACGAATAAAATGTATGATCACTTTTACAGCATTTCGGAGATATTTTGGAGATAATGGTGAGGTTTCGCGCGAGTAAAAATTGTTTAATCCCCATGTAGGTTTTTCTTCTGACCGTTAGTCTTTGCTTGTGCGTCGATAGATTCATATGTGACGTTTGTTTTGTCATTATTCGTTCATAATCTCTCCTTCTTTTGCTGCCTCGGGAAGGCTATGCTATGTGATTGTGGCATTTCCCGGATAATTGAATTTGTATTTTATAAAACAAAGTATATAAAAGAAAGTTGGTGTCGAGGTCGGAAGGGTTTGCAGACTTTAGTTGAAACGAAACAATCTACGACGTTAGTTTATATCAGAAATGCAATCTCAGGCACAGTGACGTAACGCCACACCATATGCTTACGGCTAGAAGCATTACGTTTCAAAAATGGTGTTTCACCAGGAAAGCCTCTTCAAAATCGAAACCAATGGTCAAGCAGCAGTTGAATGGCATTGTTTTCCTTGTTGATGCACAGCTTCTAACGGCATCAATATTTACGCAATGATTTTCTTTAAATATAACGAAAGCTCAGTTTCTACATTGTGTTTTAATATAGGACATGAAACTTTTTTTTATCTTAGTCTCTAGATTTAGCTTGACTGTCTATCGTACAAGGAAGACAACGTCTATGAATTCCTGTTTGCTTTCCTGCACACCAAGCAACTTCTGAAGAGGTGTATACTATAAAAGAAAGACTTTGTCTGTCTTTCCTTTTGAGGTTAAGAACTTGGTGTGGATTTGATTGTATCAGTTCCTGAGTTCACTTATTTACTTTGCTCCCCTTCCCCCACCCCGCTACTACTACTACTACTACACACACACACACACACACACACACACATATAATTTCCCTTTAGTAATGACTAAGTGTCCGTCTTGTATTCTGATTTTATAAGATGTACTAGAAATTATCATTCAGCCAGTCTAGACCAGAATAGTTTCTAATTTGGTGCTTAAAATGTCCTCAAAAGCAAGTCTACACTTTTTTTCAGGTTCGAAAGATAGGAGTGTTTTCCTGTGGGCCACCGGGCGTTACTAAGAGTGTTGAAAGAGCATGCGTTGAGTCCAGCAGGTCTTCTAAAGCTTTGTTTGAACACCACTTCGAGAACTTCTAAAAAAAACTGTACACTATTACAAAGTTGTTTCTTTTTCCGTGACACGCTGAGAAAGCGAGTAATATATACAGCCCAGTAAACACACAATGTCGTTTCAACTTCGCCAACATCATGGTCTTTATGATGACTGTCGATGTCGACACGATGTTGTAGGTTTGCTGGGAGAATATTTGTCGTTTATTTACTCTGGAATAGAGGAAAGACACACAAATTCATTATTAAAGAGTATTTTGTTGACCTTTGCATGCAACCCAACATCCGTTGGGATCTTTGTTGCACATTAACTACTTGGTAAAACCAAACATGGCTGGATGACATGTACACTGCTGTTCGATATCTTGTAGATTTGATGGGCTGGCTTATTTGAAGAGAAGCAACCGACAACCATGCTGAATTTAACTTGTCAACAGTTAATTTTGTGTTGAGTGTAAAAATATATAGGAATTTAAACTTTTCATTCTCGATTATGCTTTCTGTAGTTAGGCTTTATATATTCGAATCATGATACAAGTGGAACACTTTTTGTGAACATGTATCGTACAAAAATATACGGCGTCTGTTGTGGGTGAACTCGATATTCGTGCACGCGAATAGTACATACAAACAATATCTGTCTTGAAGACGGGTGGGATATTGGGAATCTGCAGTCTTTAAATACATATCTTTCATAATTCGTATGTCATCATTATTATCACTGATCACAACTAAACAGTATGCGAATGAGAGCAAGTAACAGTTTGTTGAGTGGATAGTGAGCCAACAAAAGGAAATAAAAGAAGTTGCACAAAAGAAAATGTATTTTTGATACGCACCAGGATGAAACCTTAAATGGAGAATCAAAACTAATTAAATTGATATGCAATAATAATTGCTATCAATATTTTTGCGGTTTGTTTTTTAATAATATACTGATACGACATGATAATTGCTACTGATATACGGTTTTGTTGCTTAATAAATCCTGTTAATTTTAAATCCGTGTATCTGTTTCTGTTTACTTAACTTTTATACGGATTAATGATATGGATAATATGTTGAAATACTGAATTTATACTAGATATCGAAAATATTTTTGGGGGAATTAAAATCATTAGATATTTTATGCATGGCTTGATTTTAATATCGTTATAGCCCCGCTTTGAAAAAGTGAGCTATACTGGATTTGCCATGTCCTTCCGTGATTCTGTGACTCCGTGATTCCGTGACTGCAAAATGCATTTTGCTTAATAACTTTTATGTTCGTGGTCCTACTTCAATAAAACTTACAATACACTTGGTCTCTAAGGTAAGTAAGGTGTTATCTCAGAAAAATGATTTTCAAAATGCATTCTGCTTAATAACTTTTATGTTTGTTGTCCTACTTCAATGAACCTTAAACCACACTTTGTCTCTAAGGTAAGCGGGGTGGTTGGGTGAGGCAAAGGTGTTGTGTATCTTACATCACTGGGGCGTCCAACTGATATTGACTTGCAGTTGGGCAAGGCCTGCTATCCTTGCAGCAGGTAAGGGTAGAGGGGGAATGTTTTTATTTCTTCTGTTTCTTCACTGTCATTCATTTTCCTTTCTCCTCTATCCCTCTCTTTCATCTCCTTTACTATCCCTCTTCTCCCTTTCTCTGGGAGACGACACAAAATGACCCACATGGGTTGACGTGTCGTTAAACCCCAACACAATCAATCAATCTCTAAGGTAAGGAAGGTGTAGTGACAGAATGGTGGCCAAAGGCCCATAACTCGGAGTTATGTCCCTTGATAAGTTTCCAATTTCTGCCATTCTTGAAATTTATCGTAATAAATTTCTCAGGAACTATGAAAGCTAGTAAGCTGAAAGTTCATATAAACATGGACAATGACTGGATGTATCGTGTATACCGGAATAGGGGCCAAGGATCCATTACTCTTGGAGGTTTTCCCTTGGTAGGTTTTCAAAGAATTAAAATGCTTTTTGCTCAATAACTTTTTATGTTTGTGGTCGTACTTCGATGAAACTTATATCACACTTGGTCTCTAAAGTCAGAAAGGTTTAGTGGCTGAATGGTGGCATAGGGTCCATAACCCTTGGAGTTATGTCCCTTGATAGGTTTTCAAATTTTGCCATTCTTGAAAATTTTCGTAACAGATTTCTCAGGAACTATGATAGCTAGAAAGCTGAAAGTTCGTATGACTGGATGTATCGTGTATACCGGAATAGGGAATAGGGACTTAGGATCTATAACCATTGGAGTTATGTCCCTTGGTAGGTTTTCAAGAAATAAAATGCATTTTGCTCAATAACTTTTATGTTTATGGTCCTACTTCGATGAAAGTTATACCACACTTTGGGGCTTTGAAAAAATGGTACACACATGGACAGTGGGTTGATATATCTTGTATTCAGGAATCAAGGCCTAGGATCCATAGCTCATGGATTAAAATCCCTTGATAGGTTTAACGATGCCATGTTACAATGTCCTACATTGGTGTTATCTGGTAAGGATGACTTCAAAATATTTCAACACTATATGTATTTCTCCTCTGAGCTGCAGCGGGGCTATAGTCAGATCCTCTGACAGCTCTAGTTAGACTTTGCTGTGTTGTATTACATTTATCTGAAAATATTAATAAGTAAAAAACCTTTTCAACAACTTACCCATCTAACTAGCAAATCTCTTTAGTTACTTTAACACATATGTGCGTAATATGTGAATATGTGTCTATCCCAATGTCTTTCCGTATATCAATGAAAACGTGATATATTAGTTACACTGCGATAAAGACGAGAGCAGATATAGGACCCAATGATAATGCTTTTATGACCATTGTCTAACATTTCTGCTTCAGAGAATACGGATAAACGATATTGGTTTTGAGACAGCCATGAAGCGCTGCAGAGGACTGCAGGATGTTATATTAGTCACTAAATCTGTTACAATGTTGGTAGAAGGCATTCACAACGTCCCATCATAAAATATACTAAAATGTAATAAAGGTATTCAAGAATAGCTACTAACACACAACACAGGCTACCAATAAGATCAACAGGACGTGTAAAAAAACTCATTGGACAGTATCTTCATGTATAGATAGAAAATTAAAATTAAAAGTTGAACAAACTGGATAAACTCTCGTTCAGTTTTATCCAGTCTTATTTTAATTTTGGCCAGAATAATAACCGGTGAGGTTGAGATCGTTTTGGTGGGATGAAATGTATTTTGGGGTAGAGATGGGAGCAGTCAGGTAATAGAGTTCTACGTGTTCTAGATGTAGTAGTATAGGTGGGGATATTTGTTGCAGTTGGTGGTTATAGATGGTCAGATAGCGGACTGTCTGGTAGTTGAAGTTGCGGTGATGAGTAGAGAGGGAATGGAGACGCAGATAAGGTGGAGTAGAGACGGAACAAGAGTAACGATAAGCTATTTGCTTAGTGTACCGAGTATCATTGATGTGTTTCGGTGTGGGACCGTTGTATGGACTGTTGGGTGTCCAAATGTTTTCCATGGAAGCTACAGGAGACAGCACACACGGTACAAACCAACGAATAAGACAGCATCCACCTCTGTCTTCCCCAATGATGTGGTCACAGTGCTAGACAGGACCGACCAAACACAACAATGAGACAACAAACAGGAGAAAACATGGATAGAATAGAAAACGCCAGCGAGTAACCGCAATGCCCTACAAATAGCGAACAGCAATAGAATCACCGCCTCAGAGCGGTCAGTAGTAAAAACTACCTTGGGGTTACTCTAAATTTTTACTGGTGTCAAATCTCCACCATAGGTCCAAATGTTGTAAACTACTTTTCAATTAGCTTTTCAAAAAAAAAATTAGCGGGTTGTTTAGCTTCAGCAATAGCATGTACGCTTATGCCGCACATGATGGCATATGTATCAAGAGTCATTGAACTAACCTAAATGACTCCAGTTATTTTCCGAGGTTTGGTTCACTCCTAACTGTAAAATTTACTTTTGACGTGTACACAAATAATAGGTGCCACGGACTATGTTTTTTGACAGTTACACCTGTGGGTTTTTCAACATTCTGACTATAGCAGATCACTAGATAGGGAGTCCTGGGCTAGTATTAGCTGATTCGACAATGAAATGCTTTTATTTTAATGCAAGTAAAGATAATTCTCTTATCCTGTAAAATATCAATAACTAGAGGCCCATTGGCCATAACGGCCCAGCTGAGTAAACGACTGAAGATCAATAGAAGCTCAAATTAGCATTTTCGACTCTTAGTTGCCTTTGCAAAAACAGTATGCATGGTTGATGATTATTGAATACAGATTTCAAAACGTTTCTGTCAAAGTACCTGCAAAGGCTGCAATGATTTTGCTTGTATTGGAGTTTTACGGCCGACACATTTTAGGTAAGTTCAAGCTTAGTCAGTTAATTAAATGGTGTTAAACAATGTACCAGTAGTCCATGACTATCTTGCATAATGAAAAGACATGGTGTGCTTCTGGAGAAATGAACACACTGCCAAATAATGTTTAAGTGCATCAAACCCGTGACTCCAGGTATGTGATTTCGTTGGCAGTATCAACCATGAAAGACGAGGAGCTGCTGCGGCTGATACTACATATGAAGATCCATCTGCGGTTGGTGTACACAACGAGAACAGTGATGATATCTGATCTATCTATACCTATTCACTAACACGTGGTTTATGTTGTGCCATGCATATGCGGAGACATATCTTTCTAGCTAATATTTGAAATAAATATGCACGTCAAAGTCTTCAGCACATTTGAAGTATGACATTTTATTGAATGATACTTAAAATGATATTTTTAAGTATTAATCACTTTTCTGGTCGAGTCTTTGTCATTTTTTTTAAATATTTCAATGAAGAAATTTTATGAGTTCTCGAACATGCGGAAGCATAATTTCATTTGATGGCGAAATAAGCTACTCTTTAACAGTAATTTCTGTTACAAATCTGGCTGCACGCTATTGCACGCTTTCCAGTTCTTCCTGACTACACCTTGGGAGTGTCAAACCTAATTGCCTTACTCCAGGACTGGAGGCATCATCCTTATAAGCTGCTCCTTTTTGAAAATTCTCTTGAAAATTCTCGAACTTGCTGAAGCATAATTTCATTTGAGAGTATTCCAGTATGGAAGAGAAGTATCTAGTTAATTGTATACCCAAAAGATGCCATATTTTGACAATTTCTATTTCTGTTTTATTTGTTATCAGATGCACGACTTCTATGACAACAGTTTTGGTATTTACTTCCGCTTGAGCTTGGTTTGGTATAATTCCTGTATTTTATGTGTGACAAATAACAAACTAATTGTTTACCTCACAAAGAGAGACTCTTTGTGAGGTAAACAATTAGTTTCTTAACTAACAGACATCTAAGGCGGAGAGAGATTTTAGACCATGTTTGTCTATATAATTTAAATGTTGTCTATATAATTTAAAGATAGTGTCATTTCCAGCAGCTGTCTGCTTAATGTAAACAATATGTATTCAAAACCAGAACAATACACAAAAACAGTAATAATGACATTAAACAGTACAATGAAAGAAATCCTCATAAATATTAATGAAGACTATTGATCTTTTCAGCAAAACTTAAAATTAAAGTATAAAGGCTACGTTTTAAACTGTAATAACTTCTGATGTAGGTGAATATTTTCCATGCGGTTTCAACATCAGCCGGTACTTTTATCATTCTAAAAAGTTATTTGTACATAAGACTCTTTAACAGTCTTAAGACTCTTTAACAATTTTGCTGCCCTTTTTAACTACATGATGGTGGGTCGGGCTGTAGACTGAATGTCTTTCTTTCCTTAACGTTTTTCTAGAGACCTGTGCCTGACTTAATTTGTCTGTAATCCTCCTCACCATGGCTCTGCTCATTGTTTTCTTTTTGCTCAAGCGTTCGACATATAGTAGAGTTCTCGTCTTTGTTCCATCATGGTGATGAAGCGATAGTTTATGTCTCTCTCTGCTCGTCCACTGAGGAGTTAGACACTCCTATGCGGACCGAAAAATTATATATAGCAGGAACTGGATCACGATTAATTGAGGGTTTGAGTTTTCTAAAAGTTTTACTATTCACCGTTCCAAGGCGGTACCTATGTTTCAGTTCTTCTTTTCAGTTTGCCTCTTCAATCTTTGGTCGTTCTGTTTTCTACGAGGTGCCTTTTTGTGTAGACCTTTCATGTATTTGAATAAAATCTATAAGGTTGCCTTTGGAGACAAAGAACACATAAAAGAACGAAAATCGGAGACTCAGTTTTATCAAGTCTTTATCCAGTGCTTTGGGAGTGCGGTCTTTCCTGGCTATATATTTAGTTTTGCTTAATTCCACGTATTTTATACCACGGGATACGGTCTTGTTAAAGTCGCAGTACACTCATTAGAGAAAATATAAATATTAAGCCACAGTCAAGGAATACAGACCTCAGAAGGAACCGGAATAAGGATTAAGTACATGAAAAAGCAACATCAAAGAGCATGTCACCGAAAAAAAACGAACAAACGAAAAAGGACTACAACCTTTGAACGGTCGTGATGGGTGGAATTGTGTCTTTGTAAACGCTCAGCTGTAGACTGCATTTCACTAATGTTTTCATAAACTCATGAAGACCGTTAGTCGGGGGGTGGTGGGAGGGGGCAGTCTCTGAAAGCCTTTTTTAAAAAAAAAAAAGGTCACATTTCCTTGGTCAGACTAGCTAGGGTCAGCCAATTAGGCCTTATAAGTGACCCTCATATAATGGACAATGTACAAAGGACTAGAAAATATAAAATACACTATAATGAAGTACAGCTTAAGTGTCAAGTTAAAAACTTCAACTACAGTATATTTCTTTTCTCTTGACCAATGTTGATTTTGTGGCAAATTTGTGGCAAGTTTATGAAAATATTTTAAAGCATGCATTCCATTTAACATTCTTTTTTCCTTTAATAGTGCCTCCTGACATTAATATCATGCTCCAGACACATCGACAGCATACAATTTGTCGCATCATACTGACATAGGTTCCGCCAGTCCTAGCTCTTCTTTCTAATGCTGAACGCCTGTCCAAAGAACTGGAAAGTCTTAGGTGGGGGAATCGAACCCGCAGCTTCCTGATACGAGGGCGGGCGCTCAACCAACTACACTACTCAAACTGGTTTACGGCCTTTGCTGTCAGCATATGCCCCGAAGGCACATTTTTGACAAGTCGCGGCTTGTTTATTCTCGTAATGCTCCAGTGGAATGAACATATACTGATAAATTAGGGTTGCGTTCAGAAGTGCAAAGTCAAAGCAAATGTTTTGCCCTGGAACCCTGTACCTAATTACAAGTGCCAACAGGAGCAGGGGTCCAAGGCAAAACACTCACGAGTAACTTACTCTTCTGAATGCAGATCTGATATGGTTCAAACACCTTGAAACTTTGTAATTGATATGACTAAATGTTACGGAATGAAAAATTACATGGCAGGGAGCGATGCTCAGATAGTACTTCCGTATATATACTGTGTCAAAAAAGTAACTATACCAACTTCTGAGTTGCATAGTGATACCAGGAAAGTCCACATATTTTAAATGGTGCTTCTATCTTTAGCGGCAGACGTGCAGCCTTCGCCATGAAACCAATATTGAACCACAGGCGCTCGAATGTATGGGACTGTAAACGATCTTCGACGGTCTGGTCGTCCTCGCGACAGGATCGACATATTCGGACGTCATTCCTACGTAACCGGTTCCAAACCGCCGTTGCAACCGCTGCCGTAACTCTTGGTCAGACGAACAAATGAATCAGTGCACAGACAGTAAGGAACCGATTCGCAGAACGTGGCATCAAATGCATGCGTCCCTACAATGGCCAGGTGCTAACGCGACGTCATCGACGTGAACATATGAATTGGGTACGTCAGCGTCAACGTTGGACCAGACACCAATGGAACTCCATCTTGTTCACTGATGAGTCGCGGTTTTGCCTTTAGAGGATAGATCGACGTTCCCCTGTCTACCGACGTCGAAAAGAACGCTTTTCCGATGTCATTGTATGGGGCGGTATATCATTCAACAGCCGCACGCAGCTCATCATCGTCAATGGGAACCTTACAGGACAACGTTACCGAGATGAGATCCTGGCCCCTGTGGTGGTTCCATACTTTAACGTCGACAGGAACGTCACAATCAATGGGACAATGCCAGATGTCATACAGCACGTGTTTCAGTTGACTACCTTCAGCAACAGAACATTGACTTACTGCCGTGGCCTGCACGTTCACCTGACTTGTCACCCATAGAGCATTTATGGGCTGCGCTTGATCGACGCGTTAGACAACGTCAGCCACAGACCCTGGGTGATCTTCGTCATTTTCCCTCAGCAGCAAATTAGAACATTGATTAACTCCATGCGACGTCGTTGTTTGGCAGTGCGAGACGCTAACGGAGGCCATACAAATTATTGACATTTTGTGATTTTGGTCAACATATTCCAGAGTGACAAAACGTGACGGTGACGCCAAAGGTTTTTAATCAAACTGAACAATTCTTACATGAAATAATCAGCGTATAACAAAGGATTAATTATTTTCTTACTTTGAAATTTGGTTTTATTCGAAATATGAAAAATATGGAATTAAATTTCAGGTATAGGAACCTTTTTGACCTAGTATATATATATATATATATATATATAGTCGAACCTCAATAGCTCGAACACCGATGGCTCGTTTACCATGGCTAATTCGAACTCGGTTTTGAGTCCCTACGAAATTCTTCTGATAGTTCAAGTAAACCAATATTTAAGGATTTTTTTTTGTTATTTATCATGAAATTGTATGTTGTGTGTACTCATTAGAATCGCCTCATTGAGGCGATTCTAATGAGTACACTCAACATACAATTATTGTGTAGAAAATCGAAAAGATTTCCCTACGTTATCGCTATTTGCTTCCCGACCTGACATCGTGATTAACCCTCAGTGGCTCGAACTACCCATGTCTCGAACAGTTTTCCATGGTCCCAAAGATGTTCGAGCCATTGAGGTTCGACTAAAATGGCGTCCCGACATGACATGATATATATATACGCACAAATGCATACTTGCAAATACATACATATCCATCCTTCGGTAATTAGGAACTTATATAGCACTACTGGCAAACTGCAGGAATACCCTGAAATTTAGTAAGCAGGTCGCATGCGTGTTAGGTAAAGTGCATGGTGCATGGTGCAAAAATGCAATGCGCACGCAAATGCAAGCTTAATGCGTCTTCAGGTACTTTTATTTTAAGTAATGAATGATGAGATGGATAACCAAAACATTAAGATGAATAATGGGGACACAAAATATAGGATTTATAGGGTTTCTAGAGCCTGTGGGAAAACTACAACTTGACTCTGCAACATTCTCCACCTCTTTCGTAAATGTCATTATTTCTTTCATAAAGAGATAAAGGTAACAAAATATGCGTATAATCGGCCACCCCTCTCCCCCTTTTTGAAAATGGCGTCCCGACATGACATCATGACTAACAAGTAGATTTTTTTTTCTTTAAAAATCTACAGGTCTGTAAAATTTGAGTAGCAACGTATGTATGCCTAGATTACGCATAAACACTTTAAAATACGACATACTATACAACGAAAGAGGCAAGTGCATTGCACTAAGTACATTCTGCTATAATGTATGACCACTTAGGATATATGCAAGCGGCAAAGTGAAAGCATTGCCAGCTATATACCATGCAGTAATAATTAAAACAATTTAAAATTGAAGCGTCTGTAATTGTCAAACAGACAAACAGAGGACCAAGGCCGTGGCTGACAACCAGTTTACATCTGTTCGCCATGAAGGTTTGCTCGTGATGGTAAATATCTGGGTGCAACTTTAGAAGGTAAGGCGCTTTGGCTGGGATAGAAGAGAGTGGCACAGGCATTCATCGTTGAACGTCCCTGTCGAATGACATACCGAGGAACATCTGGAGCAAGCTGCTGCTCACCTGTACCTACAAACTGTGTTTTGGCAGCAGTGGTGTCGCTGCCTGCAGTGTCAGTTGAACCTGTGTTCTTAGTAAGAGTTGGAATCTCATCCAGTAATGGTTGAGTACTCTTTTCATTTGACATACTGAAATCCAGCTGACTTGGCTTAGATACAGGTGGAGCCATAACTGGCAGAAGTAAATTCCCGTGTAGGAGCTTATGTGCTCCTCTGCTATATTCATGCTTTACCACGTATACTGGAATTCGCGGATTAGGTTGTTCATGAATAACGTAATAATCTTTTTTCGGCTTAGTTTTTGTTGATAGGTTTAAATATTGGTTTCCATCTACTACGTTTTGAAGGGAAGCATCGATTTCATCAAAGGTTTGCCGAAAATAATAACATTAAAGGGATGTGTTTATCCATTCAAATTCTGCAGAAGTTTATATCACTGTAAAATACATGTACAAGTCAAGTTCAATATTGGTAATTATCCGCCAAATTTTGGCTCAGTTATGGCCCTTTTTCGACTTAGTTTTTGTTACTGGTTTCCGCTCAATAACTTTTGCAGGGGTGCATTGATTTTCTTGAAAGATTGCAGAAGGGTATATCAGAGTAATATTTAGGTCAAGTTTGATATTGGTAATGCATTGTCCGCAAAATTTTGGCTGAGTGATGGCCCTTTTTTCAAATTGGGCTTTGTCGATGTGTTAATATTGGTTGTAATATTGATTACATTGGAAGTTTTCAGACGGAAATGTCATTATAAAATACAGGTCAAGTTTGATACTTGTAATCATCTTCAAAAATTTTGGCAGAGTTATTGCCATTTTTCGACTTTGTTTTTGTTGTTGTGTTGATAATTGTTTCCGCTGAATAACTTTTGCAGGGATGCATTTATACGTATCATTGGAAGCCAAAAGGACAGTTTTTTTGTGTGTGTTTTTTTTTCAAAAATTGGCCAAATGGCTATTCAAAATAAAACTTTAACGAAGACATACATTCAATGAAGGGTCAGTAAAAATGCTCATTATTATTTATCTTTTTCTTGCAAAATAAATATCTTAGGTAGTTTGGCCAAGAAAACTTGACACTTTTACTGTTTTGAGTTCTGTGAGTGTGTTCATTGCTCCCAAGTGGCATTTCTTTAAAAATCTATATATCTGCATCACTGTGTTTCCAAACGTTTTCAGATATGTCCTATTGTTAGATGAATATGTTGCTGTTGTTGTTGATGATGATGATGTTGTTTTTTGTTGTTGGTTTTTTTAAAGAAAAAAGAAAAAAAAAACTCATTGGACAGTATCTTCATGTATAGATAGAAAATTAAAATTAAAAGTTGAACAAACTGGATAAACTCTCATTCAGTTTTATCCGGTCTTATTTTAATTTTGGCCAGAATAATAACCGGTGAGGTTGAGATCGTTTTGGTGGGATGAAATGTATTTTGGGATAGAGATGGGAGCAGTCAGGTAGTAGAGTTCTACGTGTTCTAGATGTAGTAGTGTAGGTGGGGATATTTGTTGCAGTTGATGGTTATAGATGGTCAGATAGGGGACTGTCTGGTAGTTGAAGTTGCGGTGATGAGTAGAGAGGGAATGGAGACGCAGATAAGGTGGAGTAGAGACGGAACAAGAGTAACGATAAGCTATTTGCTTAGTGTACCGAGTATCATTGATGTGTTTCGGTGTGGGACCGTTGTATGGACTGTTGGGTGTCCAAATGTTTTCCATGGAATACGATGGTTATATGAACATGTTGAAGTAAAAACTAAAACAGCAACATCGAACAGATATCTAAAGGTAGTAAATTTTGATAAAGTTAGATCAAATCTTGTAATGTTTTAACCAGTGTTATTTTTATTTTAACCAGTAATTTCTCATTACGCGTTTTCGCACTTTTGAAAATTCTGATGTTTTCAACAAACGCGATGAAATATTTTTTATAGTCATCTTAAACAGTAAATATTGTCTATTTACTCAATTCTTCCGCACAGAATCTAAATATTGATGTGTAAAAATATCATATTCTGCATCAATTTAAATTTCATAGAGATTAGAATACAAAGAATGAAATGCGGTATGTTGTTTTGCTTTGTAAGGAACAACTAATCAACTACCAGTTGTAATTATACTTATAAAATGCAAAAAAAAAAAAAAAAAAAAAAAAAAAAAAAAAGAAAGAAAATCTTATAAACTTTCTTATATTTACTGTATAATAATATTACTTATTTGTTTGAAATTTTGCTGCATTACATAAGAAAGAAGTTCTAGAGTAAAATAAATGGTTAATTTTAGGCTTATTGCAAAGAACGTAAAGCGCTGTGAAACATTTAGCTGCACGACCATGTTGTTTGTGACGTCATTATGACACATTGACCTCAGAAATATTGTGTTGTTTTACGTAACGTAATACTACGAATAAGCGCCACGACAGCTGCACTAATACAACCAGCTGCATTGTCTGCAATCTCTTTTTGTCTAAATTTCTAATAAATAATCACGAGATCTAATGATTTTGTCGACTGTGTTATAAACTAAATGCATGTCTAGTGTCTTTAATAATGAAATCTAATCGACTAGCTATGGTAATTTTATAAGTAAATAAATGATTCGGATACAATCAGATCCACATAAAGCCCCAAACACCAAAGAGAAATACAGAAAATTACAATTAAGCGGCCACAAAATGAACAAATGGCAAGCAGAGTTGGCAACTCTTTCCCAAAAAGATGGCAACTGTGTTAAACAAACTTAACTGAATATATCTTAAACTTACATAATTGTTAAAAGAAAAAAAAATAAAGTGAAACACTTCGTAATAATTAACAAAAAGTACCAAAATGAAAGTACCGCCTTGGAATGGTCAGTAATAAATTACTGGAGTGGGGTGGGGAGGGGGCTTAAGCAAGTTTTATGGGATCGCAACCCTCGCCCTCAGCTTTCATAGTCGTAAAAACATATTTGTTTTAAAACCATTTTAAATTCCAGTTCTGATTCTTGCCCTACGTTTAAAGCCTTGGAAATTAAATCCTTTGAGAAATTTAACTTACTTTTCCCCCAGAGTTTTAATCTCATAATGTTTCTGTGCCTTTGACATTAATTTACGCCTCACTTACGTTATGCAAACACCCGTACGGCCACAAAAAAAACTGTAATAATCTCTAATGGTAACATAATTGGCACAGTTAGACCAACAGCAGTCGAATTAACACTTGTAGAAATTAATGCTGTGTCAACCCTAACCGTAATATTCATTAGTTTAAACATTCTTTTTTCAACACTTTGACAAATACATATAACAAATAACATATTCAATAGGATAAGAACGAAAACAGTCTGTTTGTTTGATTCCTCTCCCTACTGCTAAGGAATTGACATTAATATTAACTGATGCCAGTTACAGAATTACATAGATAACAGAGACAGCACCAAAATGATAGGAATAAAAGTTATTGTATACTAGGTTGCCTTGTATATTGTAAAGGGAAAGCAATACATAGCAACAAAAAGCAAAAGGACTGATCTCGGACCTGGTTTATATATATTTTTATGACACTAGTGATCCAAATGAATAAAGGATCCAAATAGAATTTTTAAACAATCACTTTAACATATAACATATTCAATATTCCATAGTCGTAAAAACATATTTGTTTTAAAACCACTTTAAATTCCAGTACTGACTCTTGCGTTCCTTGGCAAATAAAGTGGTTATATAATTTTAACGACCTAAAACAGATTTTTTTCGGATGAATCTGTTACCTTGTCTGTGAATTACACCAATGGATTTGTTACATTAGAAATACCACCGAACATGGAAAAAAGGTAAGAGAAAATTCCAGGGAGTGCCACAATCACAAACCGCAGCCCTTCCCAGACACCAAGAGAAAGAGGAAACCGACAAATCCAAACAAGCACAAATCGAACAAACGTACGAAAAGCACTAAGATTAGCTCTCTCTTCCCCAAGCGAGGTGATCGCAATGCTAAAAGGACTGAAAAATACAAGATAAAAATGACACAAGGTAAGACGTAAAACAAATCGCCTCGTAGAATAAACCACAAAGCAACAAAGAGTAAGACTAACACCGGGACCACCGCCTTAGAACGGTCAGGAAAGTAAACCACCGGGGTGGGGGGGTGGGGGTGGGGGGGGAGGGGGGTTAAAACACTTTTACAGCTAGCCAACTTCACCCTAGGTCCCGATGCTACTCTTAATACAGAAATACATAAAAATTTGGTTCTCATAAAGGCTCCCAACTCAGTCAATGCATCAAAGCGAAAACATAAAAATCAAATTAATCACTATAATAAACAAAGACGAGTACTCATGGCTAATTCTACTGTATGCCAGAGTAAATGAATACCAATAGTTGAACCACGGCGGGCCAAGCCAAAGACATATCGTCAAGCCCAACCCATTGGTTAAAATTGTACGAAGAGGCCGTCATTGAGTCTAAGGCCCGAACCGCCGTTGTGCAATTAAAGCGTGAAGCATAGCCATCAACAATGATTGGGTTGACAACTAGGCATGCAGTCTGCCGCATAATATCCAGGCTATAGCCAATTCTTTTATAACGGTTAATAAGTTTTCTGAATTGCTCCGAAAAGTTAGATTTTCCTATAATTTTTCTAAATTTGTACACTAAGTCACCGTAAAATTCTGGTTCCGATATACCTTTTTGCAGAAATGTTTTCAGACTGACGCTATATTTTTCTACCAAGGCACTGTGTCTGCGATAAAATATCGAAAACGCCTTACGAAGTTTAAAATAACGATAGCCCTGCCTAAGAAGTTTGGCAGTAAGGGCTTTATTACGGTAGTTAAAGTCACTAAGATGTGAAGAAGCTTCTAGTCCAGTGTTTAGTAGATAGGGGACCTATATATTAAGCATTTTTAGATACATATTAAGCATGGATGCAAAACTATTGCTTTTGTTTGTGTCTGTTGAGGTTTTATGGCCCAGTCAACCCACTGGGGTCATGTCGAGCGCTTTCACCTTACCTAACCAAACTTTTACTGGACAGTCTTAGTCTTCTAAGCAGATAACAAGTAGTGTGCACATTCTTCCTAAGTAGATTATGTCTCCGTTGCTATAACTGAAACTTCTAGTTGCAAAATTCGTCTTTGAAGTGTGCCAATGTTCTTTTTTACCTTCTGTAAGGATATAATAGGACCTTCATGAGAATTGCAACTGAAGCATTTAAGGTGTAAATAAAAAAGTAAGCATTCTTTATAAATCTATAGCGGGCCGTTATCGGCCCGTCAGCTACGTCAGATTTATAAAGAATGCTAGCTGGGATATTGTTACTAATACGCTTTATCCGACATTCGGGATTCATGTTTTGTTGTTGATGCTGTTTTTTGTTCTGACAATGGACAGCTGATATACGCGTAAACAAATCAGCATTAGTGACAAGAAAGCAGTGTAGATTAACCGTCATATTGTTACCTTAACGTCTGATCAGGATTTACACTGTTTAGAGTGTTATGAGACAAAGTGAGTGGCAATCGCTACGTTTCGTCTACACTATCCAACTATATTTATTCTTTTGTTGCAATTTTATAAGATGTGAAGATTTCGTTTTCTTTGCACATGTGTAAAATTCGACATGTGGCACTCATACCTATGTGTAACTGTTACGTATGCGTACAAATGTATGCATATGTAACACATCTGTTACGTATTCGTATAAGTGACATATGCACACTCACAGTCGACCTCAATCCGGGACGAGCGTAAAGTTACCATCTGGTTCACGGTTCATTATTCATGGTTCAGGATTCAGCGTCTGGTTCAGTATTCAGGGTATTATTCAAAATACGACCTGCAGCGTCTGGTTCAGGATTCAGCGTATTATTAAAAAAAGTCCAGGGTATTATTCAGCTTCTGGTTCAGTATTCAGGGTATTATTCAAAATACGACATGCAGCGTCTGGTTCAGGATTCAACGTATTTTTCAAAATGCCCAGGGTATTATTCAGCGTCTGGTTCACGATTCAGGGTATTATTCAAAATACGACCTGCAGCGTCTGGTTCAGGATTCAGCGAAGTATTCAAAAATGTCCAGGATATTATTCAGCTTCTGGTTCAGTATTCAGGGTATTATTCAAAATACGACCTGCACCGTCTGGTTCAGAATTCAGCGTATTATTAAAAAATGTCCAGGGTATTATTCAGCGTCTGGTTCACGATTCAGGGTATTATTCAAAATACGACATGCAGCGTCTGATTCAGGATTCAGCGTATTATTAAAAAAATCCAGGGTATTATTCAGCGTCTCGTTCACGATTCAGGGCATTATTTAAAATACGACCTGCAGCGTCTGGTTCAGGAGTCAGCCTATTATTAAAAAATGTCTAGGGTATTATTCAGCGTCTGGTTCACGATTCAGGGTATTAATCAAAATACGACCTGCACCGTCTGGTTCAGGATTCAGCGTATTATTCAAAAATGTCCAGGGTATTATTCAGCATCTGCTTCACGATTCAGGGTATTATTCAAAATACGACCTGCAGCGTCTGGTTCAGGATTCAGCGTATTATTAAAAACTGTCCAGGATATTATTCAGCTTCTGGTTCAGTATTCAGGGTATTATTCAAAATACGACCTGCAGCGTCTGGTTCAAGATTCAGCGTATTATTAAAAATTGTTCAGGGTATTATTCAGCGTCTGGTTCACGATTCAAGGTATTATTCAAAATAAGACCTGCAGCGTCTGGTTCAGGATTCAGCATATTATTTAAAAAAATCCATGGTATTATTCAGCGTCTGGTTCACGATTCAGGGTATTATTCAAAATACGACCTGCAGCGTCTTGTTCAGGATTCAGCGTATTATTCAAAAATGTCCAGGGTATTATTCAGCGTCTGGTTCACGATTCAGGGTATTATTCAAAATACGACCTGCAGCGTCTGGTTCAGGATTCAGCGTGTTATTCAAAAATGTCCAGGGTATTATTCAGCTTCTGGTTCAGTATTCAGGGTATTATTCAAAATACGACCTGCAGCGTCTGGTTCAGGATTCAGCGTTTTATTCAAAAAATGTCCAGGGTATTATTCAGCTTCTGGTTCACGATTCAGGATATTATTCAAAATACGACCTGCACCGTCTGGTTCAGGATTCAGCGTATTATTCAAAAATGTCCAGGGTATTATTCAGCATCTGGTTCACGATTCAGAGTATTAATCAAAATAAGACCTGTAGCGTCTGGTTCAGGGTTCAGCGTACTATTAAAAAATGCCCAGGGTATTATTCAGCTTCTGGTTCAGTATTCAGGGTATTATTCAAAATACGACCTGCAGCGTCTTGTTCAGGATTCCACGTATTATTCAAAAATGTTTAGGGTATTATTCAGCGTCTGGTTCACGATTCAGGGTATTATTCAAAATAAGACCTGCAGCGTCTGGTTCAGGATTCAGCGTATTATTAAAAAATGTCCAGAATATTATTCAGCGTCTGGTTCAGTATTCAAGGTTTTTCAAACTGCGACCTGCAGCGTCTGGTTCAGGATTCAGCGTATTATTAAAAAATGTCCAGGGTATTATTCAGCGTCTGGTTCACGATTCAGGATATTATTCAACATACGACCTGCAGCGTCTGGTTCAGGATTCAGCGTATTATTAAAAAATGTCCAGGGTATTATTCAGCTTCTGGTTCAGTATTCAGGGTATTATTCAAAATACGATCTGCAGCGTCTGGTTCAGAATTCAGCGTATTATTAAAAAATGTCCAGGGTTCAGCGTCTGTTTCACGATTCAGGGTATTATTCAAAATACGACCTGCAGCGTCTGGTTCAGGATTCAGCGTGTTATTCAAAAATGTCCAGGGTATTCTTCAACATCTGGTTCACGATTCAGAGTATTAATCAAAATAAGACCTGCAGCGTCTGGTTCAGGATTCAGCGTATTATTAAAAAATGTCCAGGGTATTATTCAGCGTCTGGTGCACGATTCAGGGTATTATTCAAAATACGACCTGCAGCGTCTGGATTAGGATTCAGCGTATTATTTAAAAATGTCCAGGGTGTTATTCAGCGTTTGGTTCATGATTCAGGGTATTATTCAAAATACGCCCTGCAGCGTCTGGTTCAGGATTCAGCGTATTATTCAAAAATGTCCAGGGTGTTATTCAGCGTCTGGTTCACGATTCAGGATATTATTCAAAATACGATCTTCAGCGTCTGGTTCATGATTCAGCATATTATTCAAACGTGTCCAGGGTATTATTCAGCATCTGGTTCACGATTCAGGGTACTGTTCAAAATATGACCTGCAGCGTCTGGTTAAGGATTCAGCGTATTATTAAAAAATGTCCAGGGTATTATTCAGCATCTGGTTCAGTATTCAGGGTAATATTCAAGGTACGACCTGCAGCATCTGGTTCAGGATTCAGCGCATTATTAAAAAATGCCCAGGGTATTATTCAGCGTCTGGATCACGATTCAGGGTATTATTCAAAATACGACCTGCAGCGTCTTGTTCAGGATTCAGCGTATTACTAAAAAAATCCAGGGTAATATTCAGCGTCTGGTTCACGATTCAGGGTATTATTCAAAATACGACATGCAGCGTCTGGTTCAAGATTCAGCGAATTATTAAAAAATGTTCAGGATATTATTCAGCTCTGGTTCAGTATTCAGGGTATTATTCAAAATACGGCCTGCAGCGTCTTGTTCAGGATTCAGCGTATTATTAAAAAATGTTCAGGGTATTATTCAGCTCTGGTTCAGTATTCATGGTATTATTCAAAATACGACCTGCAGCGTCTTGTTCAGGATTCAGCGTATTATTAAAAAATGTCCAGGTTATTATTCAGCGTCTGGTTCATTAATCCGTGTATTATTCAAAATACGACATGCAGCGTCTGGTTTAGGATTCAGCGTATTATTAAAAATGTCCAGGGTATTATTCAGCGTCTGGTTCAGTTTTCAGGGTATTATTCAAAATACGACCTGCAGCGTCTGGTTCAGGATTCAGCGTATTATTAAAAAAAATGTTTAGGGTATTATTCAGCGTCTGGTTCAGTATTCAGGGTATTATTCAAAATACGACCTGCAGCATCTGGTTCAGGATTCAGCGTATTATTAAAAAATGTCCAGGGTATTATTCAGCGTCTGGTTCAGTGTTCAGCGTATTATTCTGGGTATCATTCAAAATACGACTAGCGTATTTTTCGGCGTCTGGTCTTGGATTCAGGGTATTATTAAAAGTGTCCAGGGTATTATTCAGCGTCTGGTTTAGTATTCAGCGTATTATTCAGGGAATTATTCAAAAGACGACCAGCGTATTATTCAGCGCCTTGTTCTGGACTCAGAGTATTATTCCAAAAAATTTCCAGGGTATTATTCAGCGTCTGGATTATTAAAAAATGGCTAGGGTATTTTTCAGCATCTGGTTCAGTATTCAGTATGTTAACATGTTTCAGCGTACGTAGTTAAAACTGATGTTTATGCTACATGTTCTGTTTTATTTGGCAATGGCCATTAATTCTTGAATTACCTTCGTATATAGGTATCGGTATAGTTACGGGTATAAGCATCAGCCATAAGTATTGTTTTTAAAATATAGTGATAATGCATCCGTAATTGGTCCATCTGTAAAAGCCATTTTTGCCGACACTTATGTTTTTATAAGCGTAGCTTGATAAAGTGTTGAAAATCCGTGCTCGATATATGAACTTTGAAAAAAAAATCAAACGTAACGATTTCCGATATTTTTAATGACTCAGGACTAAATCAAAGGTTCAAAATTTAGTTCCGGATTTCAATATATGCTAGTTCAAGTTTCAGTTCACGATACATGGTTGAAATTAGGATTCAAACTGAACAAAATCAGAGTTCAGTTCATGATTAAGGATACACTACAAGATTCTAAATTTCCTTTAGTTCTTGATTCAGTCTACGGGGCAGGATTCTGAATTAATCAGTTCAAGATTCGGTTCGCGGTTTTGGATAAGGTTCAGAATTCAGTCAGTGTTTCAGCATTCATTTTAAGCTGCAAACGTAATCACATAATTATTCAGTTAATATAGTTTTATGTAAGTCGTCCTTTCACGATACCATATTGTAGACTAAGTTCCTCATTTCCTCGAATTGTTTGCTCTCTGTCTCTTGATCTACGTCGGTTAATGTGTGCTCGGAGGGGGGTGTGCTTCGCTTGCCGTGTTTTGCCAATAACTGTTTCGGTTTCACACTTTTGAGATTTAGATACACTGACGACGTTTTAATAACAGAAAGCCTCAGTGTCACTAAACTTGGTATAGTTGCGCTTATATAGCAAACCACTGTGTCGGTATCTCTGCTGGTGGATGTTTCATTCGTCCCCTAGGATATCATCTGCTCAGAATGAGTTCCTAAGTGCTGATGTTGATACTGCGGTGTTAACGTCAGTACGTAAGTACTGAATTAAATTACTATATTATACCTTAACATTTGCAGTAGTACAAATTCTAAATTCTTCTAAAACTAAGCTTGATCTGTCATAGTGACATGTATCTTAGCGGATTTGTTCGCCATTTTTTGGGTTGAGTTTACCTGTTGCCGGTGGGGGACGCACTAAATTAATCGATCGGTAGGCGTCTCTTACCTGATGTCTGCGGTTGGACTTTCTCATTATTTACGTCGATTGATGTGTGCTCGGAGGGGGATGTGCTTCGCTTGCCGGGTCTTGCCAATCATGATTTTCGGTTACAAACTTTTGGACCTCTGTGTCACTAAATTTGGTACAGTTACGCTTATATTGCTCTTGTTTGACAGCTAGTGGAGTCTGCCAACCATGGAAATACTAAGGATCAAAGTAAAACAAGAACTATTGATGGTTTATATACCTTTCTTTTGACAAACGCAAACTATCGTGGTGTACATAACAGGCATACGTAAAAACAGACAGATGGACGAACGGAATTTATATCAACAATCTGGATGAAGTAATCTGATTGGCTGAAAATTTGAATAGAGTGTGGCATCTTAATTTATTCTTAATTTTGTTTTCAGGTTAAAATAAAAATATCATCAATTTGTCATCTGCTGAATTTGCCTGTACAGTGGTAAAGGCTAGATAACCATAAGTTCGGACTGAAAAAAGTATGGGACACAAGCTTTACTTAAAATTATTGATGTCAGGAAGTTACAATTACTGTAACGGAAGATAGGCAACTATGATAAATTGCCTACCTTGGCAAAATTGGTAACTTCCTTACACTAGCAAAGCCTGTCACAACGGTTACAGATGACATTCTAAGAAAAAAAATTCAGAGAAAACAAGACTCAACACTACATGTAAATCCTCTATTAAGCAGACAATTTACATGAAATATCAAGAAATATAAAGAAAAATTCTGATAGTGCCTCAAGGGTTAACAATTTTTTTCTGTCCAAATATTAGATAATCTATGATAATATCACTGCTGCACATTTCATAGATCTTGTTCTGTCCTGCTTTCCATGGTTGTGTCAGTGTCCTGAAGTTGCAACTCGAATAGATTTCAATAAATAGCTGCAATTGTCTACCAAATAAGTTGCAATCGAGTAGTTTAACTTCAACGCTTAGCATGCTGAGTAAAATTTTCAGATGAAGTTTTGAGATAGTTTTCTTATATTTACCAGAAAATAGGCTTTGGCCTTTCATGCAAATTGTGTCCAGAAAATTTGCATGAAATGCCAAATCTTGTTTCTATGAAAAATTAGAAATACGTCCTCAATTTATCATCTGCTAAAATTAGTCCAGAGAGAGTGGTAAAGAAAGGTTAAAATGATATTTTAACCTTATATCTTTTTGCACTTAAACAGCAATAAAAAAGCTTTTTATTTTCTCATCTGGATCTACCCTGTTTGTACAGTATCAGTTTTGATCTGCAGGGATGAAAAGGTTACGGTGAACAGAGATACATCTCAACACTCTCCTCCATTTCAAAGGGAGACCATTCCAGCGGAACAGATCCTTTCCTGGTTTATAAATCCCTCTTCAAAAGGGGGCTATTCTGGTCAGAAAATATGTTCCTTCCATTTAGAGTAGCCCTGTATCAGAAGAGAGGTAATTACTTTCTCGCCAAAGTGGAGATGCATCCAATCAACTTGAATGAACCTGGTCGCTGACATCAAGATCCACAATAGGGAATACTTTTTTTACTGCGAACAGCCAAGAAAAAGGCCCTAACCCTAATCCCTGTCCAGCCCCTACTTACCCCACCCCTAACCCCTAACCCTAACCTATCACTAACCCTCACCCTAGCTGAAAATCATTAGAATTAACCGCAATCCCTAAACTAACCGCAATACTTAGCCACGCCCCAGGCCCCAGCCCGAAACCCTCACCCTACCAGCTACAAAACACTGCAATTAACCACAACCCCAGAATTAACCCCAAGGCTCAGCCTAAGCCGTTAACCCTAGCCCCAGCCTCTAACACTACCCCTGTCCAGCCCCTACTTACCCCAGCCCTAAACCCCTAAAGCTAACCCTAACCTATCGCTAACCCTAACCCTAGGTGAAAATCATTATAATTCACGCAACCCCTAAACTAACCGCAACTCTTAGCCACCGCCTCTAACCCTAACCCATAACCCTAGTCCCAGCCTCTAACACTACCCCTGTCCAGCCCCTACTTACCTCAGCCCTAACCCCTAATCCTAACCCTAACCTATCACTAGCCCTAACCCTAGGTAAAAATTATTAGAATTAACCGCAACCCCTAAACTAACCGCAACCCTTAGTCACCCTAGCCCCAGCCCAAAATCATGCCCAGACTAACCCTAACCCTAGCTAAAAAACACTGGAATTAACCGCAACCCCAGAAATAACCGCAAGGCTCAACAGAAGCACCTAACCCTAGCGCCAGCTTCTAACACTACCCATGTCCAGCCCTACTCATCCCAGCCCTAACCCCTAATCCTAACCCTAATCTATCACTAACCCTAACCCTAGCTGAAAATCATTAGAATTAACCGCAAGCCCTAAATTAACCGCAAAACTTAGCAGCAGCGTCTAACCCTAGCCCCAGCCCAAAACACTCAACCTGCCCAGCCCTAACTCTAACCCTAGCTACAAAACATTGGAATTAACCGCAACCCCAAAAACTAACCGCAAGGCTCAGCCAAAGACGCTAACCCTAGCCCCAGCATCTAACACTACCCCTATCCAGCCCCTACTAACCCCAGATCTAACCCCTAACCCTAACCCTAGCTCAAACCCATTTAAAATAAACCACAACCATTTAACTAACCGCAACTCTTAGCCACAGCCTCTAACCCTGGTCCCAGCCCAAAACACTCACCCTGGCCAGCCCTTACTCTAACCATATCTACAAAACATTGGAATTAACCACAACCCCATAACTAACCGCAAGTCTTAGACACACACTCACACTCCAGCCCCAACCCCAAACACTCACCCTGCATAGCCCCAAGGTTGGGGCTACCCTAATCCTAGGGTTACCCTTAACCCTAACCCATCCTAGAAGACATCAGAATAAACCGCAACCCCTAAACTAACCGCAACCTTTAGCAGCAGCCTCCAACCCTAACCCCAGCCCCTACTACTAACCCTGTCAAGCCCCTTCTACCCTAGCACTAACCATAACCCTAACCCTAACCTATCACTAACCCTAACCCTAACCCAAGGTACAAAACATTAGAATTGACCGCAACCCCAAAACTAACCGCAAGTCTTAGACACACCCTCTCAACCTAGCCCCAGCCCCAAACACTCACCCGGCATAGCCACGCGGTTTGGGCTATCCTAACCCTAGGTTTATCCTAACCCTAACCCTAGTTAAAAGACATCAGAATTAACCGCGACCCCCAAACTAACCGCAACCTAAAGCCTCCAACCCTAGCCCCAGCCCTAACACTCACCCTGTCAAGCCCTTACTACCCTAGCCCTACCCTCTAACCCTAACCTATGGCTTACCCTAACCGCAGCCCTAGGTATGAAACATTAGAATTAACCACAATCCCAAAAACTAACCGCAAGTCTCAGACACACTCTCTCGCCGTAGCGCCAGCCGCAAAGACTCTCTCTGCATAGCCACAGTGTTGGGACTACCCTAACCCTAGGGTAACCCTAACCCTAGCTGCAAGGCATCAGAATAAACCGCAACCCCTAAACTAACCGCAACCTTTAGCAGCAGACTCCAACCTAACCCCAGTCCCTACCACTAACCCTGTCAAGCCCCTTCTACCCTAGCACTAACCATAAACCTAACCCTAACCTATCACTAACCCTAACCCTAGGTACAAAACATTAGAATTGACCGCACCCCAAAACTAACCGCAAGTCTTAGACACACCCTCTCAACCTAGCCCCAGCCCCAAACACTCACTCTGCATAGCCACTCGGTCGGGGCTATCCTAACCCTAGGTTTATCCTAACCCTAACCCTAGTTAAAAGACATCAGAATTAACCGCGACCCCCAAACTAACCGCAACCTAAAGCCTCCAACCCTAGCCCCAACCCCTAACACTAACCCAATCAAGCCCCTACTACCCTTGCCCTAACCCCAAACCCTAACCTTAACCTATAACTAACACTAACCCTAACCCTAGCTACAAAACATTAGAGTTAACTTCAACCCCAAAACTAACTCCAAGAGACACACACTCTCACCGTAGCCCCAGTCCTAAAACACACTTTGCATAGCCCTAGGATTGGGGCTTCCCTAACCCTAGGGTTACACTAACCCTAACCCTAGATAGAAGTCATCAGAATAAACCGCAATCCTCAAACAAACCGCAAGTCTCAGTCGCACCCTCTCATCCTAGCCCCAGCCCCAAAGACTCATCCTACAAAGCCCCTGGGTTGGGGCTACCCTAAACCTAACCCCAACCCTAGCTACAGGGCATCAGAATTAAACGCAACCCCCAAAACTAGCCGCAACCTTTAGCGGCAGCGTCCAACCCTAGCCCCAGCCCCTTACACTAAACCTGTCAAACCATTACTACCCTAGCCCTAAACACTAACCCTAACCCATCACTAGCACTAACCCTAGCTACGAAACATTAGAATTAACCGCAATCCCAAAACTAACTGCAAGTCTTAGACACACCATCTCACGCTAGCCCCAGCCATAAACACTCACCCTTATAGCCTCAGGGTTAGGGCTACCCTAACCATAGGGTTTCCCTAACCCTTACCCTAACCCTAGCTACAAGATATCAGAATTAACCGCAATCCCAAAACTAACCGCAACCTTTAGCGACAATCTCCAACACTAGTCTCAGCCCCTAACACTTACCATGTCAAGCCTCTACTACCCTAGCCCTAACCCCTAACCCTAACCTATCACTAACCCTAACTCTAACCCTAGGTACAAAACATTAAAAGTAACGGCAACCCCAAAGCTAACCGCAAGTCTTAGACACACCATCTCACGTTAGCCCCAGCCAAAACACTCACCCTGCATTGCCCCTGGCTTGGGGCTACCCTAACCCTAGGTTTATCCTAACGCTAACCCTAACCCTAGTTGAAAGAGATCAGAATTAACCGCAACCCCAAAACTATCCACAACCTTTAGCTACAGCCTCCAACCTTAGCCCCAGCCCCTAACACTAACCCTGTCAAGCCCCTACCACCCTAGCCCTAATCCCTAACCCTAATATAACCTAACCTATCACTAACCCTAATCCTAGCCCCAGGTACGAAACATTAGAATCAACCGCAGTCCCAAAACTAACCGCAAGTCTCAGAAACACCCTCTCACCCTAGCCCCAGCCGGAAAGACTCTCCCTGCCTTGCCCCAGTGTTGGGCTACCCTAACGCTAAAGTTACACTAACCCTAAACCTAACCCTAGCTAGAAGACATCAGAATTAATCGCGACCCCAAAACTAACCACAATCTTTAGCGGCAGCCTCCAACCCTAATCCCAGCCCCTAACACTAACCCTGTCAAACCCCTACTAACCAAGCCTCAAACCCTAACCTTTACCCTAACCCTAACCAATCACTTAAACTAGTCCTAACCCTAGCTACGAAACATTAGAATTTACCGCAATCCAAAAATTAACCGCAAGTCCCAAACACTCACCCTGCATAGCCCCTGGGGCGGGGCTACCCTAACCCTAGCGTAGAACGTCTCCCCGTGCTTTACCATAGTGCAGATTATATTTCATTTCCTTTGGAATTATTGGACCCATTGTGGTATATTTGAAAATGGAGTTCTGCTCGTATACGTTAGAGGGCGTAAGCAGTGTTACAAACTTCATTACTGCTTATGAAGTGACTCAATAAAACCGAGACTCCCATTTTCTAATCCGTAGTGTGTTTTTTGTTTCCAAAGGCAATCTTTTTTACGTTTATTTACCCTAACCCTAACCCCAATCCTAGCTACAAGGCATCAGAATTAACCGCAACCCCAAAACTAACCGCAACATTTAGTGGCAGCCTCCAACCCTAGCCCCAGCCCCTAACACTAGCCCTGTCAAGCCCCTACTACCCTAGCCCTAACCCAAACCTATCACTAACCCTAACCCTAACTCTAGGTACAAAACATTAGAATTAACCGCAACCCCAAAACTAACTGCAACCTTCAGCGGCAGCCTCTAACCCTAGCCCCAGCCTCTAACACTAACCCTGTCCAGCCCCTGCAAACCCTAGCCCTAACCTCTAACCCTAACCTATCAGTAACCCTAACCCTACTCTAGCTACAAAACATTAGAACTAACCGCAACGCCTAAACTATACGCAACACAGCCGCAGCCTCTAACACTAGCCCTAGCCCCTAACCCTAAAAAAAGGTAAGAGAAAAGTCCCGGGAGTGCCACAATCACAAACCGCAGCCCTTCCCAGACCCCAAGAGGAAGAGGAAACCGACAAATCCAAACAAGCACAAATCGAACAAACGTACGAAAAGCACTATGATTAGCTCTCTCTTCCCCAAGCGAGGTAATCGCAATACTAAAAGGATTGAAAAACACAAGAACAAAATGACAACGGAAAGACATACAACAAATCGCCTCGTAGAATAAACCACAAAACAACAAAGAGTAAGACTAACACCGGGACCACCGCCTTAGAACGGTCAGTAGAGTAAACCACCGGGTGTGGGTGTGTGTGTGTGAGGGGGGGGGGTTAAAGAACTTTTACAGCTAGCTAACTTCACCCTGGGTCCCGATGCTACTCTTAATACAGAAACACATAAAAATTCGGTTCGCATAAAGGCTCCCAGTCAATGCATCAAAGCGAAAACATAAAAATCAAATTAATCACTATAATAAGACGAGTACTCATGGCTAATTCTACTGTATGCCAGAGTAAATGAAAACCAATAGTTGAACCACGGCGGGCCAAGCCAAAGACATATCGTCAAGCCCCAACCCACTGGTTAAAGTTTTACGAAGAGGCCGTCATTAAGTCTGAGGCCCGAACCGCCGTCGTACAATTAAAGAGTGAAGCATAGCATCAACAATGATTGGGTTGACAACTGGGCATGCAGTCTGCCGCATAATATCCAGGCTATAGCCAATTCTTTTATAACGGTTAATAAGTTTTCTGAATTGCTCCAAAAAGTTAGATTTACCTACAATTTTTCTAAATCTGTACACTAAGTCACCGTAAAATTCTGGTTCCGATATACCTTGTTGCAGAAGTGTTTTCAGACTGACGCTATATTTTTCTAACAAGGCACTGTGTCTGCGATAAAATTTCGAAAACGCCTTACGAAGTTTAAAATAACGATAGCCCTGCCTAAGAAGTTTGGCAGTAAGGATTTTATTACGGTAGTTAAAGTCATTAAGATTTGAAGAAGCTCTGGCGATTCTAATAAGTTGAGATATGTATACCCCATATGAGGTACGCCGGGGGACATCGCCATCCAAAAAAGGGAAATTGACTATATCAAAATCAAAATCAAAATCGTCCCGTTTATCATAAATTTTGGTGGAAACTGTACCATTAGATATACATAGATTCAAATCCAAAAAAGGTGCCTCGGTATCGGAAGAATTTGCTCTATTTAATTGGAGTTCTGTAGGGTATATCCGGTCCACCATTTGGTCAAAGTAAATATTGTCAATATTTAATAAATCATCAAGGTATCTTGAAGTTGAATTGAAAGCCTCAATAATGTCAGCCTGATTTTCACGTGAGAGAGACTTCATGAAATCTCTCTCACGACAAAAAAGAAACAAATCTGCAACAAGAGGAGCACAATTAGTTCCCATCCCTATCTAGCCCCTACTAACCCTTACCCAAACCCCTAACACTACTAATCCTACCTCGTACACCTAACATCACCCCGGGGCGCAACAGCCTGACTGAGATTTACCCTAAATAAACCGTAACTCTTAGCTGTTGCCACAAAACCCTTACCCTAACCCTGACCTAACCTAGCCTTACCTAGCCCTAAACCTAATACTAACACTCAGAGATCCCTAACCTACTCATATGTAATAATGAGACCAGCTGGCCGATTACACAGCACCGTTACCCTAACCCTAGCTCTGAATATTACGTGTGCGGTTAAGACACATCTGTAGTTTCAGCGGTCGAAACCACTCTTAAGAGTACGCGTAATGGGGACACCCATCTTTTTCAAAAAAAATGAATTACTCCCGGGGCTTCCCGCTGCTTCAGCGATATTCAGACCGAACAAGACGGGGGCGGGGGAGTGGCGGGTGTGTGGGGGGGGGAGAGCACACCTGAGGCTTCCCCGCTTCTTGAGTGTTGTTGAGAGCGGGCACACTGGGTCTTTTCACCCAATTTCGGACAGTTTATTTTTGAAGAAAATGCGTACCTAGTCGTTTTTTGGTTATGTACTTAATTCGGGGCGATTTTGGACTCCGGGGACTTCCCCGCTACTTTAGCGCTATTTAGCCCGTACATGCCTGGGGGCGACACGCTCGGGGCTTCCCCGCTACTTGAGCGATGTTGAGATCGGGCCCACTGGGTCTTTTGAAAAAAAAAATAGGTGTGTGTGGTTACTTCAGAGCAAGTTTGGACTAGGTTTATTTCGGAATAAAAATGCGAACTTAGTCGTTTTTTGGTTACTTCTGGGCGATTTTGGACTCCCGGGACTTCCCAGCTGCTTCAGCGCCATTGAGCCCGGACAGGCCAGGCGGGGGACACTCCCGGGGCTTTCCCGCTTCTTGAGCGATGTTGAAACCTGGTACGTTGGGTCTTCAACCCAATTTCGGGGGCGAGTTTGGACTCCGGGAACTTCCCCGCTGCTTTAGCGCTATTGAGCCCGTACAGGCCTGGTGGCGACACGCTCGGGGCTTCCACGCTACTTGAGCGATGTTGAGACCGGGCGCACTGGATCTTTTGAAATCAATTTTGGTATGTGTGGTTAATTCAGAGCAATTTTGGACTTGGACTATTTTGGAATAAAATGCAAACTTAGTCGTTTTTTGGTGTGGTTACTTCTGGGCGATTTTGTACTCCCGGGACTTCCCTGCTGCTTGAGCGCCATTAATCCCGGACAGGCTGGGCTGGGACATCCTCGGGGCTTCCCAGCTTCTTGAGCGATGTTGAGACCGGGAATATGCTGAATACTAAACCAGTCACTGAATAATAACCTGGGCATTTTTTAATAATATGCTGAATACTGAACCAGACGCTGAATAATAGCCGGGACATTTTTTAATAATACGCTGAATCCTAAACCAGACGCTGAATAATACCCTGGACAATTTTGAATAATACGCTGAATCCTGAACCGGACGCTGCAGGTCGTATTTTGAAAAATACCCTGAATACTGAACCAGACGCTGAATAATAACCTGGACAGTTTTAAATAATACGCTGTATCCTGAACCAGACGCTGCAGGTCGTATTTTGAATAATACCCTGAATCGTGAACCAGACGCTGAATAATACCCTGGACATTTTTTAATAATACGCTGAATCCTGAACCAGACGCTGCAGGTCGTATTTTGAATAATACCTTGAATCGTGAACCAGACGCTGAATAATTTCCTGGACACTTTTGAATAATACGCTAAATCCTGAACCGGACGCTGCAGGTCGAATTTTGAATAATACCCTGAATCGTGAACCAGACGCTGAATAATACCCTGGACATTTTTTGAATATTACGCTGAATCCTGAACCAGACACTGCAGGTCGTATTTTGAATAATACCCTGAATCGCTGAATAATAACCTGGGCATTTTTTAATAATATGCTGAATACTGAACCAGAAGCTATATTTAAATAGAAGGAGACGATGTGCTGGAGTAACAGATCCATCCAAAGAAACAAAGCACTGACCAAGATCAGAATGCACGGATGCACATTCTAATCTAGAATTTTGCATATTGCAAGCTATACTTAAATATTAGAAGACGATGCGCTGGAGTAACTGCATATTGTATCGAATAAAAAAAAAACGTATAGATGAACTGCCACCAATCAGATCAAAATGCGTGGATGCACATACTAATCTAGAATTTCGCATTTATAGCACGCTATATTTAACCCATTGTAGTCTGGAGACCCCTAAAAAGGTTTTGTTTGTTTGTTTGTGTTGAGATTTTACGGCCCAGTCAACCCATTGGGGTCATGTCGAGCGCGGTCAGTTTACCTAACCACACGTTTACTGGGCTGGCTTAGTCCTCTAAGCGGTTAACCAGTATTGTGCACATTCTTTCCCCAGAAACTGACAACTGCCCTTCTTGAATCAGCGGAAGGGAGAGAATGACCGTAGAAAATATTTCATGATCAATCTCCATGAAAGAATGTTGCTGACCTCGGCGGGGGTTGAACCCGCGACCTCCTGGTCTCCAGTCGGACGGCGCATCCAACTGAGCCACCGAGGCCCCTAAAAAGGTAACAGGCAAACAGTGGAGACCCAGATCAGACGCCGCAGAAGGCGGCGTCTGATCAGGGTCTCCACTGTTTGCAAATAGTTCAACCATGTGTTTCCCTGACTATCTAAATAACACAGCCTGGCATACCTAAAATCGAAATTAGAATCTTCCAGTATATAGTGTGGGTGAGTTCATTCAGTCTACAATAGGTTAAATATTAGAAGATGATGTGCCAGACTATGGGCAAGTCGTATCGAATAAAACAATGTACAGATGAGCAGCAACGAACCAGATCAGAATGTGCGGATGCCCTATATTTATCACATGGTGGCCAAATTCCCAACATTCAGCATGAAATATCTCGGGATGTTGATGATCTACTTATATGCAAAGCTGATGAATCAGTTATACCATGGTTCTTCGCATGTGAGTGCGATAATGCACTCGCTCATGCTTGTGCATTATCACATCGTACATGCGCAAGAGCCATGGTATAACTAGGACTTAAATATTAGAAGACAATGTGCCGGCAGGTCGTATTGAATGAAACAATGTATGGACAAGCAGCAACGCACCTGATCAGAAATTGCTTATGCACAGGGTAATCTAAGATTCCCATACAGCAAGCTCTTCTACAGAATTAACATAGCATCAGATTATAGTGGATTATCCAACCTGAGACACCTGTAAAAGTGAAACACTGCCAGTGTTATTACAAGGATTAATATATCTACGTAAATCCCAGTGATTTATCAATAGGTGCTAACTGACTCTAGTAATTGTACAACAAGTACATATTTAAATCACACTTAGTCTAGCTAAATAAGGATTAGCATCCAATAATGGCAACAAATAATCTAGAAAGTAATAAAAAAAACTGATACTCGTATATCCATAACAACACACCAGACCTGTTGACCATAACGTCTTCAAAAAATGAAGAATGCTTCACAGTGAAGTTTTATTCCAAAAGTGTTTTTGATGATTTTGTTGATAAACTGACAGAGCTATATGACTTTAAAGGCAAGAAAAACTCAGCAATTTCAGCCAGTACCACCACACAGGGTCAGAAAGTGACTTTGACCCTTTATAGGACCCAGAAACTATTAATTCAAGGTGTTGGTGCAAAACTGTGGAAGTCTACAGAATTTCAAACACTGTCATTTATGTTTAATCAATCTGAGAATCAGAACCTTATCACTGATGGTGTAAATGAACAAACTCCAAGCAGAAAACAACCAACTATTGTTCATGAGACACCTTTCCATGGATCTTTCCCACCAAAATACAATAAAAATAGTAGTAGTCCTATAGGTATTTTCAGCAAGCTATTTGGATCAACACCAGTCCAAGGCTCTCATCAAACAATTCTAATGCCAATAGTAGTTTGCATGATGTTAGCTCAATATTTAGCAAGAAGAAGAGCAATCAACGAATTTCAACACCAGAGAACTACAAAAATAAAGTGCAAAACAGCCACAAAAAACAACAACATATATTTGTTGATAACGAGATCACGTTCCTGAAACAACCCTTTCAGAGGGAGCATGATTCTGTATTGTCTGAGAACCCTGATCAAACGGACGTTTCAGAGCTGACTAAGGCAGGAGAAGGACAAACGGATAGAGAAATACGCATGAAATCAAAACACAGTACAACTAAGGAGATCACTCGTACGAAGGACCAAAATCTTGCCGGCAAGTCTGAGACTGGAGCAGACCAAGAAATTCATACAGAAATGAAGTCATCAGAACATTCTGACTGCCCATTCAAAGACGAAATTGTTGACTTGCAAAAATGTCAATCACAGCTGAATTCTCTTAAGAAAGAGAACACAGACTTGCAAGTAAGATTTAAAGATTTTGTGTCCCAGTCCAAACAGTTAAGAATGGAAAATGAGAAACTCATACGCGAACTGGGAATGTGTAAGGAACAAAATGCTACTTTGTCATTAAAGTCAACCCAATGGGGTCAAGTCGGGCGCGGCCAGTTTACCTAACTACACGTTTACTGGGCAGGCTTAGTCCTCTAAGCGGTTAAGCAGTATTGTGCACATTCTTTTGCCAGAAAGATTAAGACAGTTATGTGACTCCATGTCATATTGTTTCAAGACAACACACATGGTTTCTTAAATGATGGCTCTCTAAATACCACTTTGTACAAAGATAATCTCCACCTAAATGCGCAGGGTGGAAAAATTCTCAGAGAAACAATATGTGAAACACTAAATGAAAGACTTAACCTGTCTATGCATTATGCTAACACGTCTGAACAAGAGCAGAATTTTCAGAATGGGAGGACATTAGGGTGGAGAAACGACGAACCAACAGCAGCAACAACAACAGGTAAAAAAACAACAGGATAAGCAGCAGCAACAACGGGAACAGCAACAACAGTAACAGCAACAACAACAGGAACAACATATAGAACAACAACAGGAGCAACAATGGGAATAGGAACAACAGAAACAACAACAGCAGAAACAAAAACAAAAGCTGGAACAACCACAAAAACACCAGCTGGAACAACAGCAACCCCTGGAACAGCTACAAATGGAACAGGAATCAAATGCCAGTAATGATGACGCCTATGTAATTTCCGCCATGGCATCAGCCGACTGAATGAACATGTTTGTGTAAATGAAGGTGACTCACAAACCTCACATATTGACGGTCTAGAGTCCTCAGGTCAATGCATGGTTTAATACAAAAGGCCTAAATATTACCCATTTAAACATACATTACTTATATCCAAAGCTTGATCAACTTGAACTGTTAGTCTTGGAACAAACTACTGATATTTTCTGTTTATGTGAAACCTTCCTGAACAGTGAATTTTCAGATAATGAATTATTGATCCCTGGCTATGATTTCATATTGAAAGACAGAAACAGTCATGGAGGTGGTCTGATTATTTATACTAAAGAAAACCTTGTATGCATTCATCGTGAGGACTTGGAAACCATTGATACTGAAATGTTGTGAATGGAAGTAAGAAACAGTGTTCAAAAGCCATTCTTGATCTGTTACTGCTATAGATCTCCCTCAGCTTTGAATTTGTGGACAGAGAATGTGAGCAAGCCATTGAAAACGCTTATTTGGAGGCAAAAGAAATAAATATGCTTGGTGACTTTAACTTCAACTTATTACGAGAAAACACTGAGACAAGACACTGGTTACATATTACAGATAGTTTTAACTTTACACAACTGGTTACCGAGCCAACAAGAGTAACGGAAAATTCTGAAACACTAATTGATCACGTATAAACAAATACACCTGAAAATATCATAGACATAGGTGTGCCTGTTCTGGCAATTAGTGACCACTATCCTGTGTGTAACACAAGAAAACTTTCAAAATATTTTAATAAGGGACCAGTGCATAAATTCATAACCTACAGAGACACTAAAAGGTTTAATGAGACAAACTTTCTATATGATTTGGAAAATCAGCCTTGGTCAGTGATAGACATTTTTGATGATGCCAGTGATGCACTAGATTTCTTTACAAGCATTTTCAACTCTGTTCTTTCAAATCATACACCAAAGAAACAACGCCGTGTAAAAAGGCAAAAACAACCAAACTGGGTAACTACTGACATATTACAGGCAAGGAAAATGAGAGATCAGTATAAAAAATCTTCAAATACTCAACAATACAATATTTGGAGAAACAAAGTGAAAAAGTTTGATAAAGAAATCAAAAACCCAAGTCTGTTCCAACTGTATTAGCACCTCAACAAATCCAAAAGACCTCTGGCACACACTAAATTACATCACCGGCAAAAGAGCAAAAACAGTCACAAATTTTATTGACAATAAGGATGGAAATGCAATCTTAGATCCAGAAACAGTTGCAAATACTTTTAATGAATATTTCACATCTGTTCATAAATCAGTCAGGACTGAAACACCAATAAGATCTGATGGCAACATTAACATAGGCAATATCCGACGGCACTATAGTCAAAACTTAAAAGATGCTCCAGAATTTTGTATTGCTGAAGTAACTGAATCCTTCATTTTGAAGCAACTCCAAAACCTTCAAGATAACAAAGCCACAGGAGTAGGCGATATTAGTGCAAATTTCTAAAAATGTCTGCACCAATTATATGTAAGCCACTTACCCATATTCTAAATTTAAGTATCAAATCAAACTCATATCCAGATATGCTTAAACGGGCAAAAGTTTCCCCAATCTGCAAAAGAGGCAGCAAGGCTGACATCAACAACTATAGGCCTATCTCTGTTTTGCCTATTATCAATTCTGTCTTTGAACGACATGTTAGCAACTGCATGATTGAATACTTGGAAACTAATAAATTTCTGTGCAGAAACTAACCTGGCTTTAGGAAATCACATTGATGTCAGACAGCCCTGACAAACATTGTGGATAATTGGTTACATGCATTAACTAATGGCGAAACAGTGGGAGCAGTGTTTCCAGACCTATCAAAAACCTTTCATTTAGTAAATCACAAACTGCTGCTTCACAAGCTGGCTGCATACAAATGTGGTCAGAGCTCCTTGACATGGTTCATATCTGACAAACAGGACACAACAAGTACACATCTCGGGTAAACTTTCAGTCCCGAAACTTATATCTGCAGGTGTACCTCAGGGATCGATTCTTGGACCCCTTCTTTTTCTTCTATATATTAACGATCTACCCCTGTCCACATCATGCTGTGCTTTTGGACCTTTGGACCTTTTTGCAGATGATGCTAAATTATTCTCTTCTGATCCTTGTATTCTGCAAACTGCATAAATATTGATCTGAAAAACATTCTTGAATGGTGTGAAAGAAACAAAATGATAGCTAATATTCTTAAGACAAAGGCTATGTTTATATCCTCAAGAGCCACAGTAAACAAAATAAAGGAGAATCCCCCATACCTCAGACTCTCTCAAGAGAAAATACAGATCTCGCACAGGCCCGGATCCAGGGGTGGGCAAAAGGGGCACATGCACGCCCCCCCCCCCCCCCTCCCCGAAGCGACCGCTAGTCATACCTTGCCCCCGGTATTTTTCGGTATTACACTCTTATGCATAAGCTGCCTGGATACCTGTGGTTTCCAGAAAACAGGGAGTTCACAAATGATAATGAAAGATTCATTCAGTAAATGGCATGCTGTGATTTGTCAATAACATGTTAATATTGCCCTGCTGATAGGTAGCATATGGTCAGTTACATAGGCTTCTGTCTTATAAATACATGATTTCACATCTTACATCTTTTTATCTAGATAATGTACATGCTCAGATAGAAGAAACAGTTTTAATTTGTTTTCGAGGAGATTTTAATCCTAACCACTCTCTCTGCTAATTCAGCAGTCGACAAATTGGTGATATTTGTCTTATTTTGCCCTTTAAACAGGATTTGACATTTCGGGCAAATTGTCTCAACTAAAAACCTGTTTTCTGGGAAATATAAGAAAAATATTTCAAAATGTTGTCTGCTAAAAAGTTACCCATAGAGCTAAGTGTTTATTTATTTATTTAGCCTCATCACGAGAAACCCTGTCTTTGCAGTTACAACCAGGTATGAAATAGATCAGACTGCGCAGCTGCAGAGAAAAACTAGAGTCTTGAAAAACTGGATACGTTATACCATCTAAGCAGTGAACAGGAAATAAAGGCGCTGATCAGACTATGCAGATGCAACAGGCTGATATATGCCTTTGATGTTCGCAAAGATATAAAACAGGATTTCTTATGGCCAGGCTCTATTTATTTTTATTGCCTCCAGGGGTGGGCAAAAGGGGCCGTCTCGCAGAAAACTCGTTACGGTGTCAAATCGATAACTCCTGTACTATCTGTAAATTAAGTCCGTGGCAAAAAAAATGTACTTGTTTCCCTTGGTACTGTTGGCTACCTGTACGATTTAGTGATAATGATTGTTTATGTAACGATTTACACTGATTCCAATCAAAACATATTGTGACCATCTTTGTTTGTTTGAATAGTTGTACATTAAAAGATGAACATCGTTTGAACTTACTGAAGTCAACTTTATATTCGCCGATGAATTCGTTCACACACTCACGAAATCAGTCAGACACTCCCTCCTGCCCTCCCTCCCTCACTTGCTCGTTCGTTCGTTCGTTCGTTCGTTCTCTCTCTCTCTCTTTCATTCATTCATTCCCTCGCTAGCTCGCTCGCTCGCCCTCCCGTCCGTCCGTCCTTCCGTCCGTTCATTCGTTCGTTCGTTCCATCCATTCATTCATTCATTCATTCACTGAGTTGAAAATCATGCGATGGGGAAATATATATCTATATATAAACTTTCGCATGATATTGACACAAGTTGCTGGTGTCAAGTATATAATCGCATGCTTAGAATATGTTAACGAATAATATACAGAACTAAGAAAATTTTCGGCCATACTAATGGTTCGACGTTCGGATTAAAAGTACTTGTAAGCAAAATTAGGCGTAAATGGAAGAAACTTCCCGTTTAGCTATATATGAATAAATTACATCATTATAATCAATGGAATACTATCTTTCTGCTCATACGTTATAATAGATTCGCAAATGCTATTTTATATATGTTTTTTTTTTTTTTTTTTTTTTTGGTGAAAAAAACGAAGATTCGCGTAATCTGGATAAAATTCTATAAGAAAATTAGGATTAAAAGGAAGAATACTTTGAGCTCAGATGGAAGAAACTTCTCATTGACGTATTTCTATGATTTTTATACCAGATTAAAAAGCTTGAAATGCTCTTTCATCCTAGACGTTATAATTTAATGTCGGAAAATATATTACATTAGGAAAGAAATTTATTTGTGTATTTCTATACATTTTCCTATTAAAATGAGGACCAAATACAGGTAACTGCTTATCTCCGGAGCGCTCACACCTCCCCCACCCCCCCCCCCCCCAACTCCACCCCGCCCCGGCATTGCAGAATAATAATGAATGATTGGTTGGGGGTATGGGAATTTGCCCCTACCCCACCCAATCCATATATATTTGTGTGGGTGTGGTGGCTGAAGGGACAGGCATGTTATCCAGGATTCTGCATGGCTAGCGCTGATAATTATCAAACTAGCCAGAATTATTTTTGCAGCTTAGAAATTACCTGCATAAGGTGGAAGACTTTATTTGTTTTGGGGGTTTTACGGCCCAATCAACACTATTTAGGTTATTTTTGAGCCGGTCAATTTACATAACCGCACTTCCTGGGCAGGCTTATACATAACCAGTACAGTGCACATACTTTCACCATAAACTGACAACTGTCCTTCTTGAATCAGTGGGAGGGAGAGTATGACCCCACAAAAGAATGTTGCCCCAGCAGTTTTCGAACCCGCGACCTCCTGAAATTGACAGAAAAGAAAATCAGCCTGCAAGATTAATGAAAATGACTTGCAAATAGCATGGAAATGCACTCTCAGCAATTCAATTTTAAAAATTTCCCGGGGGAGGCCCCCGGACCCCCCTTATAAGAGAGGAAACCCCCTCTAATACTCTCCCCTTCTCGCGGCTTACGCCGCTCGATACATGCCTTTGGCAGTCAATGCCCCCCCCCCCCCCCCCCGCACACACACACACGTCTTCAGACCTTCTGGGTCCAGCCCTGTCGCAAAATGAAAAACTTTTAGGGGTATATATAGACGGCAAACTATCCTGGTCGCAACAGGTTGAGGCCACAATTAAGAAATGCAACTCTTTACTCTACCTGCTTAATAGGATAAAATGCTATTTGTCCATACCCATTAGAAAATTATTCTTTAATGCATACATTCTTCCCCATATTGACTACTGTTGCACTGTATGGGGCAACCTTAATACCCCACTCACAAACACTGTGGTTAAATTTCAAAAAAGGGCAGAAAGAATTATTTTAGATAAAGATATGAAAACCCCATCCTTAGAACTATTCTCTGAGCTTAAATGGATGAGGTTTCCAGGCAGAGTTATCTGTCAAAAAGCAGTACTAATATATAAAATAATAAATGACTAAACGCCACCCTATCTGAAAGAAATTCATCATTACACATCAGATATCCACCAAAGGCCTCTCAGATCAACTACAGCAAATTTGCTCTATGTGCCCAAACTAAATGAAGAACTCTTCCGAAATTCAATTGCATATTCTGGATCTAAGATATGGAATGATATACCTGAAGGTGTTAAGCAAAGTACATCCCTGCCACAATTCAAATCAAAATATCTTCAGTGGTTTCATTCACAAAACAGAACATAAAATATACTATAGGACTCTTCTTCCAGTAGTTATTTATGTGTGTGAAAGTGTAAATTACAAGTGCATAATTGTTTGTGCTTTTGTGCTTGTGAGTTTGTGTGATGTCTGACTATAACATTGTACAGTTTCATGTATTCTGTATATATTGTAAATTTGTATGTATTGTTTAAAAGAGGACCCCAGGGAAGATTGAAGAAAATCCAAATGGTCTTTCTCTATTAATAAAAACATTATTATGATTTAAATGTTAGAAGATGATGTGCCGGAGTAACGGCAGATTGTATCAAATGAAACAATGAACAAGCTGTGACAAAACAAGATCAGAATGCGCGGATTCACATGCTAATCTAGAACTTTACATATTGGACGTGTGATAAGATTTTAATCACAGGATTTTCATCTGGTAGAATACCTAAATTTTCTCAAGTTTTCAGTCTTTTTCAAAAAAAAAAGATATTTTTTGCTACTCAACTGTTTCAACAGGGTATGGCCTGTTATTGTTAACTACCCCGTACATTTGCCCACCGGACCTTTACCCACCCTTAGCGGGTGGCCGTAGCTTTTTTAATATTTTTACAGAGAAATTTTCTAAACTGAACAAACTTTTTTTAAAATCAAGGATTGTTTTGTTATTGTTGTTTTTTTTTTTTGTTTTTTTTTTGTTTTTTTGTTTTTTTTGTTTTTTTTTTTTTTTTTGTTTTTTTTTCTCGTCTAACTAATGGAGGACGAAGACGATATTAAATCATTTTTTAACAACTAAATAGTATATATCTACTTATATTGTTTTTATTTATTTATTTATTTATTTATTTATTTATTTATTTATTAAAACAGTTTTAACTGAGGTAATTTGATATTTCTTCTTGAAAGAATTATTATATTTTTTGAAACCCTATATTTTCACACTAATGAAGAGTTGAAAGGGGTGTAAATCTAATTCATCTATCCATCCAGGCCTGTTGTATGTTTATAAATAATTGTGTTGTTGTTTATATGTCACAAAAGTTTCATGTATTTTCTTTCTTTCAGTCTTTGTTTCTACCAATTTATTTATTTATTTATTTATTTATTCTGATTTAACACTATATGTGTTTGGGAGAGAGAGAGACAGACACAGAGAGAGAGAGAGTACATCAACTTATTTATTAATCTATTTATTTTGTATATCATGGTCAGTAACTTCTCCTGTATGTTCATAAAAGCATAATTTTCAAATATTATCTAATTTTTATTACCTACCATGTTTAGCTCGGCTGTTTTCGAAGAAAACGACGAGGTATTGTCATAGCTCTGGCGTCGTCTGCGTCTGCGTCGTCGTCGTCGTCGTCGTCGTGCAAAAACTTGGACATTTTGTAATACCTCTGTCATTACTGAAGATATTTACTTGAAACTCGGACTAGTTGTTCATTATGAAAAGGGGAACTCATACCAATAGGGAAGGTAACCCTCAAAATATTTTTGGCACAGTTATGCCTCTTTTTCGACTTAGAATTTTTGTTGAAAAATGTCAAACATGCCCTATATATTTCTAAAAGAAACTGCAGCCGAGCGTTGGCACCCGCATGCGGTGCTCTTGTTGTTTCTTCCAGTGACTATTTATTTATTTACTTGTTTGTTTGTTTGTTTGTTGTATTTAGCTGAAAGGGGTTGTTTTGTCTTAATAATGCAATTTTGATATTTGTATTTTTAATTAATGCCCTGTGACTGTATTTATTTTTGTATAGTTGCATTTCACTTGTATGTTCATAAAAACACAATTTTTGTGTTGTCTATGTCCCAAATCTTTTAATATTTTGTCATCTTCTTTCAATTTTTGTTTCTTCCAGTGACTCACATGGCGTCAAGTTTATTTTTCATTTTTACAGTGAAAGTTTAAGATGGAACAAAATATTTTAAAATCATCATAGGAACATTTGATTTTTCTGTGGAATGCAAAGCTTTCAGCTATGGACTTCACCGACCAGTAGATTTAGGGTATTCTGACATGAGATGAATGACAGGTATTATCAGATGATTGACAGGTCTTATCAGGTGATTGACATGTCTTATCAGGTGATTGACATGTCATATCTGATACATAGTTAAAAAAAAAAAAAAAAAAAAAAAAAAAACTGAAAATATTAAGAAGTGATTATAAAACATTTTTTTCTTACACATATGGAATGTCAGAATGCAGTGCAAAATAATTATTTTCAGTCAAAAAAATGTTCTTGTTTTTTTTTTTTTTTTTTTTTTTTTTAACGCTTAACACTCTGGGTAATATTTCCAGCAGACGACATTTTAAAATATTTTTTTTCTTATTTTCCCATTAAACATGTTTGACATTTCATGCAAATTGTCTGCATTGGAGACAATTTGCATGAAATGTCAAATCTTTTTAAAAGGATTTGACAGAGAGAGTGGTAAAGGTTAAGAAATAATAGCTATGTTTTTGAACTAAGGAACAAAGAGAGAAAGAATAAATGACTTTTAACCACTTTCCTAGTTATTTAATGGGCTAGAATGAAACTTCTGATTTATGCGGAAATATATGTTGTAAACAGTATATTTACACTGAAAAGCATTATGAAAATCATGATAAGAATGCATACTAGCCTCAATCTACAATCACACATAAGACTATTCCTAATATATCAAATCAAATCAAATCAACTTTATTTTTCTCAGAATACATACAATATTAAATGAGAACTGTCAACATACAGTGATAATACAACATGACGTAGCATATAAAGCAAGAATTGGCTTTTCTGAGAAGAAGAAAGTAGAGTCTAATAACACGGGTGGAAAGAATTTTTTTGTTTTTTGTATACCAAGGGAGGCAACCTCCTATATACTTAGTAGTACTGAAACTACACAGTTTTGTCCCTTATAAAACTATAAACTCGGACCACTGGAGAAGGGGCTTAATCCTGTGTATTCTCAGGTATGTATTCTGCTATATCGTAGACAAGGCTGCACATCCGGACAGTTCTGCCCGGTCAGTCAATGTTCTGCTACAAAGCTATTACATGTGGTAATATGTTGTCAAAGGATGAAATCACATATGACGGAGTGTTGTCAGGAAATGACAACCCAAAACACAGCTCAAAGGTCCCTTCTCCAAGTTTTTTTCTGATTGAGTTTGGGTTTAACGACACGTCAACCCTTGTGGGTCATTTTGTGTCGTCTCCCAGAGAAAGGGAGAAAATAGACAGAAGAGATAGCAGAAGAGATGAAAGGGAGGGACAGGGAAGAAAGAGAAACAGGAATGAAAGTGAAGAAACAGAAGAAATAAAAACATCACCTCCCTACCCTTACCTGCTACAAGGATAGCAGGCCTTGCCCAACTATAAGCCAATATCAGCTGGACGCCCCGGGTGACAAAAGATACATGACACCCTTCTCCAAGACACAGCTTAATAATCAATGATAAAGATCACCAGACCATTAAGAAGGCACGCGACTCGCGTGCATACACACGTTTTATTGTCGGTTAATTTGTGTGCACAGATACAAAATGAAAAAATAGGAACTTAGTATTCTAAAAGGATTAATTCATAAATGTGCTATAAATAAATTTGGATAATTAATCAAAGAATAAATGCAAATTTTAACAGGTATGTTCACCAGCACAAATATCTGCCCCGTTCACAACGCAATTACAAGGTTTGCATGGCGTCGCAACGGTGTCTCAATGTAAATTGTGGCATCGTGGCTACGCCACACGTACAAACTTGTTTGTCGGCATGCATCCGGCGCACAAACAAACTTTTTTCAGTTAGCCCATTTAAATCGGAAAGGGATCATCATCTTCACAAGTACCATTTTATGTTACATGCATATATAGTTAGACATATATAGATGTTTTCCTTTTTCCTCTTTCCTTTTTCCTCTTTTTTTCTTTTTTTTTTTGAGTAAGCGGTCGCCAGCGGAACGCTTCCACATTTACCCCCCACCGCCGACCAAACGCAATTCCTTGTCTAAAGAGGTAATTCTATTTCCACTTAGGCTTATGTATGTTAAACAGGAATTGGCCATACGGCATCCAGGCAATGTCGCATCAACGTTGTTGCTATGAGACATGTATCAACATCGGTGCAACACCGCCCCAGCTTCGTATGTCCACTTGGGTAGTGGAGCGGGCTTCTTATTTTTGAAGCCATAAGACAGGTACCACTTAGGTTTTACAAGTGTACTGATGACTATACAACATACAACTAACAAAAAAAAGGAAACAAAAGAAAAAAGAAAGATTACCATTAATTTAACATTAATTGTATAATGTAGTTTAGTTGAATGTTTAAGAGTTAAAATGTTTAAGTATTGCTTTTATAAACTGGCATAGCTTATTCAGTTTAGCTGGCCATGTTAAACTCATTAATTCTTTATATTTTAAAATGTTCGGGCGTCTAAAGTAGTATGGTTTAATAAATTGCCTTCTTTCTTGAGTAAAATGGTTGCAGCATAAAAGATAATGAAGCTCGTCGGCGACGTCATTAGCGTCACACAAATGGCAGATTCTTTCACTATGAGGAACGCCCTCCCATCTAAGTACCTCTACAGGTAGCCGATGGTTAGCTGTTCTGAATTTTACAAATGACAGGTGATTTTTACGTTCGAGGACTAAGAAATATTGTTTTAACTTAATGGAGTATTTGAATAACTGGTAATTTGTACCTTTTGTCGAGTTCTGTGGGTTAGCGTGCCAAACTTGATAATTTTGATCCAATAATTTACGTTTTATCTGCTGTCTTATACATTTTGACAAATCAGTTCTATCATTTAACCAGACATCGGATCTGCCACAATCATCAAAAATTGTTTTCACGTAGTTAATCCATTTTGAATGCAGATTTGGGGTATACCTCATAATTTTGTATAGAATGTATGACAGTTTGGTTTCTTTACTAGAAACCAATTCTAGTCCAGAAACCTACCATGCGTAATTTGATTGTAACTTCAAGGGGTTAGCGACCCAATTCAGCCAGCAACATATAATGTGGCGTGCTTTTTTTAGTTTTTGTAATAGTGCGGAGAAACTCTGTGTGTAATCTTTCGAGAATTTGAATATTTTCAAAGCCACTCCCATACGTCAAGATAGGTACAATAGTTTGATCAAATAGCTTAAGTTGTAGATCAATTGGCAGATTAAGGTTATTTATTCTTGTGTACAAATAATACAAGGCTTTTCGGGCTTGTTCCATGACGTGTTTTCTCGCTTTTAAGAAACCTCCAGACTTTGTGAAGAAAACGCCTAAATATTTATAACTGTCTACAATTTCGATAGGATTTGAGCCTAGTTTGAAATTAAAGTGCTGGTTTCCTCGAGAGCCAAATACAGTCGAACCTCGTTATCTCGAACTCGCTTATTTCGAATTACCGCTTATCTCGAAGTGAAAATTTGGTCCCTGTTTTAACATGAAACTATGACAACAGGTAACAAAATAATGTGGAAAAGAGGAGAAATTGCTCCTAAGGAGCAATTTCTCCTCTTTTCCACAATATTTTCAGTATACCTCTATTTTAAGGATTCAAATTACATATTCATTTGTGAAATGTGGTTGTTTGGTTTATCTTTTTTCCTCAGTTCTGCAAATCTGATATGTCGAGATACGGATATCTCGAAGTATTTCAGATAGTCCCTTGGACTTCGAGATAACGAGAGTCGACTGTACAATAATTTTAGTTTTGTCTATGTTTACACTAAGCTTCCATAGGCGACAATAATCGAAAAAGCTGTCCTAATATAAATACTTCTTCTTCTACACTGTCAGTTGATAGCTTCAACGTACAGTGTAACCTCAATGGCTCGAACACGGATGGCTCGTTTACTGTGGATGATTCGAACTCTTTTTTCAGTCCCTACAAAATTCTTCCAATAGCTCAAGAAAACAAATATTTAGGGATTTGTTCTTATTTTATCATGGAATTGTATGTTGTGTGTACTCATTAGAATCGCCTCATCGAAGCGATTCTAATGAGTACACTCAACATACAATCATTGTGTAGAAAATCGAAAAAGATTTCCCTAAATTATCGCTATTTGGTTCCTGAACGGGTGCCATGATTAACCCCTAGTGGCTCGAATTACCCATGTCTCGAACGAATTTCCATGGTCCCAAAGATGTTCGAGCAATTGAGGTTCGACTGTATGTGGGTTAAAACGAAGGATCCTTTACCCTGAATCTATAGTTTTGATATTCTCTGTCTCTTGGAGACAAAATTACTAGACACAGACGTTACTTCCTATGAGGAGTACACATTTTTTAGTCAACCGAGGAAGCAAAAATTTTACCGAAGATCTTGGGGCACGAGTTTCTTTGTCTGAAACTGCATTGCGAAATTTGTGACTGTCGTAGAATCTAAATCAGAGTATAGTGCATGGATTAAAATCTCAGACAGTATCTTGGCACCGACCAGGATATGATGATTGCGACAGTTTATATCCCACGCCAGCAATCCGGCTCAGGTCTGTCTATCTGAATTCTGAGGGTAATACGATAACTTGATCGAATCGATCCCACCCTTTCAGAAATTCTCTACCCAAAAACAATTCGACACAATGAATGATGTGTCACAAGGACAAGTCAGTTTGTAGCCTACAAGATATGTTTTGGTGGAGAAACAAGAAAACAATATCCCGAATACATAATAGACCCCTCCAAATTAAAACAAAAAATCCTACGTTCTGACGTTAGCGACCAGAGTAGACCTAGATCACGGCGCACATCCACCCAATCAGGGTCTTAATTATTTGCCAATAAAATGATTCAGGACCATACATGGTTTTAGTGACTATTGCAGTTTCAGATAAGACTGCGTGGAGGGTCTGATAGATCTGAGTATGCTGACAACATGCGTAATATGGTCGTTTTTTAATTATTGGTATGTATTGAAGTGTTTTTTTTGTGTGTGTGTGTTTATTTGGGTTTTTTTGTTTCTTTTTTTTTTTTTTTTTTTTTTTTTTTTTTCATTTCTCAAAGATGTGGGTACTCATTTCAAGTGCTTCATAGATGCTCTTCTAATGAATACCACAACTTACATTTTTGTGGGGCAATAGGAAAAATATCAAGAATTTTTGCTTGAAACTGAGCGGCAACGTCAGAAAACTTACCTTCAAACATGTGTGCCCTGCGAAAATTCAGATCAACCTTCGCATTCGCGTTGTCTGATCTGAATCTAAGCGTGGCTGGGTGAGGCAAAGGTGTCCTGTAGCTTTGTAACCGGGGCGTCCAACTGATATTGGCTTACAGTTGGGCAAGGGCTGCTGTCCTTGCAGCAGGTAAGGGTAGGTGGGGGGAATGTTATAATTTCTTCTGTTCCTTCATTTTCTTTCATTTCCCTCTTTTTTCCCTTTCCCTCTCATTCATCTCCTCTACTATCTCTTCTATCTCTTTTCTCCCTTTCTCCGGGAGACGACACAAAATGACCCACAAGGGCTGACGTGTCGTTAAACCCCAACACAAGCAAACTGATCTGAATCCCTGGACGCATTTTGGATGCCAAGGACTCAAAGCCTCTTCATGTAGACTGCGAATAATCTGATCAGACTGCTCGGATGCGCAGGTTAATTTGAGTCTTCACTGGGCGTACATGTCAAAGTTAGATTTTTCTCATGTTGCGGTTTAAAAATGATTCTGTAAGCGGACGTAGATTCGCACTCCAGTCTCGGCCTTTGCTGTCCACATACAGTCGAGTCTCGTTTTCTCGAAGTCCAAGGGACTGTCTGAAATACTTCGAGATATTCGTACCTCGACATATCAGATTTGCAGAACTGAGGAAAAAATAATTCGAACAGCCACATTTAACAAATTTATAATTACGCCATTGGAATCTTGAAGTTAGAGATATATTGAAAATATTGTGGAAAAGAGGAGAAATTGCTCCTTAGGACACACCTGTCGTTAGATTTTTATGTTAAGACAGGGACCAGATTTTCACTTCGAAAGCGGTTATTCGAGATAAGCGAGGTCGAGATATGAGAGTCAACTGTATGGTACAATGTCCTGTTTTCATGTTGTAACCGATAGCAAAGGAGTTCGATAATTTTCAATACTTTATTAGAGGGCAGTAAAAGGCATAGATTAGACTGCACAGATGCCCCAATCTCCGACCTGGGATCCCACTGTTCACATGCCATATTATTGTGCGCATATACCGTCAAGGATTTTCCCCTGTTGCGCATCAAACATTAACCGTCCCATATGAGTTTTGTCATTAGAAAAGAGAGCTTCTATTTGTTGGAACGGTGAATACCCAGACCAGTCAACATAAACGAGAGCAGCTTGCTCATAAAACATTTCATTCCTGCAGACCCAAACCTCCTTCTCCCAAACAGTGTAGATCCTGATGAGACGGCTCATAATGAGCCGTCTCATCAGGATCTACACTGTTTGGCATTCTGTTTGATGTTTTGACTCAGGCCCCTATTTGAAACTATGATTCTGTCCAGATTCAAAGATGGAAGAGACCGGGATGAAATGGTTAACTTTGCTATTCGCACACGATAATCAGGTATCACACAATATGAGGCCCTGTTCTGAATGTGGCAGTTCGCGGGCTGATATTGACCTTCGCTTTTAGGCAAAGGCTGTGTGGTGTGCCTTTTCTTAGTTTCGCCCATGCGATTTCGGTGATGATTTAGTGTTTTATGTCTCTTTCAACATTGTTTTAGTCATATCGATACGATGAAGGGGTAATGAAAGGTACAGTGAAGCGCCGTATAGTCATGAGCTGCATTTCACCTTTAACGAGGTTCTATAAGCGTCGTGGTGGCCGACTGCCAAGTCTTATTTTCTTATAGATGTCGCCTGTTGCAGTTGTAATTAGTACTGTAAGGGTTAACCCTTAAAGCGCCAAGAAAAACTGCATCTGAAAATGTCGTCTGTTTATGTCGTCTGTTGAATATTCTTGCAAACTTTTCAAACCTATTTTTGCATACAGGCAAACAGTGTGGACCCTGATCAGACTGCTCCTAAAGAAGCAGTCTGATCTGGGTCCACACTGTTTGCAAAAATGACTTTTAAAATCACAAGCAGACGAAAAGGCAGACGACTATTTTTGTGATTGGCAGTTTAAGGGTTAACACACGTGAACAACGATGGGTCCCGATCAGCCAGCTCATACGAAGTGAACATTTTCAGAATCGTTGCGATAGTCGTCAGGGTCTATTCGACTTATGTTTCTGATAAAAATTGGAGTCATGCAAGGATCATTGCGGATCATTGCGGCTACAGTTAAAGATGGCGGTAGGCAGGCTAGCCAGAATCTGTATAGTTTGCACAGGTTTACCCGTATATATTCTAAACATTCGGACAGACAAGCCTTATCACTCACAGTCTGATCAGGATGAACACTGCATTTACCTCTTGATTTGTAGAGACACCAATAGGGGCTTTCATGAGGGTCTGGATGTTGGGGATGCGGGGATGAGATTGCTGTAATATTAAAAAAAAACAAAAAACATTTCTTTAAAAGTTCGGCTGTTTCTTTAATTTTTTTTCCTTTATTTTCTTTCTTGACTGAAATATCACACTGGCTAAAAAACATACTTTAAGGCTTATTTCCCTTTTGCTTGTTATATTTTTATTTCAACCAAACCTGTTTTCTTTTTCTTTTCTTTCTTTACTTTTTCTGTAAATACTTAAGATTTTTCTTTAAAGTTAACTTTAGGCCATCATTTGCTCCAATCAGTATATTTTTAGCCATATATTAAGTAAAAACAAAAAGAAACTTTACAAATTTTGCCGTTTCTTTATTTTTTCCGTTTTTTTTTTCTTTTCTTGACGAAGATATCAAAGGGGCTAAAAAACATGTCATCACGAAAACACGCCTATATAATTTGACCCCATTAAACCCCACTTTTATATAGTAAAACTGGGGTTTACAGGGGTATACATTATTTTTCTTATTTCTGCTCAAAAACAGGCGGTTCTAACGAGTACCCACAATCTATGTTTTGAGCAGAAATATGAAACAATAAAAAAAAAAAAAAAATCAGAATTTTTATCTGAAAACTTTCAGTTTTTGGTGGTGAAATTCTCAATATATTTGGATAGGCGAGTTTTCGTAATATGTTAAGGCTATTTTCCATTTTCCTTGTTATTTCTATTTCACCCTCGGACCTAATAATTTATTGGGTCCAAGTTTCACCCAAACCAGGTTTCGTTTCCCTTTTTTTCCCTTGACTTTTCTGTAAAACTGCAGACTATTCTTTACTAATCAGTCTGTTTTTAGCCATATATATATATATTTTTTTCTCTATAGAATCATTACAAAAATGGCATTTTTTTTCTAATCAGTAAGCCCCATCTAGACCCTGACCCTAATTTAGGATAAATAGGCCCTATGGCAGGTGTTTGAGTGGCCGGTCCCCTTTGCCAGTCGGTGGAGTTGAGATGGGGGGCGGGGGCAGGGGAAGGAACACTGACGCCGAACGTTAATATGTTTTATACTATATGCCGAGATAAGTAAATACGAGTATAAAATGTTTACTTATCCGAGGCAGGCCCGTACGCGTGGTGTGTGTGGTGGTGGGAGCGGGGGGGAGGGGGGGGGGGCGGAAGGTGTTCGGATTTGCATCCCCTACTTCAAAATCATGCATTTTTTTTTTCCAAACTCACTTTATAGCACTTTACACCCCTAAGTTTGCCCCCCAAATCGGCATTTTCTTAGCATTTGCACACCCCCTTTTCAGAATAGCTAAAATTTCGCAACCTCATTTCAAAAGTCTGCGTACGGGTCTGTGCGGAATATGCTATATGCTGTTATAAAGTCATAATATGTCTGTCTTATATCTCTAAATAAATATGAATTGAAGGCAGAATATTTAACAAATTTCTGCAGCAGGCCAATCCTCAGAGTCACGTGACAACTCGCTATATAACACCTTCACGCACGGAAACTGGTAGTCAAATTAACCGTCGCACAGAGATTCGTCATTTCATCAGATCTAAAGCTTTCATCTTTTCATAACCATGGTGGTGTCAACATGGAGACTAGCAGCAGCTGCGGTAGCAGCAGCAGGTACGTTTGTCTTTGTATCGTAGCAGAACAGGGCAGTTTTGTTTGTTGTTTGTTTTTTTTTTACGGCCCAGTTTCACGTGCACAGGTGGGTGGGGTGACCAGCTTCTCAAACGTTTTATAAGGTGTGTTCAGGTGTTTACAATTTAACTTTCACTAAATGAGGAGTCTTTACACCATTTTCTACCATTCCTACATTTGGATTATTTTATATCTTTTTATGATTTATCTTTATTTAAAAAAAACCGAGCCGACGGTGACGACGGTTTTGGCGGGGCCGCAAAAAAGGCGCGAACTTTTATCAGATTTTTTTTTTTTTTTTTTTTTCTATTTACAAAATATTCGTATACTATAGAAAATAATATTGTTTTTAATCTGCTTTTAAATCTCATTCATACTAACACTCATACTATCATCTTTTTTCATACTTCACTATAATCTATCACTCTTTTAGCCCTTATTATAATTTTTTTACTTTTTATTCTCATGCAGGCATTCCTGCACATAATACCACAGGACATTGACGTTTTATCACAAACCCTAAAAGCACTCCCCAGAATCCATTTTACTACAATAAGCAAGCACCTTGCTTATGATAGTAAAAGTGGATTAGGAACCTTGTGAGTGCTTTGTTAGGGTTTGTCAACGTCCTGTGATAATACTCAGCAATGAGGGTGATGCAGTATTCATAGATAGATAGAGACTCTTACTCCATACTTTGTATACTAGCCCTTAAATATAAACCAATTTATTTTACACCTTTTGAGGTCCTAAAGCTGCTCGATGAATGGTAAATAGTGTAAACCATGGTTAGCTGCGGCTGCGGTGCCCACAGCATCTGATCTGAGTCCACACGGTCTGCTCAGCCTATCAGTAAATATTGTATACAAAACAGTCATTTAAAAACCATTTTGGGAATTTGTCCAGATTAAGAAATTCAAGGCATTGAAACCTGGCTTCCAGGCAGCAAATTCCTGATCCCATCACGTCCCACGAATTTCTGCCGTTTTCACACTGCTTGCTGACATAATGCATGCTGTTTGCGATATGTTTACACCCAGATCAGACCACCATGATACATAGACTGCGCGGATGTGCATGCTGATCTTGTCTATGTTGGTCTCAAACGTCATAAGATTGTTTGTATTGGAAAGGACTTGTACATAAACGAACAGTGTGGACAACCAGATCAGCTTGTGGTAAATGCAGCTTGATCAATATCAAAGATTTTAGCTTTGCGCCAGACTGAACTATGTATGTCAAACCTGTGAACTGCTATTATTGTTTTTAGCAATATTTCTTTCTTTAAAAAAAATGTACTGTCATTTAGAATTCTGTGGCGGAACCAATTATCTTCTACACAGAAATGAAACTTATCGCAAGAATTATCTGTCATCAATACTAATCCGTTCATTAGATCCCTATTCAGGTGAAAATATCCCTTTGTTTATATGTGTAATTCAGATCAGAGTGCGAGATGCAGTCTAGTGCAGAATGGTGTCCACTCAATTCGCTGATCAGGTCATTGGTATAAAACACTGTAAGACATGAATCGCAGTCTCCAGCTAATGCACAGACAGATCACATTTGTAACAAAGATTACATAGCAACAGATAAGGCACTTTTTTCATCCAAAAACTGCTGATATCTTTCTTACTTCTCAATGAAAACATATGTTGTGGGTACTCATTAGAAGTGCCTCGGCGAGGTGCTTCTAATGAGTACCTACAACATATGTTTTCCTTGAGAAATAAGAAAATTATTATGTGGATACCCCCTCTTATCTGTAGCTATGTGATTAGGTTCAGTTTGGCTTGGTGTGGCCTATCATCTCTGTTGGGACTATTACCTGTTCAAATTGGATGCATTGAGCAGGTCATGACAATCCCGTGGTCAGACAGGAAATTTGCTGGAGGCGTTTTTCCCCACGACGAAAAAAGTTTTTGCGTGATTATTGAAACCTTTGGCACGCTAAATTTAATTTAAATATTAGCGGCAGATCTTATCAAAGGAAACAGTGTACGGACGAGCAGGAACGACCCAGATCAGAATGTTCGGATGCACATGCTAATTTACAATTTCGCTTGTAGCGGTCCCGTGCTGGTTCCGGGCTAAGAATAGGCCAGACGTACCCTCTGCGTGACGTACGAGCCGTCTAAAAGAGGCCGCCCGTGACCACCCGGGCCCTCGAAATAGGTGGCTGCCTTCCGCTTCTGTGGCAGTTGGGTAAAACACCTAACATAACAGAGCAACCGTCCGTTCAACCGGTATAATTCCAGACTATAAAATTAAATTTACTGAAATGCATCTTAAATTGGAAAAAACAAATTTCGCGAGATCTATCCTTTTAAACCTTTCCTATCTCATGTTACTAACATGCTTCATTTGTTTGTGTATCATTCTGTGCCCGTGGGTCGCACATGGGACGAAGATTATAACCTCATCTGTATTTAACATATGTGTTTGTCTTGTGTTTGTGTCATTTTTCCGAACTCTAGCATTCTCCACATTAAAAAACTAAGATGCATTTAATATTGTTAGATAAAAAACTAAACGTTTTTCAAGGTATGAAAGCTACATATCATTTGAAAGCTACATATCATCTAACACAGCTTGTTTGTTTGATCTCTTAAAAAAATGAATCCAAAATGAACCTTTTTTCTATAATAAACTGTTTATTTTAAATATGGATCTCCTAATTTAGGTTAAAAATAACCTTTCAATTTCCCAGACGTTTTCGGCCTCCCTTGTCTGTAGGGAATAAAATCTACAGATCACTTTCCTTCTGTAGTGGATAGGGTGTAATCCCATATTAAAACAGGAACCACCTGTTTGCCGTGGGTGGCGTCTCGTATGCTGGGAGAGGGGAACCTGATGATTGAGGAAAGCCCAGGGATCTCCAGCTTTTCAACACATCATTTTGGCCCTTATTTCAGATAGAAGAGCGGTCTGGGTTAGATCCGGCCTGGATCAATCGGCTCAGTCGTGCCAAGCTCTAGAAGCGCACAACTTGTTCTTAGCTTCTTTCTCTCTTTCATACGTGTCTTTATGGTACCAAACCGGGCTTATTTTTCTCTTGTTCATCTAACTTTAAGTGAATTTCAATGGGCGGCGGCTGAAGGGTCAATTGGTGGGCTTGTATTGGGGCTTTGGCGGAAACCTCTGTGAGTGGAGGCTGTGGATAGGGGGATGAACTCAACTGTTCATAAATTTTTCTATGGAAATTTAGATGAATAGGTGGGAAATCATCTAAGCATGAGGCCGAGCTGAAGACTCTGATCTTGACACCGAGTATAATAGCAATGTAGCCTTGACGTTAGAAATAGGAGATCCATTTCTGTTAAACGTCCCCTTGTAGGGCTCCACGGAGGGTGGGGCGCATAGCTATCGAATCAAAAATTTCATCACCATGGCCTCTCGAAAACGATTTCTGGCGTTCGACTCTTCGGAGGACGACACGCAACCGACTACTTTTACTTTCAAAGCAAATGAGAACTTCACTAAATTTTTAGTGATTTCGAGTAAGGAAGACAAACCAATTACTTCACTGTCTCCTTTCATCATAGAAAAGCAAATAGAATCTTTAATAGGCACCCCAAAAAATGTTAAAAAATTAAAAAATGGAACTCTTTTGGTCGAAACAAACAGAAAATCACAAACTGATAATCTCTTGAAAATTACAAAGTTTTTTAATATTAATGTCACTGTCACGGAACATAAAACTCTCAACAGTTGCAAAGGAATTATCCGTGACAGGATGCTAAAACATGAAACTGAAGAAAATATCACAGAATATCTTAACACACAAGGAGTAACAGCTTGCAAACGTTTTAAAATTAAAAAAGATGGAAACTTTATAGAAACAAATACACTTTTACTAACTTTCAACACCACAACTTTACCGAAATCACTAAAAATATTTTACCGAATTATACCGGTTGAAGTCTACATACCAAATCCTCTGCGGTGTTTCAACTGTCAGAGGTTTGGACATCATGAAAACGGCTGTCCGGAAGCACCTGGATCAGTATGTGAAAAATGTGGTATGGGTGAATTTGATCACCCTACAAATGCTTGTAAAAATGAAGCCAAGTGTGTGAACTGTCACAAAAACCATCAATCAAAATCAAATCAGTGTGAAATTTGGAAAAAAGAGAAAGAAATCATGAAAATTAAAGTTACACAAAAAATCACTTATTTGGAAGCCAAAAAAATACAAGAAAATCAACCTGAAATCACCTTTGCAAAAGTTGTTCAATCCCTAAACACTAAACCTGAAACCAAAGAAATTTCTACCCAGTTTAACGAAAAAGATTCTGTCATCAAAGCAAATTCAAAAGTTATTACTCCTACTGTAAAACCTAAACCTAAACCCACATCTACTCATCAGTCTAGACCACCAACAAAATCTCAAAACAGTTCACAAACACAGCCGACTAAAACAAGTGGATCACAACAGAGATCCAGGTCCAGGACAGCTGACCAGAAAGGAAAAAATGGAAAAGAAAAAGATAAAGATAAAGTACCAAATCCATATAGTAAAGGGGCGTCGGCCGATCCGATCAAGTTGGTCAATCGGTTCGATTCCCTTGAGACCATGGAATTAGAGACTGACTCCTCCATGTTCTCGCAGTCTCAGAGAAAACAAAAGGATTAAGTTCCTTATTTTCAAATCATCTCTCCATTTATCATGGATAAAAAATCAATTATTCAGTGGAACTGTCGAGGACTAAAAGCAAATTATAACGAAATTTTAATTTTAACAACACTACTTTCTCCGACTGTCTTTTGTCTCCAGGAAACCTTTTTAAAAAATACAGATAATATTAATTTTAAAAATTATAGTTTATATAATCATATCGCAACTGAAAATCAGAAAGCCTCAGGAGGTTCATCTATCCTTGTAAAATCAAATGTTCCTCATGGACAGATAGATATAAATAGTAATTTACAAGCTGTTGCTGTAAATGTCACTCTGTCTAAATCCATAACAATTTGTTCTCTATATCTTCCTCCACACTGTAAATTTTCTAAACACGATTTAGAAAATCTTATAAACCAGTTACCTCGTCCTTATTTATTATTAGGTGACTTTAATAGTCACAGCAAACTATGGGGTTGTCTGGATACAAATGACAAAGGAGAAATAATAGAAAATTTTATTGCAGAAAATGATTTATGTTTATTTAACGATAAACAACCAACTTATCTTCATTCTCCTACAAGAAATTATTTTGCTTTAGATTTGTCTATATGCTCTCCAAATATTTACTTAGATTTTGATTGGTCAGTTTTAGATGACCTTCATGGGAGCGATCATTTTCCAATTAAAATTGAAGAAAATACATCGACAAATGAAGACCATCATTCCCGATGGAATTTCAATAAAGCAAACTGGGAGAATTTTATGGAGCTATGTAATGAAAAATTAAATCCTGAAATGTTTAAAACAGCAGATGATATACAAGCTTTTACTGATACATTAATTCATGTAGCCGAAAAATGTATTCCAAAGTCCTCGACACGTTCAAAAAGAAATAGACCTTGGTTTAATAAAGATGTTAAAAATTCAATAAATAAAAGAAAATCTGCCTTACGAAAGTTCAATAGGCAGCCAACAAAAGAAAATCTAATCCATGCCAAACAAATGCGAGCAAAAGCTCGCAAGACAATAAAAACGGCTAAAAGAACATCTTGGCAGCAATACGTCTCCAAACTTAATTCTAGAACTCCAGCAAAGAAGATATGGGACATGATTCGAAAAATTACTGGCAAAAATAAAAATAACAAGCATGTCCATATTAAATCAAATGGAAATATATGCTCAACGACTAAAGATATTTCCAATGCACTAGGAGAGAATTTTCAGAAAAACTCTTCTAGTGCAAATTATTCCGAAACCTTTCAAAACATAAAACAGGAACGAGAGAAAGAGCATCTAAATTTTTCGTCACTAAATCATGAAAAATATAATGTACCATTCACAGCTTCAGAATTATTAGATGCTCTTCATAAATCTCACGATACAGCTGCTGGTCCTGATGACATTCATTATCAAATTCTTAAACATTTACCTGATAACGCTTTAAAAACTTTATTAAATATTTTAAATGATATTTGGATCACTGGAAAATTTCCAAAAGACTGGAGTAAAGCAACGATTATACCTATACCAAAACCAAATAAAGATCATACTGAAGCTACTAACTATAGACCTATTGCTTTGACAAGTTGTTTGTGTAAAACAATGGAGAGAATGATTAATGATAGACTGGTTTGGTTCTTAGAATCAAACCAGCTTATAACAAAATATCAAGCTGGATTCAGAAAAAATAACTGTACAAACGATCATTTGATTCGTTTGGAATCTTTTATTCGTGATGCCTTTGTTAAAAAAGAACATGTCGTAGCTGTATTTTTTGACTTAGAAAAAGCTTACGATACTACCTGGAAACATGGCATCATGAAAGATTTACATAAATTAGGCCTTAAAGGCCGATTACCACTTTTTATTCAAAACTTTTTATCAGATCGAACATTTAATGTTCGAATAGGTAATACGTTATCGGACATATTTAAACAAGAACAAGGTGTACCACAGGGAAGCATTTTATCACCTACCTTGTTTGGCATTAAAATTAACGATATTGTTAAATGTGTGAAAGACCTTGATTGTTCACTTTTTGTTGACGATTTTGGAATATTTATTAGATCGAAAAATATGGAAACCATTGAATTCAAACTACAACGATGTCTAAACAATATAGAAGATTGGGCAACAGAAAATGGTTTCAAATTTTCAAAAAATAAAAACTCAGTGCGTTCATTTTTGTCAAATACGTCAGCTACATTTAGATCCTCATCTTACCATATACGGTAGTCCTATTCCAGTCGTCAGTGAAGCAAAATTCCTGGGTCTTTTGTTCGATAACAAATTATCTTTTATACCACACATCAAAGCTTTAAAAGCTAAATGTCTTAAAGCACTTGATATTCTTAAAGTTCTCTCCAGTTCCGACTGGGGAGGAGATCGTACTGTTCTTTTAAATCTTTATAGATCTTTAATTAGATCTAAATTGGATTATGGATCCATAGTTTATGGATCCGCAAGAAAATCTTATTTGAAATCTTTGGATACTATTCATCACCAAGGTTTACGTCTGGCTCTAGGGGCTTTTCGTACTTCCCCCGTCGAAAGTTTATACGCTGAATCAAATGAACCATCATTGTATATAAGAAGAGAGAAATTGTCTCTTCAATATGTTACTAAATTAGCCGCCAATCCACGTAATTCAGCCTATGACTGTGTTTTTAATCCTAAATATGAAAGATTTTACAACAACAAACCAACGGCTATTAAACCCCTTGGCCTGAGAATACAACCGTTACTTGAAGAGGCCAATATCAATATTAAAAATGTTCAGCATTTTTCTTTTCCATCAAAAGAGCCATGGACGTTAAACCCTCCAAAGATTATTTTAGACCTTCATAAAAATAAAAAAACAGAAGTCGAGTCGCATATTTTTAAGAATGAATTTTTAGAAATCAAATCAAATTATAAACATTACCTGTCAATTTATACAGATGGTTCGAAACAAGATGAGAAAGTTGCTTGTTCTGTTATTAGTCCAAATTTTACTGACAGTATCAGATTACCTGATAATAGCTCCATTTTTACCGCCGAAGCCAAGGCAATTGATATTGCACTTTACCATATCAGAGATCAGTCTGAAAAACAGTTTATCATTTATTCAGATTCTCTTTCTGTATTAAAATCTCTTAAAAATTTACACCATAGAAACCCATTAATTCAGCAAATTCTTAAAAAATATTATTATCTTTCCGCTTCAAAAGAAATTGTATTTTGTTGGCTTCCCAGCCACGTTAATATTCGTGGAAATGAATTAGCAGATTCAGAAGCCAAATCTGCATTATCCTTAGTAATAACCAATTTCAAAATTCCTCACTCCGACTTTAAATCAAACGTCTGTCAATACATCAACAACAAATATCAGTCTGTTTGGGAAACACAAACTTATAATAAATTAAATGAAATCAAACCAAATTTTAACAGCAAATGCACATTCTCTTATCTCAGCAGAAAAGAACAAACAAAAATCACGAGATGTAGACTTGGACACACTAGAATTACTCATTCTTATATTTTAAACAATGAACAAGCTCCATTCTGCATTCCTTGTAATGAACCTTTCACAGTCAAACATTTTCTTATCACTTGTGCTGAATTTAATCACATTCGCACAAAGTATTTTAATATAAAAACTATAAAGGAACTTTTTGATATGCCAACTCAGAAGATACTCGACTTTCTCAAAGACATCGGACTTTTTAATAAAATATGATCAGTATTTTTAATCTGTTAAAATCATTGATACTTTATCTCTTTAAAATAAACACATCAATCCTAGATATTTTTAAATTTCTCATTAAATAAAATCATCATATAACATAAAACTTATTAGACGCTATATGCCCTTTTAGGGTTGAGCGTCTATAAACAAAATATCCATCCATCCATCGCTTGTAGCGCTTTCTTATAATCACATGTGCATCACGCTTGGCAGAAATGATAGATCAACTTTGGAATTCCGGGTATAGCAATTTTAATACGAAGTAGTAACAGCAAATAGGCAGATCAGAGCGCGGATCCATAGATTTATCCTGGCCGTTTTTCAACTGGAATTGGGTTCTAGATCGCTTGCACATAATCTAACACTAATCACACGGACATCCACGCGGTTGTCGCGTGGAAATGGCTAACATTGATTAAAGTGTTTTCTTTTTTTGTGTGTGTGAATTTTCAGTCAATATGTATGTACAATAGGTTTGTATAAAATTCAAATACAGTTCCCATGCCAGTTATGTACATAACATTCATTATGACACGGCTGTGTGCATTTAAGTTTTGCGGAAGCTTTCAACACTACTACTTTTGTTTCTGGTTCCGTAATGGAAAAAAAAGAACGGTATCCGAAATGAGAATGTGTCGATAAAATATTCCTGAAGTAAGGTGTGTTTGAAATTTTAGAAATCCCCTTTTTGCAAAGCTGCTACTGTTCGAGATTTTAGGACATTTCTAGAAAGTATTTTGGGCAAAAATATTAGGTATTCAAAATTTTAGGACATTTACTGTACCCCCAAATAATTGTGACTCCTTGACTGCTAACCACACTTGTCCTTAAATATGAATGTCCACTTTTTAGCTCACCAGAGCCGAAGGCTCCGGGAGAGCTGATAGTTTAGTTATTGGTCAGTTGGCATTGGCATCGTTCACACTTTAACAACATCTTCTCTGAAGCCGCTTGGCCAGTCAAGACCAAATTTCATCTGAAGCACCTATCCACTCTGGGATTGAAAGTTTGTGTGTGTGTGTTTTTTTTTTATGACAATCAGCCATCAAGTTTGGCTGCTATGGCAACTTAAAATTGCCAAAGACTTAATTGTAAAGGGAAAATAGAAAAAAAAATAGCATTTACAAAAGCCATTACAGATATTTTGACAAAACTGCTTCAGAAATGTTCCTTAAGTGGTCCTTTATTAGGCAGATGATTATTTTGCTCAGTGCTAATTTTGATTGGTTGCCATGGCAACATAGAAGCAAAAAATAGAAAAAAATATCTTTAAAAATCATCTCCTCAGAAACCATATGGAACATAGGGCTGAGACTTTGCAGAAATATGCTTTGTATTGGGCTCAACAACATATTGTGTTTTTCTTTGCTATTGCTCAAAAGCTCTGGTTTGTATGGCAACTTAAAGTTGTTGTAGACTTAGAATGGGAAAATAGAAAAAATGGCATTTATTGTTAAGCCATTGCAGATATTCTGACAAAACTGCTTCAGAAATGTTCCTTGAATGATTCTCTACCAGGCAGGTGATTTTGCTGCCCAGTCCTGATTTTTATTGGTGCCATGGCAACCAAAATGCAAAAAATGAAGAATATCTTTAAAATCATCTCAGAAACCATATGGAACATAGGGCTGAGATTTTGCAGAAATATTTTTTGTATAAGCCTCTACAAATGTTGTGTTTTTCATTGCCATTGCTCAAAAGCTCAGGTTTGTATGGCAACTTCAAGTTGCCATAGACGTATAATTGGAAAATAGAAAAATGGCATTTTTTGTTAAGCCATTGCAGATATTTTGACAAATTTACTGCTTCAGAAATGTTCCTTGAATGGTCCTCTACCAAGAAGATGACTTTGCTGCCCCGCCCTGATTTTGATTGTTGCCATGGCAACCAAAAGCAAAAAAACAAAAAACAAAAACAGGAAGAATATCTTTAAAAATCATCTCCTTAGAAACCATATGGAACATAGGGCTGAGATTTTGCAGAAATTGTTTGTATTAGCGTTAACAAATTTTATGTCTTTCTTTGCTATTGCACAAAAGCTCTTGTTTGTATGGTAACTTTAAAGTTGACATAGACTTGCAATGGGAAAATAGAAAAATGGCATTTATTAAGCCATTGCAGATATTTTGAAAAAAAAAAAACCCAAAAAAAAACAAGAGGACCATGATGGTCCTATATCGCTCACCTGAGCAAACAGCTTTGCAAACTTACTATTGAAGTTTCAGCCAAGTTCATTGCTCTAAGATTTTTGTATAAATTTTATAGCCCTACTCCCGAGCGGCCATGTTTTTTTCATGCATCATGATTGCTGGAACTGAATCTTGAAAGACCAAAAGATTTTTGAAATGTTTTATATAGCTATATAGGGAAAATAATCCCCACCCCCTAACAGCCATATTTTTTGACGAATCATGACAGCTTGAACAAACTTGGTAGAGGGCAACCAAAGGAACATTCCTGCCAAGTTATATTGAAATCGGTTCAGTGGTTTCTGACAAGAAGATTTTTAAAGTTTTCTATTTAGATATATAGGGAAAATAAGCCCCACCCCTAGCAGCCATGTTTTTTGCCGAATCATGATTGCTTGAACAATCTTGGTACAGGGTCACCAAAGCAACATTCCTGCCAAGTAATATTGAAGTCGGTCAGGTGGTTTCTGACAAGAAGAATTTTAAAATTTTCTATACAGATATATATGGAAAATAAGCCCTGCCCCCTGGCGGCCATGTTTTTTGACGTATCATGAGGGCTTGAACAATCTTGGTAAAAGGTCACCAAAGCAACATTCCTGCCAAGTTACAATGAACTCGATCCAATGGTTTCTTACGAGAAGATTTTTAAAATTTTCTATATAGATATATAGGGAAAATAAGCCCCGCCCCCTGGCAGCCACGTTTTTTGATGAATCATAACGACTTGAACAATCTTGGTAGACGGTTACCAAAGAAACATTCCTGCAATGTAGTAGTATACATAGTCAGGGTATGGACCACCCCCTAGATCGGGCCCCAAAGGGGCCTCCACGGAGATAAAAATTGGCAGCTACGTCGAGACTCTCCCACGTAGACAAACAATTCTGTATGTACGTCTAGACGACTTCCTTGGACGTGCGGCCGCGCTTCGGCTGCTTCCCCTGCTTCCCCTAGGCCCGAGCCCCTGCGGCCCCAAGCGAGCATAGTGAGAGCCCCTAGGGACGGCCCCCACCCCCGCTGGCCTTGGGGCTCACCTATTAAAGAAGTGGGCAACTGCCGATATACTAATACAAGCAATATGCCTAAGGGACACAACACATGCAAATGGCTGACCTTGAGTTCAACGGAGCTTTGTGGTAAAAGCTGTCTTACGGACTTTTGTAAAGTTCATCTAGTGAGACTCCGTAAAGGCTCAATCACTCAGCCCTGCCGGGGTTGTGGGGTAGGGGTTACGAACAAGCAACAGCTCTGTTGCCAGTGCGGGTATAGGATTGAGCAGTGTCGTGCAGCAAGAGCGGTACGAAAGGAATTTGCGCGCCTCGCCGCCATCGAAATTTTAATTTAGAGAAAGCGATTCAAAAGATATACCCATATATATATTCCATTTAGAGAAAGCGACTCAAGGGATATACTCATCAGTGATTTTTTTACAAGTTTTCCTTTATGGGTCCTGGGACTCGCTAGGTCCAGAATTCATGCATCCCAAACTCAAACTATGCAACCAGCCTGGGACTCGTGGTGAAATATTTTGTTGCGTCCAAGACTTTTCATTTAAACTTGTGTAACAGTGTTTTATAATTACTTTCTTAGTATTTTAATTAGATGTGCAATAAAAGTAAATAGTGGTGACTGAGTTGCTTTAATTCTTTCCAGAAAACTTCCTGAGAAATATGAAACTATAGTACCACTCTCTATTAAAACAGAAGTGTTAGAAAATGTTTTCACCAACAGGTTTATGAAAATGTTTTCATAAAACTTCAGTTTTTGACAGATGATCAAATACCTCTGATACATAATTAAGGACAGACATTTTGTCTGTTTTGACAAGACCGTAATACAAAGCAGTCCAGACTTTTTTTTGTCTGTTGCTTTGTGGGTTCAGTTTGGAACTGGGGGTTTCCATTATCGAGATCGCCATCATCGGCAGTCACACTTTGTTGTCCGTGTCAGTCTGATTTGCTGACGTAGCAGACCAAACAGCGTTTGCTGTAAGGGTTCTAGTTTTATTATCTTTTAGGGTGCATCTTTTTCTTCTTTCAAAAAAAAAAAAAAAAAAAACGATCGCTGTTTCCTGTTGACAATTGCAATGTCAATGTCGGTGTTATGATTTAAGTTCTCAACAGACTAAAAACCAATGTTTTAGTGTCCGCTACGGTTTCCTCCGGTACTGGACAACTTGGTATTGATTTTTGACTATATAGGTAGAATTGGTGTACCATAGAGATACGACGCCTTTCAGTATTGGCTTTTACCAAACACGGTACTGAAACACCGCTTGCGCATTCGCTTTTTCCGAAAATGAAAGTAGATTTCAAAAAGCAAAACGTGTGTACATTCGAGAATTTTATGAGTCCACGGGACTCACCGAGGCTAATTTTTTGCGTCCTCTGGCGAAATTATGCGTACAGGACGCAGGACGCACACCTAAAAAATCACTGACTCATACCATCTTTCATTTAGAGAAAGCGATTCAAGGGATATGCCCACACTACCTTCCGTTTAGAGAAAGCGATTCAAGGGATATACTCATACCATCTTCCATTTAGAGAAAGCGATCCAAGGGATATACCCACACCACGATAGCATCGATGACGCAGTGAAGCATCTCGCTAGACAGCTTCGATCGGGGGCTATTACGCCACAAACCTATGTGGAAGGCCTTGCAGAGACCCCACCCACACTGGCCCCGCGCCAGCGGCATGAGCCACCCACACCAGCCCCGCGCTAGCGGCAGGAACGGCCCACCCCGGCTCCACGCCAGCGAAGGCCCACCCTGGGCCCGCGCGGCGTGCCGGTGACTGAGATGGGCACCAACATCGAGGAGATCCTTTCAGAAATGCCGGGCGAATGGCCCATCCCGGCCCCACGCTAGCGAAGGCCTATCCCGGCCTCACGCCAGCTGGTGTTCCACAGGACTCGCTGGGTCATCAGCTCATTCCTGCTAGGATGGCAGATGGATGTGCATCAAGGGCACCCCCACGGTGCAGACCCCAGGGCCTTCTTAGAGGGGGTGCGACCACAGATTCGGGCCAAGCTCGAGGAAGAGATCAAGGCTCTGAATGGAATTAAATTTCAGCTGGCTCTCAAGGTACAGCTTCGGAAGGACAACCTAGACGGCAGTGAGGAGTACACAGACCCTGTGCTGCACCACAAGCAGGAGGCTATTCTGCAAAACAGTGAAATCGAGGGGGCCCTCAATCAAGCTTTCCCCACAATCCAAGAAACTCTGGAGAAGTGGACGCAGAGAGAGTCAGGCTGGGTTGTAGATCGAGTGGAAGTCCTTTGGCTGGACATCGCTAGATATCAGCCACTAAGAGGCGGCTCCTACATTCCACTACCGGCGGCGGTGCGACTTAAGAAGGCAGTTGTCAGTGTAAAAAACAAGGATGACCACTGCCTGCGGTGGGCACTCAGATCAGCCCTATTCCCAGCCAGTGACCATGTTGACAGACCGTCACCTACTGATGATGGTCTGAGCTTCCAAGGGATCGATGCTCGCACACCAGTCTCTCAGATTAAAAGAGTTGAGCGGCAAAACAACCTGACCATCAATGTTTTTAAGTGGGATAAGGGGGTGATTTTCACCGCATCAGCAAACAGCCCGAAGACATGACAAGGATCAACCTGCTGCTGATTGAAAAGGCTGGCAAATTCCACTACACCTGGATCAAGGACCTCAATCGCCTGCTCCACAACCAGAGCAAGTGCAGTAACCGCAAGCACTACTGCGAGCGCTGTCTTCATGGCTACACAAGGGAGGATCTGTTAGAAGCCCACAAGCCAGAGTGTCGTGGGATCGGCCAGACAGCTGTACGGGTGGAGATGCCGGAAGAAGGTAAAAACTCGCAGGCCTTTCAGAACCACCACAAGCAGCTGCCAGCCCCTTACATCATCTATGCCGACTTTGAGGCTCTCACCGCCAAAGTCGAGGGACCTGAGCTCAACCCCACGAAGAGCAATACTCAACGGACACAACACCACGAGGCTTGTAGTTATAGCTACATCCTGATGCGGTGTGATGGCCAGACAGAGCCGCCAGTCGAATATCGAGGTTCCAACGCAGCAGAGCACTTCTTAGAATCACTGCAGGAAGAAGAGCATAAAATCAAGGGCATGCTGGCTGATCCTAAGGCCATGAGGATGACGCGAGAGGACTGGCATGCCTTCCACACCGCCGAGACGTGCCACGTATGCGACAAACCCCTCGAGGGTTACTCTGTGCGTGACCACTGCCACATTACAGGAAAATATCGAGGGGCAGCCCATAACGTCTGCAACCTCAAGCTACGGCTAAACCCCAAAACCACCACCATCCCCGTGGTGTTCCACAACCTGCGGGGCTATGACTTCCACCTGCTGATGCAGGCCATTTCGAAGTCGGAGGGCGAGATAAGCTGTATCCCCAACAACACGGAGAAGTATATCTCCTTCTTCCTCGGGCAACTGCGCTTCATTGACAGCGCCCAATTCCTGCTAGCCTCCCTCGACAAGCTGGTTGCGGTGAACCCGCCAGAGGCTTTCCAGATAACAGCCCAACATGAGCCCAACAGAGAAAGATGGGAGCTCTTAATTAGGAAGGGTGTGTACCCTTACGAGTACATGGACACCTGGGATCGCTTCACCGAGCCCAAACTCCCCCCCCCCCCCCCCCCCCAAAGCTCTCTGAAGCGCATATCAGTGACGAGGATTACGCCCATGCGCAAAAGGTCTGGGAGACCTTTTGGTGCAAGACCCTGGATGACTACAGCAACCTGTACTGCCGCACTGATGTGTTCGAGACCTTTCGGCGGACCTTCCAAAAGGTCTGGACCCTGCTCAGTATTACAACAGCCCGGGCCTTTCGTGGGATGCCTTACTCAAGAAGACAGGCGTTGAGCTAGAGCTGCTTACAGACTACGACCAGCATCTGTTCATCGAGAAGGGCTTGCAAGGAGGCATCTCAATGGCCTCAAAGCGCCACGCCAGAGCAAACAATCCCCTGGTCGAGGGGTAAGACCCAAGGCAGCCAAGTAGCCACATCTTGTACCTCGATGCGAACAATCTCTACGGTTGGGCTATGAGTCAATATCTCCCCACCAGCGGCTTTCGGTGGTGGATGTCGTGAAAAAGCACATCAGACATGAGCAGTACAAAGAGGCTCTCTTCCGAAAGCAAACCTTCCGCCATAGCATGGACGTCCTGCGGTCAGAGCGCCATCGCATCTACGGGTAGCGCCTGAATAAGGTCTCACTCTCACCGTTCGACTCCAAGCGCTGGATCGCAGAAAATGGGGTGGACACGCTGGCCTATGGGCACAAAGACGCCCTTCCAGCTGGCGCTGCTTAGATGGATGCGGACATTGATGAACTGCTCAGCGCTTGCTTGAGAACCCCATCTGGAGGAAGATGAGTGTCGGGCGGCTCTACAAGGAGTTCCTCCCTGACAAAACCACGCGGCGGGTCGTCCTGCAAGTAATACAACACGGGCTCTCGAGCTTGGTCACCGAGCGTCCCAGCGGGCACATCTCAAGGAAGGTTTTCCGCCTAACGCGGTCGTGTGGCAGAAAGAGCAGATCCACCTGGTGGACCTCGTTGGGCATCGCCACGTCAAACTTCGGCCGCGGTACGCGCCGTGGGGTGGGCAGATAGCTCTGCCCGATGGCCTGCCTTTTAAGCCATTCCTTGGCCTGCTGTTCAGTCACCTTGGCTGCAGACGCCAGCTTCTTGATGGCTGTGAGCCCCTTCCAGTAGCCTTGCAGTGGAAGAGTGTGACCCAGCGCGTCTGCTCGCGCAAGTCCGTCAGGACTGAGTTGTATTTCTGGGTGAGGACCCAGACACTTATGTCGGCGTGGCGGCCCGAGAACGCCAACTCTGACAGCATGTATCTCTTCTTTGTAAGAGCCTTCGTGGCCGAGCAGTCGTCGATTATAAAAAGTGTTGGCTCGCCCTTAAACACCAGGTAGAGGGCCCGCAGGTAATCGTGAAGGCGCTCACCGGGGTCTAGAACGTAGACCTCGGGGTCCGTCCAGAGCCAGGGGCACTGCTTGTAGGTCTTGTTGTGCTCTATGGTGGGGCACTTGTTGTGCTCTATGGTGGGGCACAGGATCACAATGTGTCGAAAGAACCCCCGGTAGGGGCCTTCTTCGAGCAGAGACAGGACGAAAACGGTTTTTCCGCATCCCGTCTGCCCGCAGACAATTGCCGAATGGGCGCCCTTGGGCAGAACATGATTTATAAACAGCTGAGACGAACCGGCCATCTTCGAGGTTCAGCTGGGCAGCCATGATGATGTACAGATAGATGTTCAAAGCGCCCCCCCCCCCCCCCCGCCTCTGCCGTCTTAGTCAACTGGATGGTCACTCCTTCACTCACATTCTGTATGCGGCGGCCACTGCCATGAAGCTGGTCATCATCGGTTGTCCTGAGGTCAAGCCACAGAGCGAACGGAGGAGTTTGGAGGTCAAGAACTCCCCGAGAGAGACATCGGCGAGGCCAAGGCCTTTCGCCACCACTGCCACCTCAGGGTGGCGTTTGCCGCCGGGTTCAAATAACTTCCTCGCCTCGTCCCACATCTGATAGGCACGCATCCCCTGACTAAAGAGCTGGTTGGGGGATCCCCTCGATCGTGACCTCAACCTTCGTTATTTTCGGGTTATAGAAGGACTCCGTGTTGCGAGCGAAGGGCTGTTGCGCGGTAACGTCCTCAAAGAGCATCAAGACCCCCTTAATGCTGCGCGCGGGCACGTTGAGGTTGATATTCCAGAGGGTGTCGCTCTTGTCTCTGCTTATTTTTCCGTGCCTCAGAATCCGGTCATAGAGGATCGCAAGGCGGCCGTTGTACTGATTGGCGATCATGTGAGCCAGCTCTGGCTGCGTGACGATCTCATTCTCTAGACTGATGTTTTCAATGTCGTATGAGGCGTTGGCATCGTCTGTGGCCCGAATTGCGCAGCTGTAGTCGTTGAAGGTGAGTTCGTACTCCAGCCGGTCTCCAAGCGCACTTTGATAGAACGGCATGTGGCCCTCGAGCAGCTCAAAATCGAGCGGGATGTAGAAGCCGTTACCGAAGGCATCGGCGATGGCATTGTCGGCCATGACTGTCTCATCTTTGTTTCCGGCATCGATGCGAATCCGCGTTGCGTTTTCGGTTACCAGACATATCGATGCCTTGGTACTGGTCATTTTTCCTCTCCAAGGCCGTCTTCCAGAGATCGCTGTAACAGTTGAAGACGTCACTATCGTCGACGGACATCACCTTTGTTGCCGGAGATCTTGATCACAATCTTCTTCACGATTGCGCGGCCCAAGTTCTGAACCACGGTCCGGTTCACATCTTCACTATTCAGCGTGATTCTGAAGGCCAGGCGGGTGGTCCCTGGAACAATCACGTTGTGCGCGCCGAGGTTCGGGAATCGAACCAGCAGCTGTTGATTCTGATCAATCGTGCTCGGGTTATTGGTTATCACGACAGACTGCCGCACGCCTTTGACCCCCAGGGGCTCGCGGAGGCACCTGTAAGGATTAAGCTTGCGTCCGAATTTGCTCGAAGCCATGGTGTATTTGAACCTACGCAACAACCTTCAAATAAGCATCCACTGTCAACGCCGCGATGGATGACGTCACTTTCGAGAACCCCACGTTCGACCCTGACGGGCCTGGAGAAGACGATGATTTTGACCTCCCCAACACCCCTATGGACCCACCTCCGGACATCCAGCAACAGCTAAACACAACCGGGGACCTTCTTCAGAACCTGCAAGATGAAGACAGGCAGAACTTGAGGCCCAGAAGAAGCGCCTGGTTGATACTTTCTACAACGAAGTGAGCCATACCTATGGGCTGCGCCCCGAAGGCAGGATCGACTATAGCCAGTTCGGGATCGACCCCGACAGGTCCCGTGCTGGTTCTGGACTTAGAATAGGCCAGACGTACCCTCTGCGTGACGTACAAGCCGTCTAAAAGAGGCTGCCCGTGACCACCCGGGCCCTCGAAATAGGTGGCTGTCTTCCGCTTCTGTGGCAGTTGGGTAAAACCCTAACATAACAGAGCAACCGTCCGTTCAACTGGTATAATTCCAGACTATAAAATTAAATTTACTGAAATGCATCTTAAATTGGAAAAAAAAAATTCGCGAGATCTATCCTTTTAAACCTTTCCTATCTCATGTTACTAACATGCTTCATTTGTTTGTGTATCATTCTGTGCCCGTGGGTCACACATGGGACGAAGATTATAACCTCATTTGCATTAACATGTGTTTGTCTTGTGTTTGTGTCATTTTTTCCGAACTCTAGCATTCTCCACATTATAAAGTAAGATGCATTTAATATTGTTAGATAAAAAACTAAACGTTTTTCAAGGTATGAAAGCTACATATCATTTGAAAGCTACATATCATCTAACACAGCTTGTTTGTTTGACTCTCTTAAAAAATGAATCCAAAATGAATCCTTCTTTCTATAATAAACTGTTTATTTTAAATATGGATCTCCTAATGTTAAAAATAACCTTTCAATTTCCCAGACGTTTTCGGCCTCCCTTGTCTGTAGGGAATAAAATCTACAGATCACTTTCCTTCTGTAGTGGATAGGGTGTAATCCCCTATTAAACAGGAACCACCTGTTTGCCGTGGGTGGCGTCTCGTATGCTGGGAGAGGGGAACCTGATGATTGAGGAAAGCCCAGGGATCTCCAGCTTTTCAACACATCATTTTGGCCCTTATTTCAGATAGAAGAGCGGTCTGGGTTAGATCCAGCCTGGATCAATCGGCTCAGTCGTGCCAAGCTCTAGAAGCGCACAACTTGTTCTTAGCTTCTTTCTCTCTTTCATACGTATCTTTATGGTACCAACCGGGCTTATTTTTCTCATGTTCCTCTAACTTTAAGTGAGTTTCAATGGGCGGCGGCTGAAGGGTCAATTGGTGGGCTTGTATTGGGGCTTTGGCGGAAACCTCTGTGAGTGGAGGCTGTGGATAGGGGGATGAACTCAACTGTTCATAAATTTTTCTATGGAAATTTAGATGAATAGATGGGAAATCATCTAAGCATGAGGCCGAGCTGAAGACTCTGATCTTGACACCGAGTATAATAGCAATGTAGCCTTGACGTTAGAAATAGGAGATCCATTTCTGTTAAACGTCCCCTTGAAGGGCTCCATGGAGGGTGGGGCGCATAGCTATCGAACAAAAAAAATTATCACCATGGCCTCTCGAAAACGATTTCTGGCGTTCGACTCTTCGGAGGACGACACGCAACCGACTACCTTTACGTTTAAAGCAAATGAGAACTTTCCAAAATTTTTAGTGATTTCAGGTAAAGAGGAAAAACAAGTTACATCATTATCACCTTTTATAATAGAAAAACAAATTGGATCTATAATAGGTACACCAAAAAATGTAAAAAAAATTAAAAAATGGAACCCTTTTAGTCGAAACGAATAGAAAATCCCAATCAGAAAACCTCCTAAAAATCACAAAATTCTTTAATTTAAATGTCACTGTCACGGAACATAAAACCCTCAATAGTTGCAAAGGTATTATCCGTGACAGAATGCTCAAAAATGAAACCGAAGAAAACATCACGGAATATCTCAAACAACAAGGAGTAACAGCTTGCAAACGTTTTAAAATTAAAAAAGATGGAAATCTTATAGAAACAAATACACTTTTACTAACATTCAACACTACAACTTTGCCGAAATCACTAAAAAAAATTTACCGAATTATACCGGTTGAAGTCTACATCCCAAATCCTCTGCGGTGTTTCAACTGTCAGAGGTTTGGTCATCATGAGAAAGGCTGTCCTGAAGCCCCTGGATCAGTCTGTGAAAAATGAGGTATGGGTGATTTTGACCACCCTACACATGCTTGCAAAAATCAACCAAAGTGCGTGAACTGTCACAAAAATCATCAATCAAAATCAAATCAGTGTGAAATTTGGAAAAAAGAAAAAGAAATCATGAAAATTAAAGTTACACAAAAAATTACTTATTTGGAAGCGAAAAAAAATCAAGAAAATCAACCTGAAATCACCTTTGCAAAAGTTGTTCAATCCCTAAACACTAAACCTGAAACCAAAGAAACTTCTACCCAGTTTAACGAAAAAGATTCTGTCATCAAAGCAAATTCAAAAGTTATTACTCCTACTCTAAAACCTAAACCTAAATCCGCATCTACTCATCAGTCTAGACCACCAACAAAATCTCAAAACAGTTCACAAACACAGCCAAGTAAAGAAAGTGGATCCCAAAGATCCAGATCCAGGAACAGGACAGCTGATCAAAAAGGAAAAAATGGAAAAGAAAAGGATAAAGAACCAAATCCATACAGTAAAGGGGGATCGGCTGATCCGATCAAGTTGATCAATCGGTTTGATTCCCTCGAGAGCATGGAGTTAGAGATTGACTCCTCCATGCTGTCGCAGACCCGGAAAAAATAAAAGGATTAAGTTCCTTATTTTGAAATCATCTCTCCATTCATCATGGATAAAAAATCAATTATTCAGTGGAACTGTCGAGGACTAAAAGCAAATTATAACGAAATTTTAATTTTAACAACACTACTTTCTCCGACTGTCTTTTGTCTCCAGGAAACCTTTTTAAAAACTACAGATAATATTAATTTTAAAAATTATAGTTTATATAATCATATCGCAACTGAAAATCAGAAAGCATCAGGAGGTTCATCTATCCTTGTAAAATCAAATGTTCCTCATAGACAGATAGATATAAATAGTAATTTACAAGCTGTTGCTGTAAATGTTACTCTGTCAAAATCCATAACAATTTGTTCTCTATATCTTCCTCCACACTGTAAATTTTCTAAACACTATTTAGAAAATCTTATAAACCAGTTACCTCGTCCTTATTTATTATTAGGTGATTTTAATAGTCACGGCAAACTATGGGGTTGTCTGGATACAAATGACAAAGGAGAAATAATAGAAAATTTTATTGCAGAAAATGATTTATGTTTATTTAACGATAAACAATCAACTTATATTCATTCTCCTACAAGAAATTATTTTGCTTTAGATTTGTCTATATGCTCTCCAAATATTTACTTAGATTTTGACTGGTCAGTTCTAGATGACCTTCATGGGAGCGATCACTTTCCAATTAAAATTGAAGAAATTGAATCGACAAATGAAGACCATCATTCCCGGTGGAATTTGAATAAAGCAAACTGGGAGAATTTTATAGAGATATGTAATGAAAAATTAAAACCTGAAATGTTTAAAACAGCAGATGATATACAAGCTTTTACTGATACATTAATTCACATAGCCGAAAAATGTATTCCAAAGTCCTCGACACGTTCAAAAAGAAAGAGACCTTGGTTTAATAACGATGTTAAAAATTCAATAAATAAAAGAAAATCTGCCTTACGAAAGTTCAATAGGCAGCCAACAAAAGAAAATCTAATCCATGCCAAACAAATGCGAGCTAAAGCTCGCAAGACAATAAAAACGGCTAAAAGAACATCTTGGCAGCAATACGTCTCCAAACTTAATTCTAGAACTCCAGCAAAGAAAATATGGAACATGATTCGAAAAATTACTGGCAAAAATAAAAATAACAAGCATGTCCATATTAAATCAAATGGAAATATATGCTCAACGACTAAAGATATTTCCAATGCACTAGGAGAGAATTTTCAGAAAAACTCTTCTAGTGCAAATTATTCCGAAACCTTTCAAAACATAAAACAGGAACGAGAGAAAGAGCATCTAAATTTTATGTCACTAAATCATGAAAAATATAATGTACCGTTCACAGCTTCAGAATTATTAGATGCTTTTCATAAATCTCGCGATACAGCTGCTGGTCCTGATGACATTCATTATCAAATTCTTAAACATTTACCCGATAACGCTTTAAAAACTTTATTAAATATTTTGAATGATATTTAGATCACTGGAAAATTTCCAAAAGACTGGAGTAAAGCAACGATTATACCTATACCAAAACCAAATAAAGATCATACTGAAGCTACTAACTATAGACCTATTGCTTTGACCAGTTGTTTATGTAAAACAATGGAGAGAATGATTAATGATAGGCTGGTTTGGTTCTTGGAATCCAACCAGCTTATAACAAAATATCAAGCTGGATTCAGAAAAAATAACTGTACAAACGATCATTTGATTCGTTTGGAATCTTTTATTCGTGATGCCTTTGTTAAAAAAGAACATGTCGTAGCTGTATTTTTTGACCTTGAAAAAGCTTACGATACTACTTGGAAACATGGCATCATGAAAGATTTACATAAATTAGGCCTTAAAGGCCGATTACCACTTTTTATTCAAAACTTTTTATCAGATCGAACATTTAATGTTCGAATAGGTAATACGTTATCGGACATATTTAAACAAGAACAAGGTGTACCACAGGGAAGCATTTTATCACCTACCTTGTTTGGTTTTAAAATTAACGATATTGTTAAATGTGTGAAAGACCTTGATTGTTCTCTTTTTGTTGACGATTTTGGAATATTTATTAGGTCGAAAAATATGGAAACCATTGAATTCAAACTACAACGATGTTTAAATAATATAGAAGATTGGGCAACAGAAAATGGTTTCAAATTTTCAAAAACGAAAACTCAATGCGTTCATTTTTGTCAAATACGTCAGCTACATTTAGATCCTCATCTCACCATATACGGTAGTCCGATTACAGTCGTCAGTGAAGCAAAATTCCTGGGTCTTTTGTTCGATAACAAATTATCTTTTATACCACACATCAAAGCTTTAAAAGCTAAATGTTTAAAAGCACTTGATATTCTTAAAGTTCTCTCCAGTTCCGACTGGGGAGGAGATCGTACTGTTCTTTTAAATCTTTATAGATCTTTAATTCGATCTAAACTGGATTATGGATCCATAAACTATGGATCCGCTAGAAAATTTTATTTGAAATCTTTGGATACTATTCATCACCAAGGTTTACGTCTGGCTCTAGGGGCTTTTTGTACTTCCCCCATCGAAAGTTTATACGCTGAATCAAATGAACCATCACTGTATGTAAGAAGGGAAAAATTATCTCTTCAATATGTAACTAAATTAGCTGCCAATCCACGAAATTCAGCCTATGATTGTGTTTTTAATCCTAAATATGAAAGATTTTACAACAATAAACCAACGGCTATTAAACCCCTTGGCCTGAGAATACAACCGTTACTTGAAGAGGCCAATATTAATATTAAAAATGTTCAGCATTTTTCTTTTCCATCAAAAGAGCCATGGACGTTAAACCCTCCAAAGATTATATTAGACCTTCATAAAAATAAAAAAACAGAAGTTGAGTCGCATATTTTTAAAAATGAATTTTTAGAAATCAAATCAAATTATAAACATTACCTGTCAATTTATACAGATGGTTCGAAACAAGATGAGAAAGTTGCTTGTTCTGTTATTAGTCCAAATTTTACTGACAGTATCAGATTACCTGATAATAGCTCCATTTTTACCGCAGAAGCCAAGGCAATTGATATTGCACTTTACCATATCAGAGATCAGTCTGAAAAACAGTTCATCATTTATTCAGATTCTCTTTCTGTATTAAAATCTCTTAAAGATTTACACCATAGAAACCCATTAATTCAGCAAATTCTAAAAAAATATTATTACCTTTCAGTTTCAAAGAAATTGTATTTTGTTGGCTTCCCAGCCACGTTAATATTCGTGGAAATGAATTAGCCGATTTAGAAGCTAAATCTGCACTATCCTTAGTGATAACCAATTTTAAAATTCCTCACTCCAACTTTAAATCGAACATCCGTCTATACATTAACAATAAATGTCAGTCTGTTTGGGAAACACAAACTCAAAATAAACTAAATGAAATAAAACCAAATTTTAACAGCAAATGCACATTCTCTAATTACAGCAGAAAAGATCAAACAAAAATCACGAGATGCAGAATTGGACACACTAGAATTACTCATTCTTACATATTAAAAAATGAACAAGCTCCATTCTGCATTCCTTGTAACGAACCTTTTACGGTAAAACATTTTCTTGTCACTTGTGCTGAATTTAATTATATTCGCACAAAGTATTTTAATGTAAAAAATATAAAGGAACTTTTTAATGATATGCCAACTCAGAAAATACTCGACTTTCTGAAAGAGATCGGACATTTTAATAAAATATGATCTATATTTTTAATAATTTAAAATCATTGATACTTTATCTTTTTAAAATAAACACATCAATCCTAGATATTTTTAATTTCTCATTAAATAAAATCATCATATAATATACAACTTATTAGACGCTATATGCCCTTTTAGGGTTGGGCGTCTATAAATAAAACATCCATCCATCCATCCATCGACCCCGACAGTAGGACACTTTACTGGACACCTGAAGACAAGATCTCCATTGTTGCGACGAGAGGAAAATTCCGGTTTCTTGGTCTAGGCACGCTGGCCCAAAGATACGGGGCTGGTGGCGCATATGCAGTGCGGAGATAGCTGGGGCTCCCTGATTATAGATCTGGGGCATTGTGGGGGCTTGGCAGAGAGGTCGTGGAGACACTCCAGAGTGCAGAGGAGACCCTCCCAAAAACATTGAGTCCATCGAGCTGAAGGACATCCCCTGCATGGCTGATACTACAAGACAAAGCGCAGAAGACGTCGAGACCGCATTGATGACCATTATTGATCCGCAAATTGACGTCGCGTGGGTCACACAGGCCAGAGAAGAACTGGCCGGAGTTTGGGAGGCCATGACGAGATCGAGGGACAAGCTCGCTAACAACCTCTCGAAGCTAAGCGCCATCGACGACCCGAAATTCGAAGTCGAAAAGCACTTGGCCAGGGAACGCCGAAAACTGACGGAAACGGAAGACACCGAAATTCAACAAGATATTCGAGACCGAATGGAGAAGCTTAAAGGCGAGCTCTCTGACATCGAGCTTGAAAGGCAGGCGAGGCACGAAGCCCTCTCTACGAATAGAGCAGCTCTCCGGTCGCAGATCAACAGAATTCGTGAGACCATCAGGCAGCTACTCCATGAAGGCGAGACGCTGGCTGAGCGAATTCGAACTCTCTTCTGCGAACAGGGGATAACGATCGCGAGCATCCTTACAGCTGTCGGCATGGCGATAAGCACTCTCGTCCTTGCTGTCACCGGTGGGGGAAGTGCGCCAGTGCCGTCGCCAGCTCCAAAGCCATCAGAAAAGGGCGGGGTTAAGGAGTGGATTAAAAAGCACCTACAGGCCCTTGGGCTTACCCTGGCCAATTTGTCCGGCAAGGCCGCTGCGGCCCTGCCCGGAATCATAGGCTCAATCGTCTCTTGGCTCCTGAGCACGTTAGGGAAGGCGGCGACTTGGCTCGCTGACAACGTGTGGGCCTTGGTCATCGGCATGGGGGTACTTCCTCGTGGCCGCAAGGGACTGGCTATCTCAACGACAGCCAAAGCGCCACTAGGCCGACCCCGTCCCCTGCGGCTATGAGAGCCATTTTCTCTTCTTCGTGGCTTGTCGCAGCGGCGGCAGACGCGTGTTGTTGCGGAGCAACAATGGCTGGCGTGGGTGGTGACCCTGCGGGTCTGCCACTCAGTGGCCCCTTGTGATCAGTCCCGGTCGGTTTTGCGATTTTTCCTTCGAAGGACTTATCGCCTGTGGTCTTGCCGATCTGCTCCGACTTGTTGATTCCCGGGTTGTGGCCGATGGCTGCTTCAGATCCGGCGATCACGATTTCGTTGATGTAGCCCTGGACATTGCCCGGGTGGAGGGCCATGTCGCTCGGGGCGAGGTAGAGCCCTAACCCGAAGACGAAGTCCAGAGGGGACGATGCATACTGGAGCGTCTTCTGATAGCGAGCGATGCTGCTGGGGATGTCGACGGGCGAGGCGATGGCGTTTTCGACGTTGGCCAGGAACTGCTTTTGAGCGTCGAACCCCGTCCCGGCCTTGAGAATGTTCGAGCGTGTCTGGGCCTGCGCTCCCAGGATAGCCCAAACATACGTCCGTATACTGTCGTTGAGGCGCTCCACACCCGCTTGCGTGAAGCCTTCTGATTTATCGGGAATGAACATCGTCCACGCCCCTGATATATCCCAGCTATGGCGGATGCCTTCCATTGGATGGAAGGAGGGGCCATCGGAGTAGTGCGCATGCCGGTAGGCGCCCGATGGCACCATAAACGTGCTCCAAGATCAGAGGCCTTGGCACCCGTGGTCTAGCTTTTGTCTCCAATCTGTATCAGGCGAAACTCCTAACTCGTTGCAGAGCCGCTTGTAGGCCCTGGCGTTGTAGGCGTTCTGATACCAAGAATGAGATTGTTCTCCAGGAAGGGCGACTTTTAGCTCCACAAGCAGATGCCTCGTCGCATAGTAAACATGGAAGCGATACAGACTGGCAAGGAGGGGGTCTTTAGCCTGGAGATGGTCATCAGCAGAGACCCCGCAGCCAGCTATCGCACACCATACTGCGAAGTTCAGTTGGCACTGCCACCAGTCCATCGGAGTGTGTTGCCAGCTGCGCCACGCCTTGTTTCCCATATTGACGTCTCCAGTGAGTGGGGGGTTTTGATAGTCGGCGAAGATGTCCGGGAATTTCACTTGGAAGCCGTCCCCTTTGTCATCAACCATAATCTTCTGGCTGGCCAGAGAGAGCGCCTGCTTCTCTTTGATACAGTACAGCTCAGGTGGTTTTTCAAAATCCCCCCGGAACCGGTCAGGGGAGTGGATTCGAGTGGGAAGGATTAAATTTTAGTGAGGTTGATTTTTTAGCCCACCGCAGATCTTCCTGATACCCCACTCCAATTCCCACCGCGACGGATTTTTCGTCCACCGCATTTCCGAGTGTTCCCTCCGCAAAACCACCCACTTACCTGTAGAACTCTGCGGTGGGCAAAAGTTTATCCTGGTGAGCTCGCAATGAAAGATTAGTGACGTCAGAATGATTGACAGCTCTGAATTTTCCGAGTTTGCATGGGGAGGAAATCGGAACCTTTATTTTGCTTACGCATCATTCGGCTGATTTGCCGCTGAATAAATACAGAAATATTTCTACCTAGAGATTAAAAACAAAAAAGAAGAAGAAGAAAAAAAAAAAAGAATTAATGAATAAAACAAGAAATAAAAAATAACGTATTTCTGTTTGTTTATTTCTTACCTTGTACCCGGGTACTTTAAGGGGCGCTTCTGCTATCTTAGAGGCTTTTATTTGGAGACCAATGAGCATCGTCCCGAAACAAAAAAAAAAAAGAAATACGAGTAATGTCACATAGGCGGATACATAAATCTCCGATGGTCAGGATCGTGCATTGGATCCTCACAGATTGAGTGACTTATCATGAAACACATGTATTTGCTACGGTCATTAGCTCCTTCCACTGCTTCAAGATTGGCAGTTACAAGTTTCTGGCGGAAGGGTGTTCAGTGTACTGGTTAACCACGTATTGTATAAGCATGCCCCCGTCTGTATTGGCGCGATTCATAAAAAATGATCTTCCCCATTCCGTTTCGCAGTTGGATGCGCCGTCCGACTGGAGACCAGGAGGTCGCGGGTTCAACCCCCGCCGAGGTCGGCAACATTCTTTCGTGGAGATTGATCATGAAATATTGTCTACGGTCATTCTCTCCCTTCCGCTGATTCAAGAAGGGCAGTTGTCAGTTTCTGGCGAAAGAATGTGCACAATACTGGTTAACCGCTTAGAGGACTAAGCCTGCCCAGTAAACGTGTGGTTAGGTAAACTGACCACGCTCGACATGACCCCATTGGGTTGACTGGGCTGTAAAACCTCAACACAAACAAACCAACATTCCATTTCGCACAGATCAGACTCGTAAATCAATTGCAGTTAACTCCCTTTTAAGTCAGTTACAGTTAGCTCCCTTAAAACAGTAAAACCTGCAGTGTGAGTACCTTACCCAGCATTTATCAGGGTACAAATGAATACTATCTTACGTTATTCTCTTACAGTATAATACATTAATAACATTATATTTATTGGCTTATACAGCAATCTTCAGAACTTCCGTTTCCATGTAAAGTGTTCTGTTTTGTGGCTTCAATATGCGATATGCAAAACCAAGACCGTAATTTATTTAACGAGTAAAAGAGACGTATTGTATAAACTTAGCGCATCGGCGGGAAAGCGTCTTCTGGGCTAATTCAGCAGACGACATTGAATTCGGTTTTTTTTTGTTTTTTTTTCATTACCAAGAAAACAGGATTTGACATTTCATGCAGTGGAGACGATTTGCATGAAGTGCAAATAATGTTCTCTTGGAAGAATGAGAAAAATATTTCAAAATGTTGTCTGCTGAAAATTGTACCCAGGGTGCTTAGTGTTAAGGTTTGCACAAACAACTCGTGCATGAGTCTGTGCATGGCAAAACCTACAATAAAACTTGTATGAAGAGACAGATCAGCCTGCACACTCTGAGACTGCACATCAGCAGATCTCAGTAGTCTGATCAGAGCCTTCGCTAATCGTAAGTACCCCCTATGATCACTGGGTGTAACAAAACGTCTTGTGCGACGAGCGAAGACTGGGGTCAGTACGCGCCTGCACATTCTGATAAGATTTTCGCTGATCGTATTTACCATCGATAGCCGGGCTGTCCAAAGCGGAATAAACAGTGCGACTGCAACAGCACATTCTGTTCAGTCCCTTCGCTGATCGTACAGTATGCAAGAAGCTTGCTTTATCTAGTGGGTCGATGCACAGACTAACCTGAGTCTTTGCTGGTCGCACGTACATTGTAGTATTGTAGGTTTTATCCGGTTCAAAGTTCGTACATTGTAAATCATACTTCAGACATGAGAACTTTGTACTGACGTAATTTTTGTTTGAACTGGAGTTAAACTGCCCAGTCAATACTATTCATCGAGCCCGCACACTTTTCCGGGCGGGCTTATTTATAAGCTATTAATCATTTCAGCAGAAACTGATAACTGCCCTTCTTTACTTTTCTATACTTTGACGATAGAGCCTACTTTTGGAGTTATGGCCCTTTGAACACCGAAACTATTTTAGTGATTTCTGTAATATATTTGTGTCCGCTCTGTAACTTGAAAACTGTTTGCGATATTTTCTTGAAACTTAATTAATTTATTAACAAAGTTATGGTACTTGTTTGATGTAAGTGCAGTGGTGGGGCATGGTGAAATGTCTGCAGCCCTTTTATTAGATATTTAACAGGTTGAAATATTGGGAAAGGGTGTCTCAGTGGTGTAGTGGTAAAGCTGCGCGCCTCGTCACCCAGGGGTCATGTTCAATCCCAGGCTTCTTTCATATGGGACTTTAAACCAAGGTCCACACCTCCGTATGACTTAGCTACTAGTGGGACGTTAAAAAACTCACTCACTCATTTGAATTGTCATTAACTTCTGTGGCCCCTTGTGTTCGTAAAGCGTGTTTTTTGTATGACAGACACCCTTTTTGCTTGGGCTGTCTCATTGATTCAATGCCTCTTTGATAGCAGAAGCGCTCCTTTAAGTAAATTTATATTGACACGTGCGGTTGCTGCACGCGAGTGAGAATTTCCCGGTCTTTTACCACAGTACATGATTTATATTGAGCACGTGCGGTTGTTGCATGGGAAAAGGCAGTTACAGGAATACCAAACATAAATACGTAATTCGTGGATTCGGGGCAGATGTTTGATTCTCTTTGTGATTTTTTGAGTGTTTGTTTTGTTTTTTATGGCTCATTAAGTAAAAATGACCATGCCGTGCCCACTTGTTGGCCGGACCAAACTAAGCCACAGAATCCGGTACTTTTTCATATGGAGCTTTGTTGTGGCCCATGTTACCTGCTCGAACAGTGAATGGGGCTACCGGGGTTTTCTGTGGACCAAGGGAACACCCAAATATATTTCAAGGAACAGGGCAGCATTGGTTAATATTTCAAGAGAACAAGGGAATAAACCTAATTTTGGGGGATCGGAAAGTGGCAATTTGGAAAACTCATCCTTTTCTATGCATTGGCCATACGTATTCATTATTGTCCATCGGCAATCACAGTGTTTCGATGCTTTATTAATATTCAAAAGGAATCTGATAAGAGAAAACTGACTCAAGCAGGACGTACGAATATTGCAATTTATGCACCGAATTTGCGGTACGTTCTCTGTACGTAGATACCAACAATTCTGTACGCTCATTGTGAATGGGAATGCTTACAATCAAAATTCGTTAATTGCTGTCACACATTGAGTTGAAAAGACTGATTTGATCAGGTCGGCAGTTTGGTCCAATTCAACAGTGCATGCCGAAAAAGTACGACTGGCTTTAGCCACGCCCCTTTGGAAACAGCTTTCTCACTTCATCGCGGAAACACCGCGTGGCCCCTGCGGCTGTTTCAATTGCCTGTCATAATCGCATCGAATTTTACCTGTTCGAAAGTAATTTTATCAGGCGATTTTTACCGCGGGAACGCAGCGGATCCACCAGCCCGGGTGAAACCACCGTGGGATACTAAAATTTAATCCTTCCCACTCGAATCCACTCCCCACCGGCTCGGGGGGGATTTTGAAAAACCACCTGAACTGTACTGTATGTCCCCCCGCCCTATATTTTACGGTGCTTTTGAACGAGAAAGCCGACTTGTCCATCGCTATGTACGTCACACTCACCGACATTCAAAATGGGGAACCGGTCTCTGTTCCCGGCACTGCGTGTGGGGGGCTGGAGGTCGCTCTCTGTGAGCTCACGTATTCCCACCGCTGGCTCAATATTAGCGCCGAGTTAGAGAATGGCATCTTTGATGGGCGCACCGTGTTGGGCATACCCAAAGGGTACTATAACGTCTGTGAGCTGGACAAAGAGGCGTTCCGGCCTTTGGGCGCTGAACTCAGTTTGCATGCCCCAACCGGCCTCCTGCAGATTTGCTCAAAACAACGCCTGGTGCTGGATCGCGGGCTGGCCGACCTAGGGTTCTCTCGAGAGTTCTTTGAGCCCGGCCAGAGCCACATTGCAGACAAGCCTCATCGTCTGTTCACCCATCGGGAGATCTGCGTGGATCTTGCCGAGGTCAGTACGTCGGGAGAACCTCCACAACGGTCGCCCCTCCACACTGCTGAAATCCATCCCCGTCGAGAACGAAAGGTGCGGGGGTGGCCGGACAGAGACATTCCCCTTCTTGCAGTACAAACGGCGCGGGTCCTCTTTCTCAGCTGACGCTCACGATATTAGACATGGGCGGCAGAAAGTTAGGTTTCGACTAGTTGAGTGCAGTCCTACACATAAGAAATGGGTGACGCGGGTGGCCCAGGGAGCGCCAGGAAATGCCCTGGGGTGGCTTTAGCCCATCTCGGGGATACCGAGGGATTCGAAAAGGGTGGGGAAGAGGGCCAGCTGTACGCTTTCAAGCTGTCCGATGGGGTGTACAAACGAAAAAAGGTCACCACCCAAGAGGGAGGTGGGGCACAGAAGCTCGGAGAGTTGAGTGACGTCGATGTTTCATATGCCGTCCTCAGACGGCTCCACCAGCTGGCGTTTACTGGGAGCATGTGGGTCGCCTTCGCGGACCCCGTTCAAGAAACGGGCTGGATGATCGACATTCGAATCTCCTCTCCCTACGTCGCAACGGGGCAGCATCACAAGGTTCGAAAGGTGACGAATAGCGGCACCTGGATGTGTTTCTACGTTCCTGAGACCAAAAAACGTGGTCATTTCCGAGCAGTACACGCTGAAAACGAGCAACAGCCGGGAGGGGATTCTAAAAATGGTATCCGAGTTCTCTTCAGCGGGAATCATCGGCGCGGGAAAAGAGCCCACATCAACAATCCTCCTCGAGGTGATCCTCGGAGACCCGCCCGACGGCTTCGTAGACGTTTTGCCCGGCTTCAAGCTCAAGTGGACCAGCGCGCGCGCGCAAAAAGAACTTGGGGCCTTGATCAGAGTTCGGGAGCGACCTCTGGTGCGCTTTACATTGGAGGGGGTCCAGCACGAAGCGGAGCACCGCTTTCTGGATATCAGCAATATCCATGTTGGTCCGGTCGAGCTCAAAAGGCTGAGGTTCACGCCCGCAGACCTCGCCCCAGAGCAAAGCTCGGTGGCCTTAGCCATTTGAACTTACCGGACAGCGATGATAGTTAAGCACGATGGGACTTTACCCACCACTCGAGACGACTGGAGAGAATCACCAACTTCAGCACTTGGCCGAGGTCAGAGCCCGCCTGGAAAAGGAGCGTGACTTCAGAGCATCGCTGTATAAGAAATACCGGCGGGGGGCCTAATGTCATAGACGGACTCGACACCGGGCTTTCCGTAGCCGGCGCGGCCATGGCTGCCACGGGTGTTGGGCTGTTCACGACGATAATCGCTACACCTGTCGCCATAGTCATACAGCCCGGAGCGATTGCCAGTGGGTTGCTCGGAGCCGGCGGGAGGTTCATTTATCGGAAGCTTGAAGCCAGCTAGATAACATGACCAAATCCGGGTCCTGGCCATCTCAAAGCTAAACTCAATCGCTGACAGGATATCGGCCGCGCTGACCGACGATAAGCTCTCCGAGGAGGAGTTTCACCTGATTCTCTCTGAGGTCGACAAGTACGACCAAATGAAGGTGGAGATTCGCTGCGGGCGTCAGAAAGAGGGCGGTCTGCCCGAGACCAAAAAAACCGGCTTATGAACCTCATGAGAGACGAAGATGATGCTAACGGCCCGTGGCCAGCTCTTGGAAGAGCTCAGAGCTGCTGGAAACAGTGGCACCTCTCGGTAAATATATCTTATTCGCGGGCTTAAAACAGAGCGCAGGCTTGTTAGGCCCAATGAGCAACCCCACCATTGATCACATCCTCACTTACTCCCAGCCCCAGTTCACACACACTTACATCAGCATTCTCGTGTGGCGCTTGATATAGCCGAAGGGAGACAACCGCTGTTCACATCTGTTTTGAAACTAAATATCTGTTTTACACCTTTTAGTCATTGAAAAATAATCGTTTGCTTATCAATAGCGATTAAGTTTGTCAGCTTCGGTTTTTCTGGTCAGTTAAAGTTTTTCTTGTCAGGTATTAATCGCACTGACGGTTTTATTGCAATGCACAGAAAAAGAAATGTCTCGATACTCTTTTTTCTAAGCGAATATCGGATGTTTGTGGGGCTAACGGGCTAGTTTTGGAGACATTTCTTTCTCTGAACAGCATCTAGCAGACGACATTCGCCCGATGTGAAAGTTGAAGCGGTTTGTCAAAGCCTGACCAACCTTTTACGCAGTACGATGTATGGCTTACGGGTAAGTGCATCCTTCTTGCGCACAGCCTCGGGCCGGCGGTGGGCCGTCCCCAGGCGGCTTGGGCGCCATAGCGGAGCAGGCTGGAGGCTGGCCTGGATAACAGGCTCGGCCCGGAGGTCTGTGCGATGGAGACAGTCGGTTATATGAATCCTCCTATTTAATTTCACATTTAAAAGAACCCTTACCATGCAAATGGGCAGATTCAGCAGATGCTGGCCCACGGCACTTTTAAACCCCAGGAGCTGGGTAGAATTCTTTACACGCACATCCCAATCCTAGGGGTGAACCACCTATCTGTGCCAAATCCTGTTTTCTGAGAAAAATATATGTCGTCTGCTGAAATTTTTACTCAGAGCGTTAAAATATACAATCAGGTAAATTACTACTGTTCATTCAGTACACATAATCCCATGTCGTCGTAATATCCACCAAGCAGAACGGATGCGGGGCACCAGATAAATCGGATTATTTTCGTGTTCAGGTAAGTGCCACCTTTTTTTTTTTGCGTTCAGAGCCCCTGGGCCGGCGAGGATGGGGGCCGTCCCTAGGGGCTCTCACTATGCTCGCTTGGGGCCGCAGGGGCTCGGGCCTAGGGGAAGCAGCCGAAGCACGGCCGCACGCCCGAGGAAGTCGTCTAGACGTACATACAGAATTGTTCGTCTACATGGGAGAGTCTCGGCGTAGCTGCCAATTTTTATCTCCGTGGTGGCCCCTTTGGGGCCCGATCTACTTGGTGATCCAGATCCCTTACTATGTAACTACTAATGTTGTATTGAAATCGGTCCAGTGGTTTCTGACAAAAGGATTATTAAAGTTAGGGAAAATAAGCCCCGCCCCCAAGCGGCCATGTTTTTTGACAAATCATGACGGCTTGAACAATCTTGGTAGAGGATCAGCAAGGGAACATTTTTGCCACGTTATATAGATATCGGTCCAGTGGTTCTGACAAGAAGATTTTTAAAGTTTTCTATATAGATATATAGGGAAAATAAGCCCTGCCCCCTGGCGGCCATGGTTTTTGAAGAATCCAGATGGCTTGAACAATTTTGGTAGAGGATCACCAAAGGAACATTTCTGCAAAATTATATTGAAATTGGTCCAGTGGTTTCTGACAAGAAGATTTTTAAAGTTTTCTATATAGATATATAGCCGGCCTCGGTGGCTCAGTTGGATGCGCCGTCCGACTGGAGACCAGGAGGTCGCGGGTTCGACCCCCGCCGAGGTCGGCAACATTCTTTCATGGAGATTGATCATGAAAAATTTTCTACGGTCATTCTCTCCCTTCCGCTGATTCAAGAAGGGCAGTTGCCAGTTTCTGGCGAAAGAACGTGCACAATACTGGTTAACCACTTATAGGACTAAGCCTGCCCAGCAAAACGCGTGGTTAGGTAAACTGACTGCGCACAACATGACACCATTGGGTTGACTGGGCCGTAAAACCTCAACACAAACAAACATATAGATATATAGGGAAAATAAGCCCTGCCCCCTGGCGGCCATGTTTTTTGACATATCCAAATGGCTTGAACAATCTTGGTAGAGGATCACCAAAGGAACATTTCTGCAAAATTATATTGAAATCGGTCCAGTGGTTTCTGAAAAGAAGATTTTTAAAGTTTTCTACATAGATATATAGTGAAAATAAGCCCCGCCCCCTGGCGGCCATGTTTTTTGAGAATCCAAATGGCTTGAACAATCTTGGTAGAGGATTACCAAAGGAACATTTCTGCAAAATTATACTGAAATCGGTCCAGTGGTTTCTGACAAGAAGATTTTTAAAGTTTTCTATATAGATATATAGGAAAAATAAGCCCTGCCCCCTGGCGCCCATGTTATTTGACGAATCCAAATGGCTTGAACAATCTTGGTAGAGGATCACCAAAGGAACATTTATGCAAAATTATATTGAAATCGGTCCAGTGGTTTCTGACAAGAAGATTTTTAAAGTTTTCTATATTGATATAGATATGTAGGGAAAATAAGCCCCGACCCTGGCGGCCATGATTTTTGACAAAACCAGATGGCTTGAACGTTCTTGGTAGAAAATCATCAAAGAAACATTTCTGCAAAATTATACTGGAATCGGTCCAGTGGTTTCTGACAAGAAGATTTTTAAAGTTTTCTATATTGATAAATAGGGAAAATAAGCCCAGCCCTCTGGCGGCCATGTTTTTTGACGAATCCGAATGGCTTGAACAATCTTGGTAGAGGATTACCAAAGGAACATATCTGCAAAATTATATTGAAATCGGTCCTGTGGTTTCTGACAAGAAGATTTTTAAAGTTTTCTATATAGATATATAGGGAAAATAAGCCCCGCCCCCCCCCCTCCCCCCCCCCCCACACACTCCCACCCCCTCAGCGGCCATGTTTTTTGATGAATCCAAATGGCTTGAACAATTTTGGTAGAGGATCACAAAAGGAACATTTCTGCAAAATTATATTGAAATCGGTCCAGTGGTTTCTGACAAGAAGATTTTTAAGTTTTTAGTTAAAAAATCTATTTTTAGCTCCTGTGACCTAGATATGCATTGGACTGGAACCATTTGAACAACTTCTTTGAAAGAGGACCAACCATTGATCATTCCTGTGAAGTTTGGTCAAAATCCAATCAGTGGTTCAAGAGATGTTGTTTAAAGATTGTGGACGGACGAATGATGACGACGGACGGTGAGTGATCACAATAGCTCACCTTGAGCCTTCGGCTCAGGTGAGCTAAAAAACTACAGAAATGTCCTTGAGTTGTCCTCTACCAGGCAAGATGATTCTTCTGCCCAGTGTTAATTTTTTTATTTCTCTGCCCTTGACAGAATTTCGTGTCCATGCTCTATAACTCCTTTAATGCAGGGATTTACCTGGAATTTTGGGTGATGGGGCCTTTGGCCCATCCACCAAAAATTCCAGGGGCCCTTTACAAGCCGGGGGTCTGGGGGCCACAGGCCTCCAGTGGGGTCCAGGGGCAATGCCCCGGTCGGGTGTCCAGGGGTGCGAAGCCCCTCCCCCAGGCAGAAATTGATTTTAATCATTTTTTGTGTGCTCAGACAGCATCTCCTGGAGTGTTTTTTTTTGTTTGTATTTTTTATAATAAACTTGCTTTTTCTCCTTCAGAAACAAACAAAAAAAAACAAAATGTTGAAAATTTACATAATGTTTTACCTCAGTTATTCAAAAAATACTGGCCTTAGAGAAAGTGTGGATGACAGAGCTTTGCTATGCTTGGCTCACTTTGTAAGTCATCTGCTCATTTATCAAGGGAGCTAAAATCAAACTAAGAAGACAGTGAGACCAGTTCCGTCAATAATGGTGACGTCCTCATTCGACGATTCAGATGATTCCGGCACGGCAGTATCCTTCTGTGTATGTACAGAATTGCTGCAACACCCAGCCGGACAGTTTGGTCCATTTATGATTATCGGCATCCTGTTTCCCTTTTCCCCATGTTCCCAGGTTTATGATTGAAACAGCAACAGTATCTTATTGCAAAGCGCAAACCGGACAACAGTTGTACTCGATCGGTTACCTTAAATAACGAAAAAGGACTCCTTTTTGCAATTTCTTGTTTCATGAAAAGGACTCTTACTAGAAATAAGGAGGAGCATAATCAAGATAAAACGCTTCGGTTTTGTAGATAAAAATATTTTTTTTATAGATCAATGTCTGGCCATACGGAGATTGGGTGGTTCCGGATGATTAAGTCATACTCGACCTTATGATTACATGCGATAATAAAGCACGCTAGGCGATATCATAGAAACGCTTTATTCACTGCAATAAAAATATATTGCGCTTATGATACGTTGATTACCGGCACATTCGCGTAGAATTTGCCTGCGCAATTGGAAACAGATTTTAACAACATGCATTATTATGAATTTAGATGCACTTTTTGGAACTTCAGCGCGCCATTTAGGCGCACAACACATTTTTCTTTGCGCCTTTGGCTTGTGTGATGCGTGATTTAGCACAAGGCGCAGCCCAGAAAAATCCTTGTTAATGGTTTGAAATATTTTCATGAAAATTCTCAAATCTACTTAGCTTGATGACAGAGTATGTTATGACAAAGAAGAACCATTCTGACTGCCTTACTGTTGGTGTTATCTGCCCTTGTAATTGGTTGCCATGGAAACCAAAATGAAAAAGAAAATAGAAAAAAAAATACTCAAAAAATCATCTCCTTAGAAACCATATACCGTATGAGGCTGAGACTTTATGGAAATATTCACCATATTTGCCATAACAGGTTTTGTGGTTTTTTATGAAATTCGGCTCTTTAGTTTGGTTGCTATGGCAACTTAGAATTTCCATAGACTTAAAAAATGACATTTACTGCCAAGCCTTTGTAGATATTTTGACAAAACGTTATATAAATGTAACTTAAGCGGTCACTTAAGCAATCCTCTATCAGCTATATGATTTTAGGCCTGCTGCTCATTTTTAGCTCACCTGAGCTGAAAGCTCAAGGTGAGCTTTTGTGATCACTCACCGTCCCTTGTCGTCGTCGTCCGTATGTCCGTCCGTCCGTCCGTCCATCCACAATCTTTAAACAACATCTCCTCCTAAACCACTGATTGGATTTTGACCAAACTTCACAGGAATGATCCTTGGCTGGTCCTCTTTCAAAATTGTTCAAATGGTTCCGGTCCGTTGCATATCTAGGTCACAGGAGCTAAAAATAGATTTTTTAACTAAAAACTTAAAAAATCTTCTTGTCAGAAACCATTGGACCGATTTCAATATAATTTTGCAGAAATGTTCCTTTTGTGATCCTCTACCAAGATTGTTCAAGCCATTCAGATTCATCAAAAAACATGGCCGCCAGGGGGCGGAGCTTATTTTCCCTATATATCTATATAGAAAACTTTAAAAAATCTTCTTGTCAGAAACCACTGGACAGATTTCAATAGAATTTAGCAGAAATGTTCCTTTGGTGATCCTCAACCAAGATTGTTCAAGCCATTTGGATTCGTCAAAAAACATGGCCGCCAGGGGGCGGGGCTTATTTTCCCTATATATCTATATAGAAAACTTTAAAAATCTTCTTGTCCGAAACCACTGGACCGATTTCGATATAATTTTGCAGAAATGTTCCTTTGGTGATCCTCTACCAAGATTGTTCAAGCCATTTGGATTCGTCAAAAACATGGCCGCCAGGGGGCGGGGCTTATTTTCCCTATATATCTATATAGAAAACTTTAAAAATCTTCTTGTCCTAAACCACTGGACCGATTTCGATATAATTTTGCAGAAATGTTCCTTTGGTGATCCTCTACCAAAATTGTTCAAGACATTTGGATTCATCAAAAAACATGGCCGCCAGGGGGCGGGGCTTATTTTCCCTATATAAACTATATAGAAAACTTTTAAAAATCTTCTTGTCCGAAACCACTAGACCGATTTCAATATAATTTTGCAAAAATGTTCCTTTGGTGATCCTCTACCAAGATTGTTCAAGCCATTTGGATTCGTCAAAAAACATGGCCACCAGGGGGCAGGGCTTATTTTCCCTATATATCACTATAGAAAACTTTAAAAATCTTCTTGTCCGAAACCACTGGACCGATTTCCATATAATTTTGCAGAAATGTTCCTTTGGTGATCCTGTACCAAGATTGTTCAAGCCATTTGGATTTGTCAAAAAACATGGCCGCCGGGGGGGGGGGGGGGGGGGGGGCGGGCTTATTTTCACTGTATATCTGTATAGAAAACTTTAAAAATCTTCTTGTCAGAAACCACTGGACCGATTTCCATATGATTTTGCAGAAATGTTCCTTTGGTGATCCTGTTGCAAGATTATTCAAGCCATTTGGATTTGTCAAAAAACATGGCCGCCAGGGGGGCAGGGCTTATTTTCATTATATATCTTTATGGAAAACTTTAAAAATCTTCTTGTCAGAAACCACTGGACCGATTCCCATATGATTTTGCAGAAATGTTCCTTTGGTGATCCTGTTGCAAGATTGTTCAAGCCGCCATGATTCGTTAAAAAACATGGCCGCTAGGGGGCGTGGTTAATTTTCCCTATATATCTATATAGAAAACTTTAAAAATCTTCTTGTCATAAACGATTGGACCGATTTCAATATAACTTGGCAGAAATGTTTCCTTAGTGACCCTCTATCAAGATTGTTCAAGCCGACATGATTTGTCAAAAAACATGGCCACTAGGGGGTGCGGGGCTTATTTTCGATATAATTCTATATAGAAAACTTGAAAAAATCTTGTCGTCAGAAACCACAGGACTGATTTCAATATAACTTGCAGAAATGTTTCCTTGGTGACCCTTTACCAAGAGTGTTCAAGCTGTTATGATTTGTCAAAAAACATGGCCGCTAGGGGGCGGGGCTTATTTTCCTATATAATTTATCTATATAGAAAATTTTAATAGTCTTTTCAGAAAGCACTTGACCGATTTCAATGTAACTTTGCAGGAATGTTTCTTATGTAACCCTCTATCAAGATTGTTCAAGCCGTCATGATTTGTCAAAAAACATGGCCGCCAGGGGTCGGGGCTTATTTTCCTTATATATCTATATGGAAAACTTTAAAACTCTTCTTGTTAGAAACCACTGAACCGATTTTATTATAACTGCAGAAATTTTTCCTTGGTGACCCTCTACTAAGATTGTTCAAGTAATCATGATTCGTCAAAAAACATGGCTGCCTGGGGCAGGGCTTATTTTCCCTATATATCTATATATAAAACTTTAAAAATCTTGTTTTCAGAAACCAATGGACAGATTTCAATACAACTTGGCAAGAATGTTTCTTTGGTGACCCTCTACAAAGATTGTTCAGGCTGTCATGATTCATCAAAAATCATGGCCCCTAGGGGTCGGGGCTTATTTTCCCTATATATCTATATAGAAAACTTTAAAAATCTTCTTGTAAGAAACAGTTGGACCGAGTTCAATGTAACTTGGCAGGAATGTTGCTTTGGTGACCTTCTACCAAGATTGTTCAAGCCTTCATGATACGTCAAAAACTATGGCCCACAGGGGAGTGGGGCTTATTTTTCATATATATCTGCATAGAAAATTTTAAAATTCTTCTTGTCACATACCCCATGACTGATTTCAATATTACTTGGCTGGAATGTTGCTTTGGTGAACCTCTATCAAGATTGTACAAGCAATCATGATTCGTCAAAAAACATGGCTGCCATGGGGTGGGGCTTGTTTTCCCTATATATCTAAATAGAAAACTTTAAAAATCTTCTTGTCAGAAACCACTGAACAGATTTCAATATTACTTGGTAGGAATGTTTCTTTGTTGACCCTCTACCAAGTTTGTTCAAGCTGTCATGATTCGTCAAAAAACATGGCCGTTAGGGCGTAGGGCTTTATAGCTATATAAAACTTTTTAAACCACTGGACCAATTTCAATATAACTTGGCAGAAATGTTCCTTTGGTGACCCTCTTTTAAGATTCAGTTCAGGTTGTCAAGATTTGTAGAAAAACATGGCCAGGGGTGTGGTGGAGGGGGGTGGGATTGGTTAGTGCTATAAAGTTTATACAAAAATCCTAGAGCAGTGAACTTGGCTGAAACTTCAACAGTAAATATGCAAATCTGTTTGGTCAGGTGAGCGATATAGGACCATCATGGTCCTCTTGTTATTGGTTGCCATGTGGAAACCAAAATGCCAAAAAAAAAAGAAAAAAAATACATAAAATATCATCTCAGAAGCCATATTCTCTATGAGGCTGAGACGCTATGGAAATATTCACCATATTACACTTTACTGGTTTTGTGTTCTTTATGAAATTCAGCTTTTTAGTTTGTTTGCTATGGCAACAGAGTTTCCATAGACTTATAATGGGGAAAATTGAAAAACGACACTTGCTGCCAAGCCTTTTAAGATATTTTGACAAAACTTTCATAGAAATGTTCCTTAAGCAATGTTCTATCTGCCATATGATTTTAGGCCTACTGCTCATTTTATTGATTGTGACCAAAATGAAAAAAAAAAAAAAAACACTTAAAAATCATCTCTTCAGAAACCATATGCTGTATGAGGCTAAGACTGTATATAAATAGAAGAGGACCATGATGGTCTACTAAATTTTCAGCCAAGTTCACTGCTCTAAGATTTTTGTATAAATTTTATTATAGCCCTGCTCCCCAGTGGCCATGTTTTTTTTTCAAGCATCATGATGGTTTGAACTGAATCTTGAAAGAGGGGCACCAAAGGAACAATTCTGCAAAGTTATATTGAAATCGGTCCAGTGGTTTCTGCGAAAAAGATTTTTAAAATGTTTTATATAGCTATTTAGGGAAAATAAGCCCCACCCCCTTACGGCCGTGTTTTTTGACGAATCCTGACAGCTTGAACACACTTGGTAGAGGGTCACCATACGAACATTCCTGCCAAGTTGTATTGAAATCGGTTCAGTGGTTTCTGACGAGAAGATTTTTAAAGTTTTCTATTTAGATATATAGGAAAAATAAGCCCCACCCCTAGCAGCCATGTTTTTGACAAATCATGATTGCTTAAACAATCTTGGTAGAAGGTCACCAAGGAAACATTCCTGCCAAGTAATATTGAAACCAGTAGGGTGGTTTCTGACAAGAAGAATTTTAAAGTTTTCTATACAGATATATACTGAAAATAAGCCCCGCCCCCTGGCGGCCATGTTTTTTGACGTATCATGAGGTAGTGAACAATTTTGGTAGCTCACCAAAGCGACATTCCTGCCAAGTTACATTGAACTCAATCCAACGGTTTCTTACGAGAAGATTTTTAAAGTTTTCTATATAGATATATATAGAAAATATGCCCGCCCCCTAGCGGCCACGTTTTTTGACGAATCCTGACGGCTTGAACAATCTTGGTAGAGGGTCACCAAAGAAACATTCCTGCCAAGTGATATTGAAATCGGTCCATTGGTTTCTGACAAGAAGATTTTTAAACTTTTCTTTATAGATATATAGGGAAAATAAGCCCCACCCCCTGGCGGCCATGTTTTTTGATGAATCATCATAACTTGATCAATCTTGGTAGAGGGTCAACAAGGGAACATTTCTGCCAAATTATAATGAAATCGGTCCAGTGTTTTCTGACAAGAAGATTTTTAAAGTTTACTATATATAGATATATAGGGAAATATAGCCCCGCCACCTGGCGGCCACGTTTTTTGATGAATCCTGACGACTTGAACAATCTTGGTAGAGGGTTACAAAAGAAACATTTCTGCAATGTTATACTGAAATCAGTCCAGTGGTTTTCTGACAAGAAGATCATTAAAATTTCCTATATAGATTATATAGGGAAAATAAGCCCCGTCCCCTAGCGGCCATGTTTTTTGACAAATCATGATGGCTTGAACAATCTTGGTAGTGGATCACCCAGGAAACATTTTTGCCAAGTTATATAGAAATCGGTTCAGTGGTTTCTGACATGAAGATAATATAGTTTTCTATATAAATATATAGGGAAAATAAGCCCCACCCACTGGCGGCCATGTTTTTTGACGAATCATGACGCGTTGAACAATCTTGGTAGAAGGTTACTCAAGAAACATTCCTGCTGTGTTATATTGAAATCAGTCCAGTGGTTTCTGACAAGAAGATTTTTTAAATTTTCTATATAGATATATAGGGAAAATAAGCCCCGTCCCCTGGCGGCCATGTTTTTTGACGAATCCAAATGGCTTGAACAGTCCTGGTAGAGGATCACCAAAGGAACATTTCTGCAAAATTACATTGAATTCGGTCCAGTGGTTTCTGATAAGAAGATTTTTTAAGTTTTTATTTAAAAAATCTATTTTTAGCTCCTGTGACCCAGATATGCAATGGACCGGAACCATTTGAACAACTTTGAAAGAGGACCAACCACGGATCATTCCTGTGAAGTTTGGTCAAATCCAATCAGTGGTTTAGGAGGAGATGTTGTTTAAAGATTGTGGACGGACAGACAGACAATGACGACAACGGACAGTGGGTGATCACAATAGCTCACCTTGAGCCTTTGGCTCAGGTGAGCTAATAAACCATATTAGCCATTACAGGTTTTGTGTTGTTTTAGCTCACCAGAGCCGAATGCTCCAGGGGAGCTTATAGGATGGGCAGTTGTCTGTTGTCTGGCGTCAACACATTCAAACGATATCTCCTCTGAATCCACTGGGCCGATTGCATCCAAATTTCATGTGTAGCATCCTTGGCCTGGGGCTGCCATGGCTGATAAGAATACATGGCTGTTAGTGTTCAGAGCCCACCTGAGCTCTGGTGAGCATAGTGGCCTATGGGCTTCTTGTTTTTACCTGTTAAGGCCAGAATTTCTTTTTATTTTCTGGTTCCCGGGAAAATCTGGCTGGATATAGGGTAAGGATTGGGAAATAAAAATAAAATGCCCAAAATCCTCCAGTAGGAATAAAAAAAATAATAATAGTCCAAAAACTCGCCCATTTTTCAGTTGCCATCAGAAATACCTTGCGATAGACCAGTTATGCATGTTTAAGTTGTGGAAACAGTTATACATAACGCAATTTACATAACACAATACTTGCTTTGACTTTTCCAAAACAAAAATGATAACAAATTTGCAGTGTCAGACTAGATCACCAAAAAATTTTGTGTAAACTCCTGACTAGTAGATAAATATTTGACTAGAAAAACTCATAAATTTGTGTGACTAGATTGCACTTTGCTACATGTATGTGACCATCCATAAGCAGAACTTGTCTTTCCCACATGTGTCTCTAGTGAGGCTGAAACCCACAGCAGTGAGAGACCTAATAATTAAGAGTCGACACTCATAGCCACTAGGCCATGAAGGCCCACTGATACTAGATATACTTGACATCAAGGTTTGATGGCATAAGTGATGGCTGGAATGGTTTTCATCTTTATATTGCAAAGATTCCAAAAACTTGGACACAGAAAAATTGCTGTAATCATGGTAATCACCCTGAACTTTAAACAGCATGGATATAGAATACATGTATATATAAAAGTGTTCAAATGATGTAGACAGAACAGCAAAGTGTAAACCCTGACCAGAAAGTTCTGCAGAAGCAGTCTGGTCTGATTTCATGTTTGTGGATTTTATAAATGTGTAAATGCTTGCAAACGACTCAGAAACTCGGTAAACCTTGAAAGACTTGATATTAAGGTTTGAGTGATTCACTGGTGTTCAAACATTGATAAAACCCGCAAAAATAAAATTTATATCTAATATTTCCACCTTGGTCATATTTACGTCGAAAATTTAAGTAAAGTAGCTCATTTCAGAAAATTGTATGAGGAAAATATTTCTGGGACTCCTGCTCATTGGATTAATAGAAGTATAAATCTTGCCTTCAGATTCGCTAGCAGCCAATTGAATTGACCTGTTGAGTTGAAATTATTATTGAAGCTACTGATATGCACTTAGTATCAAAACAGAATGGATACAAATCATAATATGACATCATGTTGCTGCCTGAAGTTTTAAATTGTTATGGACCATTCTACTGAATGCCAGCCTGGATTGTCAGTCAACTATTGTCTAAATCCATCCAAGCTTTCAGGAGGCAGACCTTTAAGAACTTGATATAAAGCTTCAGCATTTAGAGCCTAAAACATTTCTGTAACCATAACAGATGTTGGTTTTTGTCGCACCTGCCTTAGCAGGACGGCTTAGGCATCCAAGTTTCCATCAGTCCGTCCGTCCATTTGTCTTTTTCCATCAGCATTTACTCTGGGTGTCTTGTGAGCACAACTCCTCTTATCCTATATAGACAGTGGGTACATCTTGTGAGCGCAAATCCACTTACAGTTTTATACCAATTGTTTTGAAACTTTGCATGCGTTTTCTTCATTGAACGAGGAGTGCATGTGGTTTGGGTATAATTGTTAGAACATTCTTTTGTCACTTTTTTTCACATTGTGAACTTAGTCATTTTTCACCCTCCATATATATAGACAATGAGTATTTCTTGTGCAGCAGCACACAACTCCTATAAACTTTATCTACTTTATCTTTATTGAGGAATAGTTTTGCTTCGACTAGCTCTATACCTCTAATATTTTATTTATAACTAGAGTCCATGTCAATCAAAATTTTCTCGCACCTTTGATATTGACAATGGATACATATTTAGTAAAGGCATTAATTATTCAGTATGTGACAGATTATTATTGCCTAAATTAAATATTATATACAATACTTTCCTTTTGATTTTTTTCTTTTTTTTTTTTTTTTTTTTTTTTATTGACTTTGTAACTATTCAGAAACTGCCAAAGTCAATCATTTCCTTCCTCTAAACTTACCGAAGCCTTAGATTATGTTTATATATATTTTTAATATATGCTTAGAGGTTAATTAACGATAGTTTACCTCATAATAGCAGATATTATCATATTCATATTAATCAATGTACGGTCTAGGCTTAGACAAGAGGGACAACATCCTTAATTACGAGTCGGTAAAGAATTAAGATACACTTAATTATCTCTTTACCCCTTCTTTATGTTTACATTCGTTAAAGGGATCATAGTTATTCTCGCTAAGAGTTCAAGTTCAGTGTGCGAGTAATGCAAAGATTAATATCTTGATTTCCAGTTTGCATCAAAAATGGTCTATATATATAGATAAATATCTTTTCCGGAACTGGATATTTATTCTTTCCACACAATAAGTCCCGTGCTGGTTCCGGGCTTAGAATAGGCCAGACGTACCCTCTGCGTGACGTACGAGCCATCTAAAAGAGGCTGCCCGTGACCACCCGGGCCCTCGAAATAGGTGGCTGCCTTCCGCTTCTGTGGCAGTTGGGTAAAACCCCTAACATAACAGAGCAACCTTCCGTTCAACCGGTATAATTCCAGACTATAAAATTAAATTTACTGAAATGCATCTTAAATTGGAAAAATCAAATTTCGCGAGATCTATCCTTTTAAACCTTTCCTATCTCATGTTACTAACATGCTTCATTTGTTTGTGTATCATCCTGTGCCCGTGGGTCGCACATGGGACGAAGATTATAACCTCATCTGTATTTAACATATGTGTTTGTCTTGTGTTTGTGTCATTTTTCCAAGCTCTAGCATTCTCCACATTAAAAAGTAAGATGCATTTAATATTGTTAGATAAAAAACTAAACGTTTTTCAAGGTATGAAAGCTACATATCATTTGAAAGCTACATATCATCTAACACAGCTTGTTTGTTTGACTCTCTTAAAAAATGAATCCAAAATGAATCCTTCTTTCTTTAATAAACTGTTTATTTTAAATATGGATCTCCTAATTTGTGTTAAAAATAATCTTTCAATTTCCCAGACGTTTTCGGCCTCCCTTGTCTGTAGGGAATAAAATCTACAGATCACTTTCCTTCTGTAGTGGATAGGGTGTAATCCCCTATTAAACAGGAACCACCTGTTTGCCGTGGGTGGCGTCTCGTATGCTGGGAGAGGGGAACCTGATGATTGAGGAAAGCCCAGGGATCTCCAGCTTTTCAACACATCATTTTGGCCCTTATTTCAGATAGAAGAGCGGTCTGGGTTAGATCCGGCCTGGATCAATCGGCTCAGTCGTGCCAAGCTCTAGAAGCGCACAACTTGTTCTTAGCTTCTTTCTCTCTTTCATACGTATCTTTATGGTACCAACCGGGCTTATTTGTCTCATGTTCCTCTAACTTTAAGTGAGTTTCAGTGGGCGGCGGCTGAAGGGTCAATTGGTGAGCTTGTATTTGGGCTTTGGCGGAAACCTCTGTGAGTGGAGGCTGTGGATAGGGGGATGAACTCAACTGTTCATAAATTTTTCTATGGAAATTTAGATGAATAGGTGGGAAATCATCTAAGCATGAGGCCGAGCTGAAGACTCTGATCTTGACACCGAGTATAATAGCAATGTAGCCTTGACGTTAGAAATAGGAGATCCATTTCTGTTAAACGTCCCCTTGTAGGGCTCCATGGAGGATGGGGCGCATAGCTATCGAATCAAAAATTTCATCACCATGGCCTCTCGAAAACGATTTCTGGCGTTCGACTCTTCGGAGGACGACACGCAACCAACTACCTTTACGTTCAAAGCTAATGAAAACTTCGCTAAATTTTTAGTGATTTCGAGCAAAGAAGATAAACCAATAACTTCACTGTCACCATTCATCATAGAAAAACAAATCGAATCTATGATAGGCACTCCAAAAAATGTAAAAAAAATAAAAAATGGAACTCTTTTGATCGAAACAAACAGAAAATCTCAAACTGATAATCTTTTGAAACTTACAAAATTTTTTAATATTAATGTCACTGTCACGGAACATAAAACTCTCAACAGTTGCAAAGGTATTATCCGTGACAGAATGCTAAAACATGAAACTGAAGAAAATATCACAGAATATCTTAACACACTTGTAACAGTAACAGCTTGCAAAGGTTTTAAAATTAAAAAAGATGGAAACTTTATAGAAACAAATACACTTTTACTAACTTTCAACACCACAACTTTACCGAAATCACTAAAAATCTTTTACCGAATTATACCGGTTGAAGTCTACATTCCAAATCCTCTGCGGTGTTTCAACTGTCAGAGGTTTGGACATCATGAAAACGGCTGTCCGGAAGCACCTGGATCAATATGTGAAAAATGTGGTATGGGTGACTTTGATCACCATACAAATGCTTGTAAAAATGAAGCCAAGTGTGTGAACTGTCACAAAAACCATCAATCAAAATCAAATCAGTGTGAAATTTGGAAAAAAGAGAAAGAAATCATGAAAATTAAAGTTACACAAAAAATCACTTATTTGGAAGCCAAAAAGATTCAAGAAAATCAACCTGAAATCACCTTTGCAAAAGTTGTTCAATCCCTAAACACTAAACCTGAAACCAAAGAAATTTCTACCCAGTTTAACGAAAAAGATTCTGTCATCAAAGCAAATTCAAAAGTTATTACTCCTACTCTAAAACCTAAACCTAAACCCACATCTACTCATCAGTCTAGACCACCAACAAAATCTCAAAACAGTTCACAAACACAGCCGACTAAAGCAAGTGGATCACAACAGAGATCCAGGTCCAGGACAGCTGATTCAAAAGGAAAAAATGGAAAAGATAAAGATAAAGAACCGAATCCATACAGTAAAGGGGCGTCGGCCGATCCGATCAAGTTGGTCAGTCGATTCGATTCCCTCGAGAGCATGAAGTTAGAGATTGACTCCTCCATGCTGTCGCAGACCCGGAAAAAATAAAAGGATTAAGTTCCTTATTTTGAAATCATCTCTCCATTCATCATGGATAAAAAATCAATTATTCAGTGGAACTGTCGAGGACTCAAAGCAAATTATAACGAAATTTTAATTTTAACAACACTACTTTCTCCGACTGTCTTTTGTCTCCAGGAAACCTTTTTAAAAACTACAGATAATGTTAATTTTAAAAATTATAGTTTATATAATCATATCGCAACTGAAAATCAGAAAGCATCAGGAGGTTCATCTATCCTTGTAAAATCAAATGTTCCTCATAGACAGATAGATATACATGTAAATAGTAATTTACAAGCTGTTGCTGTAAATGTCACTCTGTCTAAATCCATAACAATTTGTTCTCTATATCTTTCTCCACACTGTAAATTTTCTAAACACGATTTAGAAAATCTTATAAACCAGTTACCTCGTCCTTATTTATTATTAGGTGACTTTAATAGTCATAGCAAACTATGGGGTTGTCTGGATACAAATGACAAAGGAGAAATAATAGAAAATTTTATTGCAGAAAATGATCTATGTTTATTTAACGATAAACAACCAACTTATCTTCATTCTCCTACAAGAAATTATTTTGCTTTAGATTTGTCTATATGCTCTCCAAATATTTACTTAGATTTTGATTGGTCAGTTCTAGATGACCTTCATGGGAGCGATCATTTTCCAATTAAAATTGAAGAAATTGAATCGACAAATGAAGACCATCATTCCCAATGGAATTTGAATAAAGCAAACTGGGAGAATTTTATGGAGCTATGTAATGAAAAATTAAATCCTGAAATGTTTAAAACAGCAGATGATATACAAGCTTTTACTGATACATTAATTCATGTAGCCGAAAAATGTATTCCAAAGTCCTCGACACGTTCAAAAAGAAAAAGACCTTGGTTTAATAAAGATGTTAAAAATTCAATAAATAAAAGAAAATCTGCCTTACGAAAGTTCAATAGGCAGCCAACAAAAGAAAATCTAATCCATGCCAAACAAATGCGAGCTAAAGCTCGCAAGACAATAAAAACGGCTAAAAGAACATCTTGGCAGCAATACGTCTCCAAACTTAATTCTAGAACTCCAGCAAAGAAAATATGGGACATGATTCGAAAAATTACTGGCAAAAATAAAAATAACAAGCATGTCCATATTAAATCAAATGGAAATATGTGCTCAACGACTAAAGATATTTCCAATGCACTAGGAGAGAATTTTCAGAAAAACTCTTCTAGTGCAAATTATTCCGAAACCTTTCAAAACATAAAACAGGAACGAGAGAAAGAGCATCTAAATTTTATGTCACTAAATCATGAAAAATATGATGTACCATTCACAGCTCTAGAATTATTAGATGCTCTTCATAAATCTCATGATACAGCTGCTGGTCCTGATGACATTCATTATCAAATTCTTAAACATTTACCCGATAACCCTTTAAAAACTTTATTAAATATTTTAAATGATATTTGGATCACTGGAAAATTTCCAAAAGACTGGAGTAAAGCAACGATTATACCTATACCAAAACCAAATAAAGATCATACTGAAGCTACTAACTATAGACCTATTGCTTTGACAAGTTGTCTATGTAAAACAATGGCGAGAATGATTAATAATAGACTGGTTTGGTTCTTAGAATCAAACCAGCTTATAACAAAATATCAAGCTGGATTCAGAAAAAATAACTACAAACGATCATTTGATTCGTTTGGAATCTTTTATTCGTGATGCCTTTGTTAAAAAAGAACATGTCGTAGCTGTACTTTTTGACCTTGAAAAAGCTTACGATACTACTTGGAAACATGGCATCATGAAAGATTTACATAAATTAGGCCTTAAAGGCCGATTACCACTTTTTATTCAAAATTTTTTATCAGATCGAACATTTAATGTTCGAATAGGTAATACGTTATCGGACATATTTAAACAAGAACAAGGTGTACCACAGGGAAGCATTTTATCACCTACCTTGTTTGGCTTTAAAATTAACGATATTGTTAAATGTGTGAAAGACCTTGATTGTTCACTTTTTGTTGACGATTTTGGAATATTTATTAGATCGAAAAATATGGAAACCATTGAATTCAAACTACAACGATGTTTAAATAATATAGAAGATTGGGCAACAGAAAATGGTTTCAAATTTTCAAAAACAAAAACTCAATGCGTTCATTTTTGTCAGATACGTCAGCTACATTTAGACCTTCATCTCATCATATACGGTAGTCCAACTCCAGTCGTCAGTGAAGCAAAATTCCTGGGTCTTTTGTTCGATAACAAATTATCTTTTATACCACACATCAAAGCTTTAAAAGCTAAATGTTTAAAAGCACTTGATATTCTTAAAGTTCTCTCCAGTTCCGACTGGGGAGGATATCGTACTGTTCTTTTAAATCTTTATAGATCTTTAATTAAATCTAAATTGGATTATGGATCCATAGTTTATGGATCCGCAAGAAAATCTTATTTGAAATCTTTGGATACTATTCATCACCAAGGTTTACGTCTGGCTCTAGGGGCTTTTCGTACTTCCCCCGTCGAAAGTTTATACGCTGAATCAAATGAACCATCACTGTATATAAGAAGGGAAAAATTATCTCTTCAATATGTTACTAAATTAGCTGCCAATCCACGAAATTCAGCCTATGATTGTGTTTTTAATCCTAAATATGAAATTACAACAATAAACCAACGGCTATTAAACCCCTTGGCCTGAGAATACAACCGTTACTTGAAGAGGCCAATATTAATATTAAAAATGTTCAGCATTTTTCTTTTCCATCAAAAGAGCCATGGACTTTAAACCCTCCAAAGATTATATTAGACCTTCATAAAAATAAAAAAAAACAGAAGTTGAGTCGCATATTTTTAAAAATGAATTTTTAGAAATCAAATCAAATTATAAACATTACCTGTCAATTTATACAGATGGTTCGAAACAAGATGAGAAAGTTGCTTGTTCTGTTATTAGTCCAAATTTTACTGACAGTATCAGATTACCTGATAATAGCTCCATTTTTACCGCAGAAGCCAAGGCAATTGATATTGCACTTTACCATATCAGAGATCAGTCTGAAAAACAGTTCATCATTTATTCAGATTCTCTTTCTGTATTAAAATCTCTTAAAGATTTACACCATAGAAACCCATTAATTCAGCAAATTCTTGAAAAATATTATTACATTTCAGTTTCAAAAGAAATTGTATTTTGTTGGCTTCCCAGCCACGTTAATATTCATGGAAATGAATTAGCCGATTTAGAAGCTAAATCTGCACTATCCTTAGTGATAACAAATTTTAAAATTACTCACTCCGACTTTAAATCGAACATCCGTCTATACATTAACAATAAATGTCAGTCTGTTTGGGAAACACAAACTCAAAATAAACTTAATGAAATAAAACCAAATTTTAACAGCAAATGCACATTCTCTAATTACAGCAGAAAAGAACAAACAAAAATCACGAGATGTAGAATTGGACACACTAGAATTGCTCATTCTTACATTTTAAAAAATGAACAAGCTCCATTCTGCATTCCTTGTAACGAACCTTTTACGGTCAAACATTTTCTTGTCACTTGTGCTGAATTTAATTATATTCGCACAAAGTATTTTAATGTAAAAAATATAAAGGAACTTTTTAATGATATGCCAACTCAGAAAATACTCGACTTTCTGAAAGAGATCGGACATTTTAATAAAATATGATCTATATTTTTAATAATTTAAAATCATTGATACTTTATCTTTTTAAAATAAACACATCAATCCTAGATATTTTTAATTTCTCATTAAATAAAATCATCATATAATATACAACTTATTAGACGCTATATGCCCTTTTAGGGTTGGGCGTCTATAAATAAAATATCCATCCATCCATCCAAATTTTACTGACAGTATCAGATTACCTGATAATAGCTTCATTTTTAACGCTGAAGCCAAGGCAATTGATATTGCCCTTTACCATATCAGAGATCAGTCTAAAAAACAGTTCATCATTTATTCAGATTCTCTTTCTGTATTAAAATCTCTTAAAGATTTACACCATAGAAACCCATTAATTCAGCAAATTCTTAGAAAATATTATTACCTTTCAGTTTCAAAAGAAATTGTATTTTGTTGGCTTCCCAGCCACGTTAATATTCGTGGAAATGAATTAGCCGATTTAGAAGCCAAATCGGCACTATCATTAGTGATAACAAATTTCAGAATTCCTCACTCCGACTTTAAATCAAACATCCGTCAATACATCAACAACAAATGTCAGTCTGTTTGGGAAACACAAACTCAAAATAAACTAAATGAAATAAAATCAAATTTTAACAGCAAATGCACATTCTCTAATCTCAGCAGAAAAGAACAAACAAAAATCACCAGATGTAGACTTGGACACACTAGAATTACTCATTCTTATATTTTAAAAAATGAACAAGCTCCATTCTGCATTCCTTGCAACGAACTTTTTACAGTCAAACATTTTCTTATCACTTGTGCAGAATTTGATTATATTCGCACAAAGTATTTTAATGTAAAAACTATAAAGGAACTTTTTAATGATATACCATCTAAGAAAATGCTCGACTTTCTTAAAGAGATCGGACTTTTTAATAAAATATAATCAGTATGTTTAATGAATTAAAATTATTGATATTTTATCTTTTTAAAATGAACACATCAATCCTAGATATTTTTAATTTCTCATTAAATAAAATCACCATATAATAAAAAAATTATTAGACGCTATATGCCCTTTTAGGGTTGAGCGTCTATAAACAAAACATCTATCCATCCACACAATAAGTCATTTCAAGACGTTTCGATGATTTTGAAATGCACTGCCTCAATTTATAATATAGAATATGTTTATATAAACTTCACAACGTAGTAAGTGCTGCACCTAGGTTTCTGGTCAGATCTTACTTTTGTGATACGTTTTCGAACATACTGAAAGTTTTTCCGATTATACATTCGGTAAATAAACTTTCGAGTAGCATTTATGCTTTTAAACATTCAGATTATTTGATAATAGTTGGAGATATTATACCGATATTTATATATCTATCTTCATTATTTATCTTTCTCAACTTACTTTTAAGTTAGATTGACCTTCTCGCTACGTTCCAGGTTTAAATCTAGCTAACATTATGGACCAGTCGCTTTTTTTTGTTACAGATAAAATATTTCCTAAACAATATTTTAACAGTTTTTCTCAGTATTCAGAGCATAACGACTTCATGAATACTTGGAAATAATTCAATTCTACGCTTGTTAAACTAAGCCTAAAACAAGCTCTAGTTTTTAGAATGGATATTATCCTTCGATTCAGTTCATGGAGATACATCCATTTAGATCCCATTATCTCTATTTCAATCATACAAAATTCTAATGACTAAGTACTCTTTTTCTACGTACGAATACAGAATAACGAGTCACTGTTGCTGCATAGTGGTTAAAGATTAAACAAATTTTATCTTAAACCTATATGACGTTAAATTAATAATTATCTCTTTCATATTTATATATGTTTTTACCCTTGCGTCGGGGATCGTGGTAATAATATTATTTTATTACTCTCTATGGTTTATGCATAGATCTCGAGAGTATATATGTATATATATATATATATATTTTCTTCCTGAATTCATTTGCGAGTACGTAATTTGATATTTCAGGAATTACCAATTATGCAGACATAGATTTTATTCTATTAATATTCAATTCTAAAAATTTGATTGAATATTTATCTATAAAATTCTGGGCAGTAATTTTATAGCGAGTTATATGTTTAATAATTCCTTGCTTAATAAATAGTTACGCTTAACCTTTTATTTATAGCAGGAATTTGTTCCGTAGTATAATTTTAATTTAGTATTCATATATTTCTTACTATTCTTAAATATGCGTATAGAATAGTAATACTATCTCTTAACTTATAAATTAAGTGTTTTAGAGATTATTAATCAGTACTATTGTATAATCTTTCTTCAGAGATTATCACACTATTACATTTTTCTCTGAGTCCTTCTCTTTTTATGAACATTTTGATTCGTCATTACAAAGTGGACTTTTTAACATTTCTTGATTTCCATGATTATTTACTCAGGAGTACTTTTCTTGGCAATCTTCTGGTATAGAAAGATTCTATCCAGCTTATTTATTATTGCTTAATCTTAGCAATACGGTAAGATTTAGCCAAACTATGACCGTCTTCCAGTTAGCTGGGATCAACCTTATTCTTATCTCTCTTATTGTCTGTCAAACTCTTAAGTTATGATGTTGACAGTCTCTTCTTTATTATTTTGTCAGGACATCAAACGCTTTTATATGTCCATGACAAAACTAATTATCAATGGTTTAGGTTGCTTTTTCTTCCCAGCAGTTTTAAGCAACCTCTGTATTATTTTATTGCTTGACTAAAAATTCGTAATACAATTAGTCTAGCAATAGTTTTAACCATTATGTTTGTGTATACCTTTTCTTCTGATGGATAACTGAGTTACAGTTAAGTTAACTCCATCTACCTTTATTATCTCCCTTTCTTTAATTTGATCAAAGGGGAATAATTATACAACATTATGGTTATTATTAAGTCTGTCTCTTCATAGGAAACTGTCCTATCGCTCCAATTAACAGAATCTAATTAGTTTATAATTCTAATAGCTTAGACTATTACAATTAGATAGCTTCACATATCTAGAATTTTATCCAAAATATCTACATATGTCAGTTATCTATAGGAAACTACACCGAGTAGACTTTTCCTTATTTATTCAAGACCCTAGATAGACTACTTATGGTCTTGGCTTTTTGTTTTACAAATTTTGTTTTGAAAATATTATCTCTATATTCCTAGCTTACTTTGCAATGGAATATTTATGTTATGTCTCAATGACTCCTTTTTCTTTTTGGAGCCAATTGTTGTTTCTCTCCCCCCCCCCCCCCCCGCCCAAAAAAAAGGGGGGGGGGGCAATGTTAGGTCTCTGCGACTTAAGAACTGGCTTCCTCTAGAGTCTACTATTATATATAAGGTTGTTAGATCATAACACCTTAAAGATATGCTATTTTGTGAATCTAGATCATTCTTTCTATTAAATATAGAATAAGAATGTATCTGATTCCTTAGAGTTTCCTGAGTCTTTAACCAGAAGTGGTGAGATATTATTTATTGGTGTTAGAATTAGGAGAGCACCTCCCTCCTATTCTGCAAATTCTAGCACATTATCTATAGGTTAATGTATTATGAAGTTAAAATGAAGTTTTTTAAAAGTAAAACGTATTTTAACGAGTAATACTTAACCTATAGATAATCAATTATCTCCCTCCGTCCACCCTCGCTTATCTCTCCTAATTGTGTCTATTGTTTTACACATAAAAAAAACTGACTCGTGATCAATTGAGCGGGAAGAGTTACGTCACACAGGTAACTGCCTAAGGGACCTTCTGGTTTAAGTAGTTGCGGTCATGGTACCAAAGCCGTAATCCAAAATCATAAATCCATAAACGAATGACGAATCGGAATGTTCAGACCAACAGACATGGACCCCAGAACAAAGGGTGTAATCAGGCGTCCGCGGATAGTAAGCATTACTTGGTAAGCAAGCTTCGCCCACCATGCCCATGGGCCTGAACGAAGGAAATATCGGTAGAAGCGTATGTCCGGGATTTGGGAAGTCTGCTTATGGCGCGTCACTGGCAAAAACATCAGAAACAATTTTGGACACTGCCACATTGTAGGGATTGACTAGATCATGATGTCTCCCATAGAACTTCTTAAGTGTTGCTACCAGTTTGGTTTTTTGATACCCCTGGCTCAACAACTTTTGAGTGAGCACTTTCCCACGCTCCATGAAGTCCTGATAATTTGAACAAGTTCTGGCATAACGGATTAACTGTGAAACGTAAACGCCGTATGCTGGTGCAGAAGGGATATTACTGCTCAGGAAAGGAAAGTTAACGATGGGAAAATTGAAGTCATCCCGTTTGTCGTAAAGCCTAGTAGTAAGCTTTCCATTGTCGATGTAGAGATAACAATCCAAGTATGAGGAGGAGGCTGAAGTCTCCGTTGTTTTTATTTCAAGTTCACGTGGGTAGATGAATTCTAAATACTCTGCAAATTTTGTGTTTTTCAGAGACAATACATCATCTATATATCTGTAGGTGAAATTGAATTGTTGTGCGAGGTGTTTCTTGCCTGCCTGGAGGAGACTTTGTACAAACTCCGCCTCATACGAGTATAAAAACAAGTCGGCAAGTAACGGTGCACAATTAGTACCCATCGGTATGCCGATTGTTTGTTGAAATATCCGACCGCCGAACTCCACAAAAATATTGTCGATTAGATATTCCAGCATCTTAATGACATCTGCATCTGAGTATTTTTGTGGTGCATCAGAGTGATCCCGAATGAAGTATGTGTCTTTGTAGCCAATGACAACATACTGAAATCGACGGTTACCATTCTTGTGGAAGAAACACTGGTTGATAATTGCCTTTATTTTGGATTTCAATTTATCATGAGGAATAGTAGTGTAAAGAGTAGAGAAATCGAAAGATTTTATACTGTAGACGGAATGAAGAGATTGTGCCTTTAGGTTTTCTAAGAGCTCTTTGGAGTTTTTCAGGATCCACATCTGATTAACACCACTTCTGGCATATGCAGTGTCACAATACTTCTGAAGGCCTTCTTTAACTGCGGTTAGTATTCGTGTTAGAATCTGAGAAAGAGGCTTGGTTGAGCACTTAGCTGAACCAGCAATATATCTCTGCATGTACGGATTCTTGTGAAGTTTAGGAATCCAGTATAGTTTGGGAAGGTCAATATCTTCCTCTGGGAGGGAAATTCCAAATGTCAGCATCACCGAATGGTGGTTTTGTAGAATTTCTTCCTTGGACATTAACGACTGAAAGGTCGTTTTTCTGTGGAAGGTGTGAAAACAGAAGAGAATAGCACATTATCTTTTGGTTAAGTATTACTCGTTAAAATACGTTTTACTTTTAAAAAACTTCATTTTTACCAAACTTGGTATGTGCATTGATATTGTGGATATCTGGTTTGGAATTGCTAATGGGCACATTTCGTCAAATTTTTACGGAGTTATCTGCCCGAGACATGCCCACATTTTCATTTCCGGACGATAACTTGAATAAATAAAAGGGATTTTAACCAACTTGCTGTATGCATTGACATTAAGGAGATCTGGTTTGGGATTGCTAATGGGCAAATTTCGTTAAATTTTTACGGAGTTATCTGCCCGAGACATGCCCATATTTTCGTTTCCGAACAATAACTTGAGTTAATAACAAGAGATTTTAACCAAACTTGCTATATATATTGACATTAAGGAGATCTGCTTTGGAATTGCTAATGGGCAAATTTCGTCAAATTTTTACGGAGTTATCTGCCTGAGACAACCCCATATTTTCATTTCCGGATGATAACTTGAGTAAATAAGTTAAATAACAAGCGCATTTTAACCAAACTTGCTATATACGGTAAATGTCCTAAAATTTCGAACAAAATTAAATAATTTCAGTTCTTGCTGTTCGAAATTTTAGAAATTATGATTTGCGAAAAAATTTACTGTTCGAAATTTTAGGACAGATTCATTTACAGCCAAAATTGACCTGGCTATCGGACGCCCGAAACGACAAAAAAAGACCAACACGACAAAAGGGTTTTCTAATTTGCTATGTGTGATTCGTAAACTGAATGTGAAATTGTATGAACTAATAAATAATTACCGCACTGATGTTTGTTTTCAATTCCATCCGATTAATTCTATGTCGAATAATGTTTCTCATAACAAAACAATTAATTATCCGGTATGCTAATTAATCGCCAGATACGTTTGTTCGGCACTCCGGGAATGTGCCACTTTCTTAAAATAGGCTGGCTTAGTCCACTGTCTTCTTACGTATCGACCCTCTTCACTTTACCGCACTGACCAAAAATACTTCAAAAGGTTACCGCACGTTTGTTCTTGTTTGAGCCACTACAGAAACACAAAAGTCCATTTCCTCAAAGGTGAAGAGTACGGAGTTTAAATGTGAAAAGCGCAGACTGATTAGAATTTCCGCCATTTTGAAGCGCAGTATTCACACTGCATTCTATTGGCGATATGCGTAGACCCAGATCAGACCGCCCCGATACATAGACTGTGCGGATGCGCATGTTGATCTTGTCTATGCTGGTCTCAAATGTCATAAGGTCGTTTCTACTGGAAAGCACTCATACATAAACGAACAGTGCGGACAACCAGATCTGAATGCAGCCTGATCAAGATCAAAGATTTTAGCTCTACACCAAACTGAACTACGTATGCTAAACCTGTGAACTGCCATTATCGTTTTTAGCAATATTTCTTTAAGAAAAATGTATTGTTGTTTAAAATTCGGTAACGGAACTTATTGCAAGAATTATCTGTCATCAATTAGATCCCTGTTCAGGCGAAAATGTCCCTTTGTGCATTTGTGTAAGTCAGATCAGAGTGCGAGACGCAGTCTAGTGCAGGATGGTGTCCACTCAAATCGCTGATTAGGTCATTGGTATAAAACACTGTAATACATGTACATGAATCGCAGTCTCCAGCAAGTGCACAGACTGATCACATTTGTAACAAATGATTAGGTTCATTTTGGCTTGTTGGGACCTATCAACTCTATTGGTACCATTACCTGTTCAAATAGGATGCACTGAGCATCATGACAATCACGCGGTCAGACAGGAAATATTTTGCTGGAGGCGTTAATCCCCATGACAAAAACGTTTTCGGCGTGCTTACTGAAACCTTTAGCACGCTAAACTTAAATATTAGCAGCAGATATTATCAAAGGACACAGTGTACGGACGAGCAGGAACGACCCAGATCAGAATGTGCGGATGCACATGCTAATTTACAATTTCGCGTGTAGCGCTTTCTTACTATCGCATGTGCATCACGCTTTGCAGAAATGATCAGATCAGCTTAGAAATTCTGGTATAGCGGTCACACGACTTACCCAAATACCGGAATACTACCGAAATACAGGAATACCCGTGAAAAATACAGGAATACATGTGAAGACACCATACTATACTCGGAGAATGATCTTGAAAAGCCCAGAGGCCAATTCCCCTATTCCCCCAAAGTAGTTTCATTCCCTTGTTCTCTGCGGCATCAGATCTGGGTCTACGCTTTTGCATAGGCCTATCTGTTCCAATATTTAGGTTCTTTAAATTTTTAATACGTGCCAGTTTCGTATGCATTTCTGATGAGTAAAGGCTCTATAAAATAAGTTTGTTTTTCTCCCGAAGAGGTTTCCGCCACGATTTCACATCACGGACCGCTACGAGCACGTGGTTTCTTAATGCGAGACAAGGGAAATGTTGCTTTGTGACTGTTCATTTTCTGGGTAATTTAATAATTATAATGTTCTCAATATATACATAATGTAAAAGAATAACAGTACTTATATTTATTTAAACCCTGGTAAATGGGGAGTAAGGTCCTCACTCTTTAGGTTTTACTGTTTAAAGGGAGCTAATTGCATATGCCTTAATGATGAATTTTACGAGTCGGGCACAGCATTTTTGGTGGTGGTTTTACCGCCGCCAAATTTACTATACGGAATTTCTACAATCCGTCTTCTCAAAATTGCAAACCTAAAAACTTCCTAAAAAGTAGTTCCATACTGACGCTGATGTCGCTTAATTCTGCATTCAAACATGTAAGCCTTCTACACTCTGATAATTATAAAGAGCAACCGAATATACAAAACAAAGAAAACTTCAAACTTTTGAAGAAATAATAATTTAATGATGTTGGGCGCAATCTCGGCGGACGAATATAAACAGAATAAACAATTAACTGGTTTCCTGTGTTCTATATGCGAAGTATTGAGCTATAGGGTGAGGGAACCAGTCAAAATAAACAAACGGTGGAACTTGATTCAGCCTCCAGAACCTTCTGAGGCAGAGAATTTGAAAATTGATGCAAAAAATTCTCCAAAAGCGTATAAAAAAAAGGTATAAATATGTGATAAAGCATCAGCAGTTTTTTTTAAGCTATTCACCATAAACAGTTTCGGCCGAAATCACTTCGCATGAATATTTTCGAAAAAGTAAAGTACAGTGCGGTTACATATTTAGCAGCACGTTTTTCCTAAACGTTCGCTTTAATATATGTTTTTATGAAAATTATTTATAAATATTTTTGTCAAAATAAATAAATAATAAAAAAAAATAATAAAAATAATGTTTTATTTACATTTTTGCGGTATTACTTTCCTGCGGCCACCAGGCCACTGTGCCTGTCACTTTGTGCCTTCCAGATATACCGGATACTAAGAAAACTGTGAATCAAGTCCGGCCCAATCACACTGGTTTCCGCCATAGTAATAATTTTCTTCGATAGAAATTATATTTTCTCGAAGATTTTTTGTAGTTCATGTATAGGCTCGCTAAAAATAACGTCCGAAAAGCAGAAAAGTTTCAAGATCTCCAGCAAAATTCCTGAAGCAGTAAAATGCGTTTCAGGAGGCCAACGGTTAGTGTATCGTCAGTGAGATGCCTATTACCGAGGTTCACTAATTATCGGATATTCAGGAACCACGGCCCCCGCCCATTGGGGCCCGCGAAGTAGATGGGCTGCCTGTAGCCTTCAAGGCAGACCTGCTTAAGCAGGGCCTGAGTTCATCATGTGATCAGGCTGGGTAAAAGTCCCTCAAATCTGGAGGCAATATCGTTAATGACTGAAATATTGTTGACCCACATTCTAATTCTCAGTTATCAGGAAAATAAAAATTTATGAGCTTTAAAAGTACAAAACAAAATTTGGGACCCTCAAAATCTAATTGATACCGCCCATGAAAAAACAGGGAAATGGCATTTTATATGGAATGTTTGGAGTTGTTATCGTTATATATACCCCGAAGATTTTTTGTGTTTATAAGGGGATTTTATTTTAATTATCACTCATCTTTTGCTAAATTTATGACAAGAGTTATTGTAACTGTCTGTAAATCTGTGAAAGTTCTATGAGTTTAAGGAACTTCAGTGAATACGTAAAAACTCCATGAATCCATGAAAGTTCCGTGGTCAAGGTCTGTCAGTCATTTAAATTTTGTATCAGTGATATGATAAAGTTCCATGGAAGCTCCGTAGTGTATCCGAGATACACATATGCATGAAAAGTATTAAGTGCAAGGCCGGGAAAAAGAAGCAAAATCAGTTGCTAGAAAAGACATTCAGTAGTAGTAATAACAGAGAATTTGAAAGGAAATAGATCCATTAGAATAAATTGATAACATTTACTCAGTTGCTACATGCAAGTTTTCATTTTAGTCAGTATTCAAAACATCCAACAGTTCTTGAAAGTTTCAACTGGCACGCTTTCAGTTTGATATCTTGGCACTCTGGATGGAACCAATGCCGACATTTTGTGCACTGGAACATCAGATTGTAGTGGGATCTTATGGGCCTGTATATAAAGACGTTTTTTTTTTCTCGATTCTGGCTTGCTTGGAAATTCAGTGAAAGCACTGCTGTTAATATCAGGATTCCCACTGCATTTTGAAACTGGGGGTAAATCTGCTCTGTTCTCCTTTTTTTGTACGCCCATTGTAAAGCAGTATACTACTCTTTTCAAATTTAGGGGTATAAGACAAATTTTGAGGGGATGAAAACCCTTCTGCAGAGGGTAAATGGGAATGCTGAATACAATTTGGAAGATGCAACAGTGCCAATGTTTTCGTGTTTTGTTAACTCCTGTACAAGGCTTGGGACCGTTTGGGTGACTATAGTCCAATACTACTGACATTTCAGTACTATTTTCGGAACTTTCCGTTATTCCATGAATTCATGACAGTTCCATGTTTTGTCAACCTCTAGGCCCCAACACTGCACACACATATGCATACAAAATATTTATAATATAAACTGATACTAAAATTTCATCATTTCTCCCGCCCGTGACCACCCGGGCCCTCGAAATAGGTGGCTGCCTTCCGCTTCTGTGGCAGTTGGGTAAAACCCCTAACATAACAGAGCAACCGTCCGTTCAACCGGTATAATTCCAGAAAATAAAATTCATTTATTGAAATGCATCTTAAATTGGAAAAAAAATTTCGCGAGATCTATCCTTTTAAACCTTTCCTATCTCATGTTACTTACATGCTTCATTTGTTTGTGTATGTGCCCGTGGGTCGCACATGGGACGAAGATTATAACCTCATCTGTATTTAACATATGTGTTTGTCTTGTGTTTGTGTCATTTTTCCGAACTCTAGCATTCTCCACATTAAAAAGTAAGATGCATTTAATATTGTTAGATAAAAAACTAAACGTTTTTCAAGGTATGAAAGCTACATATCATTTGAAAGCTACATATCATCTAACACAGCTTGTTTGTTTGATCTCTTAAAAAATGAATCCAAAATGAATCCTTCTTTCTATAATAAACTGTTTATTTTAAATATGGATCTCCTAATTTGTTAAAAATAACCTTTCAATTTCCCAGACGTTTTCGGCCTCCCTTGTCTGTAGGGAATAAAATCTACAGATCACCTTCCTTCTGTAGTGGATAGGGTGTAATCCCCTATTAAAACAGGAACCACCTGTTTGCCGTGGGTGGCGTCTCGTATGCTGGGAGAGGGGAACCTGATGATTGAGGAAAGCCCAGGGATCTCCAGCTTTTCAACACATCATTTTGGCCCTTATTTCAGATAGAAGAGCGGTCTGGGTTAGATCCAGCCTGGATCAATCGGCTCAGTCGTGCCAAGCTCTAGAAGCGCACAACTTGTTCTTAGCTTCTTTCTCTCTTTCATACGTATCTTTATGGTACCAAACCGGGCTTATTTTTCTCATGTTCCTCTAACTTTAAGTGAGTTTCAATGGGCGGCGGCTGAAGGGTCAATTGGTCGGCTTGTATTGGGGCTTTGGCGGAAACCTCTGTGAGTGGAGGCTGTGGATAGGGGGATGAACTCAACTGTTCATAAATTTTTCTATGGAAATTTAGATGAATAGGTGGGAAATCATCTAAGCATGAGGCCGAGCTGAAGACTCTGATCTTGACACCGAGTATAATAGCAATGTAGCCTTGACGTTAGAAATAGGAGATCCATTTCTGTTAAACGTCCCCTTGTAGGGCTCCATGGAGGGTGGGGCGCATAGCTATCGAATAAAAAATTTCATCACCATGGCCTCTCGAAAACGATTTCTGGCGTTAGACTCTTCGGAGGACGACACGCAACCGACTACTTTTACTTTCAAAGCAAATGAGAACTTCGCTAAATTTTTAGTGATTTCGAGTAAGGAAGACAAACCAATTACTTCACTGTCTCCTTTCATCATAGAAAAGCAAATAGAATCTTTAATAGGCACTCCAAAAAATGTAAAAAAATTAAAAAATGGAACTCTTTTGGTCGAAACTAACAGAAAATCTCAAACTGATAATCTCTTGAAAATTACAAAATTCTTTAACATTAATGTCTCTGTCACGGAACATAAAACACTCAATAGTTGCAAAGGTATTATCCGTGACAGGATGCTAAAACATGAAACTGAAGAAAATATCACAAAATATCTTAACACACAAGGAGTAACAGCTTGCAAACGTTTTAAAATTAAAAAAGATGGAAACTTTATAGAAACAAATACACTTTTACTAACTTTCAACACCACAACTTTACCGAAATCACTAAAAATCTTTTACCGAATTATACCGGTTGAAGTCTACATTCCAAATCCTCTGCGGTGTTTCAACTGTCAGAGGTTTGGACATCATGAAAACGGCTGTCCTGAATTACCTGGATCAATATGTGAAAAATGTGGTATGGGTGACTTTGATCACTCTACAAATGCTTGTAAAAATGAAGCCAAGTGTGTGAACTGTCACAAAAACCATCAATCAAAATCAAACCAGTGTGAAATTTGGAAAAAAGAGAAAGAAATCATGAAAATTAAAGTTACACAAAAAATCACTTATTTGGAAGCCAAAAAAATACAAGAAAATCAACCTGAAATCACCTTTGCAAAAGTTGTTCAATCCCTAAACACTAAACCTGAAACCAAAGAAACTTCTACCCAGTTTAACGAAAAAGATTCTGTCATCAAAGCAAATTCAAAAGTTATTACTCCTACTCTAAAACCTAAACCTAAACCCACATCTACTCATCAGTCTAGACCACCAACAAAATCTCAAAACAGTTCACAAACACAGCCGACTAAAACAAGTGGATCACAACAGAGATCCAGGTCCAGGACAGCTGACCAGAAAGGAAAAAATGGAAAAGAAAAAGATAAAGATAAAGGACCAAATCCATATAGTAAAGGGGCGTCGGCCGATCCGATCAAGTTGGTCAATCGGTTCGATTCCCTTGAGAACATGGAGTTAGAGACTGACTCCTCCATGTTCTCGCAGTCTCAGAGGAAACAAAAGGATTAAGTTCCTTATTTTCAAATCATCTCTCCATTATATCTAATTTTATTTTGGAAAAATTGTGTACTTATGAAATATTTTGGATATATTTATTCTGTTTCTTTGTGCATTATTGGAACCCCTGTGGTTACACACTGTACTTTTGTGGATATCTGATAATGGCTGACAACTCACAGAGCTCCAGTCAATTGACAGATGCTACAAACTCTACAATATATAGACTGAATGAATCTGCATTGGACAAAAGCATAAGAATGGAGGATTTTGTAAATTATGTTTCTTCTGCTGGAAGCAGCATGGTAAATACAGACAGTCTCACTGTGGAGGACTTCCCTGGGTTCACTGCTGGTGACCTTGAGACAGATTGTCATGTCTCAGATCCATTCCAAGGAATATTTTATCATATGATGCCACTGCAAGACACCACAAGTATTTTGTTTTACAACAAGCCAATCTTTGATAACATTTTGACAGTGTTAAGCAAACAGTTCAGATTCCCCTCTGAGGTAACTAAGAAGTTTCAAATTAAAACTCATGTGGATCATAATAAATGCATCCTCAGAATAGACAAGACTATTATGTCTATATGTGCCAGTGGACCGGGTCATGCCCTATGGAAGGAAAAATGTTTCAGAAATTTGGCAGAAATAATCTTCAAGACTTTTGTAGAGGAAACCAACACATTGTTGAACACTAATAGGGTCAGTGATATTTTATCTACAAGCCAGAACTCTACACACGTTCCAGAAGATAATGAGGTCATTATCAATGAAACAGTTGAGGAGCCTGTGACTGAGCCCCTGCTGGGCCAGTAACACAACAGCCTGAACAGGTGGCATTTATGCACCCAAATGACACCCCTGTGATAAGAAAGATCTCAATTCTCATGGACATGATTTCAACTATGCAGGGAGAGATTAATAGACTAACCAAAGAAATCAATGAGCTTGTTCGGCTGCATGCTGTAGAACAATCCTTATACAGAACTGTGGACGAGACCAATGCTAGTTCGCCATCTCTGAACCAGGCATTTGGCAATAAAGCAGCACAGGAAGAAGTGCCAATGAATGATGAAGCTGTAACTCTCAAAACACCAAGCAGTAACTTCCCTAGCCCAGTCTCAGAGCTGCCAGATCTACAAACTAGGCAGTATAGTGAAGTGCTCAGGACTTCGACACCTAGAGACCCCTCAAATGAAACACCGCACAGACCACTCCCTGCTCCACGAAGGACATTAAAACCACATGTACCCAGCTCTAGTCCTAAACCTGCTCCAAGGACCAAACAAAACAGTAATTCAAATCAGATTCTGTTAATTGGAGACTCACTGATTTCTTCAGTCAATCCGAAAGGACTAGCACCTAATGTTATTAAAAATGGGATTTCAGGTGGTAATATTGATAAAGTATCTACGCAGATGAAAGTGTATGACCTCAAAAAATTTTCACATGTAGTACTTTACGTTGGAGGAAATGATGCCTCAAGTGGATCTGATATAGAGTATTTTGAAGAAATGTATGATCAGATGATTCAGTATGTTAAGGAAGCTAACAATCAGTGCAAGATTATTCTGTGCAATTCCTGCCCCAGGGGGGGACACAAGTACCTCTGAGGTGAATGATATCATTAAGTCACTCATTCAGCATTATGGTATAAGCCTCATTGATCAGAACAAGGCATTTCATGACAGGGATGGGAATATAATAACAGGATACTACGATACAGACTATATACACCTATCATCATCAGGAGTGAAGCGTTTACTTGGGACCATGAATAAAGAAGTCACAATAGTGAAGGATTTTGCTAAGTGTGCCTATGGCAGGCGCCAAAGGAACAGACCCCAACAGCAAAGACAAGTCCCACAACAACAACATCAACAACAACCCTATGCTGGAAGAAATAGAACTATACAAGGCAGACAGAAGGACAATGGTAACAGTGAATGTGAGTCTGTGAACCTTTGCTATAAGTGTGGTGAAAGCAACCATAATACCAATAGTTGTAGACATAAACAGCAGTTAAAGTGTTTTCATTGTGGTTATTTTGGGCACAAATCAGGGCGTTGTCTTCAAACGGAATAGGAATTCGGCAATGATGCCTCAGATATCACTTTGGAACTACCATTGAAACTATCAAACAGGTTTGCTTATTTAAGCTCAATTTGTGAAGAATGTGAGTTACTGCCATGTGCATGTAGCAGTCAATTTAAGGCGACTGCAACTTTTCCTCTAGTGACACATAATGGTGATATCCAAGTTCTAGGTTCTCAGAGTAATATCTTATTTTCAGAGACGGTAAATATGGTAACAGCTAAGCAGCTGGACACATATTACAATTGTGATAATTTACATGTTTCTACATCCATGAGGCCCTCAAGCTCTGATACAGATAACACATTTTGGTCTTCAGACAGTAATTTGAGTAATGATACTTGTGTAAGTTATGTTTCATTTTCAGGTGCAGATATTTCTGTAAGTAATCAGACACCTGTTGAGCAAGGACACTCTTATGATAGGTCCTTATCTGCAAGTAGTGACCAAGACACCTCTGTGTATTCTTCCCAGGGGTCTGATAGCTCTTTTAGCACATTGCATGATTTGTCAGATGTTTCTGATTTTGATGAGTCCAGTTTTAATCATTTACTTGATTTAGGATTAAAATGTAAAGGTTTTAGAATGGGTCACATAAATGTACAAGGTATAAGCAATAAAACTGATCAGGTTCGCTTGTTACTGGAGTCTGACAAAAATCAAATTCATGTTCTAGGCTTAAGTGAGACTAAATTAAATGCCATCCACATTAACTCATCCTTTGAAATTAAGGGTTACCAAAAGCCCTTTAGGAAGGACAGAGAAACAAACTCTGGGGGTGGCCTACTAGTTTATGTAAAGGATGACATTTGCTGTAGAAGAAGAACCGACCTTGAACATGAAAGTCTTGAATGCATATGGCTTGAAATTAAACCAGCTAAAAGTAAACCATTTCTCGTAGGTAATATTTACAGACCCCCAAATTCTACCGTTCAGTGGAACTCAATTTTTGAAGATTGCATAGAAAATATTTTAGGGGAAGAGAAGGAATTATATTTAATGGGAGATATTAACAGAGACCTTTTGAATGATCAAATCAAAAATGCCTGGACAGATTATATGGAACCTTATGGTTTAACCCAGTCAGTTTCTGAAGCTACCAGAGTAACAAGTGATTCCAGAACTTTGATAGACCATGTTTATTCCAATTGTCCAGAAAATGTTAATTCTCTACAAGTACCAAAAATTGGGCTTAGTGATCACTTCCCCGTATTTTTTACAAGAAAGATGCATATTCAGCCCCCAAAGAAAAATCACTTTACAATTTCTTACAGGAGTTTTAAAAATTTTGATGAGGAAAGATTTATTGAAGATCTTCAGTCTGTTCCATGGGATACCATAAAATTATTTGATGATACAGATGACATAATGGAAGCCTGGCTGGATCTGTTTTTGCAAGTAGTGGACAAACATGTACCAGTTAAACAACACAGGGTCAAACATAAAACTCAACCTCAATGGATGTCACCAGAAATTCTCGATGCAATAAAATGCAGGGACAGGCATAAATCTGTTGGAAATGATACAGAATACAAGATCTGGAGAAATAAGGTTATTAAACTCATTCATAATTCTAAAAAGGCTCAGTATCAAACATTCATAGACAATAATAAAGGTAATCCAGGTAGTATCTATAAACTATTTCAGGAATTAGGAGCGGGTAAAGGTCAACATAGGCAGTCTATAGTAACATCTGTAAAAGTCGGTGACACTGTCATTGAGGATCCGACAGAAATGGCAAATAAATTCAACAACTTCTTTGTTAATGTTGCATCAACAATAAAGGAACCTGTCATAAACACAAACCATGATAAATTAAGAGAATTCTGTCACGAGAAGCTTCCTGAAGGTAAGAAGTTTGTCATACCATCAATCCAAAAAGAAAAAGTTTCAAAATTTCTCACTAATATTGACATCAATAAAGCAACAGGTACTGATATGATAGGACCACGTCTGCTCAGACTTGCTGCTCCACTTATAGCTGATGAAATAACTTTTATATGCAACCATAGTATTACCAAGTCTGCTTTTCCAAGCAAATGGAAAGAAGCCAAAGTAGCCCCCCTGTATAAAAATGGTCCACATGAAGATGTTAATAATTACCGTCCAATCTCAATTTTACCTGTCTTATCCAAAGTACTTGAAAAACATGTTCATGAAAGCCTCTCAAATTTTTTGCATCATTATAAATTACTACATAAAACCCAATCTGGATTCAGAGCACAGCATTCATGTGAAACTGCCCTTGTAAATATGATTGATTTATGGCTGAATGCCATTGATAAAAGTAAAATGGTTGGTGTTGTATTAGTTGACTTTAAGAAAGCTTTTGATCTTGTGGATCATCAAATTCTAATAAATAAACTAGAAATATATGGCATAAAAGATGATGCCCTAATGTGGTTTGATACTTACTTGACTAACAGAAAGCAGCAGGTGACAATTAATAACAGTAAATCAGATTTTCAACATATTTCATGTGGTGTACCTCAAGGGTCTATTTTGGGGCCTCTTTTATTCTTACTTTTTATTAATGACTTGCCTTTGTACACAAACAATGTTTTTACGGATCTTTATGCTGATGACACAACTTTATACGATGTTCAGGATTCCGTGGAACAGATTGAGAACAACCTTCAATCTGCTTTGAACAATCTACACATCTGGTGTGGAGGAAATGGTATGATTTTAAATTCCTCAAAAACAAAAGTCATGCTAGTGACAACAAATCAAAAGCGACAAAAGCTCATCAATGATAACCTTGCTCTTAAATTCAATAATGAATCTCTCCATACTATTTCAGGTGATAAAACCTAGGTGTGTTTGTTGATAATAATTTGACTTGGTCCATTCACATCAAACACCTGACAAAGAAAATTGCTTCAAGTGTTTGGCTTTTATCAAAAATTAAGAAATTCTTATCCCAAGATCATAGAATTCAATTCTATAAGTCATACATTCAACCCCATATTGACTTTTGCAATATTGTTTGGGGAAGTTCTTCTGAGTCCAATAAACATAAGATCTTCAAATTACAGAAGAGAGCATGCAAGGTTATTCTTGATTACAATGTAGATGATCCCAATAGTGCAATGAACTCTTTGAAAATCATGTCTGTTTATGATCGGCTATATCTAAGGAAAGCTAAATTTATGTTTAAAATCTATAATAATGTAGCTCCTGCATATATCACTGAAAACTTTACTCTACGAAACAAGGTAAATACAAGTATTAACCTAAGATCATCATCTGCTGGTTGTTTTATCCCACCTAAGCCTAGAACAGAATATTTTAAGCACAGTATGAGGTATTCCGGATGTCTGGTTTGGAACAGTCTGCCAGAAGAAGTCAAAAGTGCTCAGACCATTGACACATTTCATAATAGATGTTTGAAATGGTTAGTAAACTGAAACTATAATTCAGTTCTACACTGTATACTGCATGTACATTTATGTCGCCAGTTTTATTCATTTATTTATTTATTTGTTGTTGTTGTTTTTTTTTTTTTTTTTTTTTTTTTTTGTTTGTTTTTTAATTTATCAAAAGTAAAATTCATCTCTATACTGTATATTGCATGTGCACATTTTTTTTTTTTATTTTTTTTATTTATTTTTTTTTTTTTTTTATTTTATTTTATTTTATTTATTTTTTTTTTTTTTTTTTTTTGTCAGCATGGTGTATCTTAACCCTTGCCATGCTGAATAAATTAAGATGCAACACCTGCTTCTAGTTATTGGTAAGTCAGATTGCTTGATCCAGACTGCTGATGCAAGTTCACAAACTTAAGGATCAACAGCGCAGATCCAGACCAGGTGGCTCTGAATCAGCACTGTTTGCAGGGGCAGGGCATGTCCAGGTTCAGCAGGGCCAGGGTGGGACTTTGTGTGGATATGGGGAAGGAAAGGTAAAAAAAAAAAAAAAAAAAAAAAAAAAAAAGCAAAAATAACCCAAGAAACTACAGCTTTATTGATGTGGCACATGCATTATCATGTATAGAAAAACTGTACAATTGTCCTGTATGTGAAGGTTGAAATTACATGAATACTCTTTATGCCTTATCATTTATTCATTTTTGTGTAGAGATCAAGGTTTTCAAAAATGTTTCACTTGTCTGTTTGTAATTATAAGATTATCTGCTGTGCTGTACAGGTAATTAGAGTTTATATAAGACTTAACCCTTGTCCTGCTGGATAAATTGGGATGCTACACCCATTTCTAATTTTCTCCCAGTCAGTCTACTTGATCCAAAGTGTTTATAATATTCACATATTAAATGGCGGACAGTGCAGATCCGGATCAGTTGGCTTCTTCAGAAGTCAACTGATCTGGCTCTACACTGTTTGCAAAGGCAGGACATATCTGGGTTCAGCAGGATCAAGGTTAAACAATTCACTGTTTTACTTCTTATTTAATAGTTATAATTATGCTTATATACATTCCTCACACAATATAATCATACAATTTCTTGCATTTCGTTTCGGCAATATATCTTATAAATGAAGCATATTGTATTGTGATGTATTGGCAGGTAAAAATAATTTGCCATTTTTTTTTTTTTTTTTTTTTTTTTTTTTTTTTTGTCTCTTTGTCTCATCCTCATTACTTAGTTCAGTCTTCAAATGAATCTATAGTCACATGTACAATACCATCTTGACATTTTGTTTACTTGTGTAATATGTACATATGTATATACTGAGGGCCTCATGGAAGATTAGCTATTACATGTATTTGTGTAGGTGCTAAATGTTGTAACCCTCAAAAAATAAAGTCGTTACTTACTTACTTACTTACTTATTTATCATGGATAAAAAATCAATTATTCAGTGGAACTGTCGAGGACTAAAAGCAAATTATAACGAAATTTTAATTTTAACAACACTACTTTCTCCGACTGTCTTTTGTCTCCAGGAAACCTTTTTAAAAAATACAGATAATATTAATTTTAAAAATTATAGTTTATATAATCATATCGCAACTGAAAATCAGAAAGCCTCAGGAGGTTCATCTATCCTTGTAAAATCAAATGTTCCTCATAGACAGATAGATATAAATAGTAATTTACAAGCTGTTGCTGTAAATGTCACTCTGTCTAAATCCATAACAATTTGTTCTCAATATCTTCCTCCACACTGTAAATTTTCTAAACACGATTTAGAAAATCTTATAAACCAGTTACCTCGTCCTTATTTATTATTAGGTGACTTTAATAGTCACAGCAAACTATGGGGTTGTCTGGATACAAATGACAAAGGAGAAATAATAGAAAATTTTATTGCAGAAAATGATTTATGTTTATTTAACGATAAACAACCAACTTATCTTCATTCTCCTACAAGAAATTATTTTGCTTTAGATTTGTCTATATGCTCTTAGATTTACTTAGATTTTGATTGGTCAGTTTTAGATGACCTTCATGGGAGCGATCATTTTCCAATTAAAATTGAAGAAAATACATCGACAAATGAAGACCATCATTCCCGATGGAATTTGAATAAAGCAAACTGGGAGAATTTTATGGAGCTATGTAATGAAAAATTAAATCCTGAAATGTTTAAAACAGCAGATGATATACAAGCTTTTACTGATACATTAATTCATGTAGCCGAAAAATGTATTCCAAAGTCCTCGACACGTTCAAAAAGAAATAGACCTTGGTTTGATAAAGATGTTAAAAATTCAATAAATACAAGAAAATCTGCCTTACGAAAGTTCAATAGGCAGCCAACAAAAGAAAATCTAATCCATGCCAAACAAATGCGAGCAAAAGCTCGCAAGACAATAAAAACGGCTAAAAGAACATCTTGGCAGCAATACGTCTCCAAACTTAATTCTAGAACTCCAGCAAAGAAGATATGGGACATGATTCGAAAAATTACTGGCAAAAATAAAAATAACAAGCATGTCCATATTAAATCAAATGGAAATATATGCTCAACGACTAAAGATATTTCCAATGCACTAGGAGAGAATTTTCAGAAAAACTCTTCTAGTGCAAATTATTCCGAAACCTTTCAAAACATAAAACAGGAACGAGAGAAAGAGCATCTAAATTTTACGTCACTAAATCATGAAAAATATAATGTACCATTCACAGCTTCAGAATTATTAGATGCTCTTCATAAATCTCATGATACAGCTGCTGGTCCTGATGACATTCATTATCAAATTCTTAAACATTTACCCGATAACGCTTTAAAATCTTTATTAAATATTTTAAATGATATTTGGATCACTGGAAAATTTCCAAAAGACTGGAGTAAAGCAACGATTATACCTATACCAAAACCAAATAAAGATCATACTGAAGCTACTAATTACAGACCTATTGCTTTGACAAGTTGTTTGTGTAAAACAATGGAGAGAATGATTAATGATAGACTGGTTTGGTTCTTAGAATCAAACCAGCTTATAACAAAATATCAAGCTGGATTCAGAAAAAATAATTGTACAAACGATCATTCGATTCGTTTGGAATCTTTTATTCGTGATGCCTTTGTTAAAAAAGAACATGTCGTAGCTGTATTTTTTGATCTTGAAAAAGCTTACGATACTACATGGAAACATGGCATCATGAAAGATTTACATAAATTAGGCCTTAAAGGCCGATTACCACTTTTTATTCAAAATTTTTTATCAGATCGAACATTTAATGTTCAAATAGGTAATACGTTATCGGACATATTTAAACAAGAACAAGGTGTACCACAGGGAAGCATTTTATCACCTACCTTGTTTGGCATTAAAATTAACGATATTGTTCACTTTTTGTTGACGATTTTGGAATATTTATAAGATCGAAAAATATGGAAACCATTGAATTCAAACTACAACGATGTTTAAACAATATAGAAGATTGGGCAACAGAAAATGGTTTCAAATTTTCAAAAACAAAAACTCAATGCGTTCATTTTTGTCAGATACGTCAGCTACATTTAGATCCTCATCTCACCATATACGGTAGTCCAATTCCAGTCGTCAGTGAAGCAAAATTCCTGGGTCTTTTGTTCGATAACAAATTATCTTTTATACCACACATCAAAGCTTTAAAAGCTAAATGTTTAAAAGCTCTTGATATTCTTAAAGTTCTCTCCAGTTCCGACTGGGGAGGAGATCGTACTGTTCTTTTAAATCTCTATAGATCTTTAATTAGATCTAAATTGGATTATGGATCCATAGTTTATGGATCCGCTAGAAAATCTTATTTGAAATCTTTGGATACTATTCATCACCAAGGTTTACGTCTGGCTCTAGGGGCTTTTCGTACTTCCCCCGTCGAAAGTTCATACGCTGAATCAAATGAACCATCATTGTATATAAGAAGACAGAAATTGTCTCTTCAATATGTTACTAAATTAGCCGCCAATCCACGTAATTCAGCCTATGATTGTGTTTTTAATCCTAAATATGAAAGATTTTACAACAACAAACCAACGGCTATTAAACCCCTTGGCCTGAGAATACAACCGTTACTTGAAGAGGCCAATATCAATATTAAAAATGTTCAGCATTTTTCTTTTCCATCAAAAGAGCCATGGACGTTAAACCCTCCAAAGATTATTTTAGACCTTCATAAAAATAAAAAACAGAAGTCGAGTCGCATATTTTTAAAAATGAATTTTTAGAAATCAAATCAAATTATAAACATTACCTGTCAATTTATACAGATGGTTCGAAACAAGATGAGAAAGTTGCTTGTTCTGTTATTAGTCCAAATTTTACTGACAGTATCAGATTACCTGATAATAGCTCCATTTTTACCGCCGAAGCCAAGGCAATTGATATTGCACTTTACCATATCAGAGATCAGTCTGAAAAACAGTTTATCATTTATTCAGATTCTCTTTCTGTATTAAAATCTCTTAAAGATTTACACCATAGAAACCCATTAATTCAGCAAATTCTTAAAAAATATTATTATCTTTCCGCTTCAAAAGAAATTGTATTTTGTTGGCTTCCCAGCCACGTTAATATTCGTGGAAATGAATTAGCAGATTCAGAAGCCAAATCTGCATTATCCTTAGTAATAACCAATTTCAAAATTCCTCACTCCGACTTTAAATCAAACGTCTGTCAATACATCAACAACAAATGTCAGTCTGTTTGGGAAACACAAACTTATAATAAATTAAATGAAATCAAACCAAATTTTAACAGCAAATGCACATTCTCTAATTACAGCAGAAAAGAACAAACAAAAATCACCAGATGTAGAATTGGACACACTAGAATTACTCATTCTTACATATTAAAAAATGAACAAGCTCCATTCTGCATTCCTTGTAATGAACCTTTCACAGTCAAACATTTTCTTATCACTTGTGCTGAATTTAATCACAATCGCACAAAGTATTTTAATATAAAAACTATAAAAGAACTTTTTGGTATGCCAACTCAGAAAATACTCGACTTTCTTAAAGAGATCGGACTTTTTAATAAAATATGATCAGTATTTTTAATAACTTAAAATCATTGATACTTTATCTCTTTAAAATAAACACATCAATCCTAGATATTTTTAAATTTCTCATTAAATAAAATCATCATACAACATAAAACTTATTAGACGCTATATGCCCTTTTAGGGTTGAGCGTCTATAAACAAAATATCCATCCATCCATCCATCATCATTTCTCACCGCTGTGGTTCGAGTCTCGCTCGGGTCACGTCACATGAGATATAAGTGAAATATTCTTGAAAGAGACAAAAAAAAAAAAAAAAATCAAAAAAAAAAAAAAAAAAAAAAAAAAAAATCATCAAAACACACACACACATTAATCTTATTCAGGCATCAAAAAATCCTGGTGTGGTGATTGGGGGTACAGCCATCTGGTTAGCTCAGTTGGGTAGAACACTTGCAAGCTAGAGGTCACAGGTTTCAGTCCTGCATCCAACACACTTTCCCTTCTTAGTTTCCTTTAATGGTGCCCAATGTGAATAACTCACTGCAGCCGACATTGGATTTATGGGGCACCAGGATCAGGCATAAAACAGGGTGGGGTAGCGCTGGTCGATGGTTTTCCCTGTGTAATCTGGGTTCCTCTAACACACATTCACGAAACACCAACATCCATGTCTTATAGAACAAGTGCATAAGATTGCTGCGCTTTCTATGCAATCGAAGTAAAAATAAATAATGTGTTAACTTTAAAATCGATAACTTATAAGTGATTATGCCTCAATTTGTAATATTTTGTCCAGATATATCAGTATAAGTGACCCTGTCCACAATGATCTTTGGAATGTAATTATCAAAAATAAATTTGTTCTTGGTAATTTTTTTTCCAACATAGTAACCTGTATCTTGCATTTTTCATATTTAAAAAAAAATTTTTTGGAATTTAATTATATTAGTTTTCATAATTTCAAAAAAAAAATTCTAGCTTGAAATTTTGAGTCTTAATATCAATAGTAATAGAATACTTACTTTTTTTTTTAATTAACCCTTGTCATGCTGAATAAATTAAGATGCCACGCCCACTTCTAATTTTCAGCCAATCAGATTACTTGATCCGGATTTTTGCTGTAAATTCACATACTTAATGGCAAACAGTGCAGATCCAGATCAGTTGGCTTCTTCAGAAGCCAACTGATCTAGAATTACACTGTTTGCAAAGGCATAGTTTGTCCGGGTTCAGCAGGACAAGGGTTAAAATTAGCAGTCTGGAATAAAATGATGAGGATTTTAAAATCTAAAAGAATCAGTGACATCATAGGATAGTGTATTGTGGGATAGCTTTTTTACAAAGTATAAATAGCAATAGCAGTTACTAAGACTTTGAACATTCAGGAATCTCTAAATGGGGTTTTCAACATAATTTTCATTTTGCCAATATCTTTACCGTAATTTGAAATATTCTGAAATTAGGGGATGCATCTGAACATCTTTAAGCTCACTACTGTTTTTATTATACTTGTTTTTCAAACAGGGCGTATTAGGTTATGGGGTCTGAAGCCATAACCTTTTTTGTTTCCAGCTAACTCCTCCTACAGTTTACATCCCATCAGGCCTAATCTTGGTTTATAAATTGACCATGATGTGGAGCAGCACATAATGTTTCAGGGTTACAGTCCACAAAATACTAACAGGGTTATGCCCCTTTGAAAATTCCTGTAAGTTTTTTGTTTCTAGCTAACTCCTCCTACAGTTTACATCCAATCAAGCTGAATTTTGATTTATACTTAGACCATGATGTGGAACAGTGCATATTATTTCAAGGTTACAGTCCACCTAATATTAGCAGAGATATGTCCCTTTGAAAATTTCAGTAAACTTTTCGTTTCTGACTAAATCCTCCTACAGTTTACATCGGATCAAGCTGAAACTTGATTTACAGTTAGACCATGATGTGGAACAGTGCATATTTGTTCGAGGTTACAGTCCATCAAATATTAGCAGAATAATGACCCTTTGAAAATTTCGCTAAATTTTTTAGTTTCTTGCTAGCTTCTCCTACAGTTTACATCCGATCATTTATAGGTAGACCATGATGTGATGCAGCGCATGTTGTTTTGAGGCCACACCACCAAATATTAACAGAGTTATGTCCCTTGGAATATTTCGGTAAACTTTTTGTTTATGGCCAACTCCTCCTACAGTTTACATCTGATCAAGCTGAAACTTGATTTATAGTTAGACCATGATATCGAGCAGCTCATATATATTCGAGGTTACAGTCCACCAAATGCCGGCCTCGGTGGCTCAGTTGGATGCACGTCCGACTGGAGACCAGGAGGTCGCGGGTTTGACCCCGCCGAGGTCGGCAACATTCTTTCGTGGAGAATGATCATAAAATATTTTCTACGGTCATTCTCTCCCTTCCGCTGATTCAAGAAGGGCAGTTGTCAGTTTCTGGCGAAAGAATGTGCACAATACTGGTTAACCGCTAAGAGGACTAAGCCTGCCTAGTAAATGTGTGGTTCGGTAAACTGACCGCACTTGACATGACCCCATGGCCTCGGCAACATTCTTTCGTGGAGATTGATCATGAAATATTTTCTACGGTCATTCTCTCCCTTCCGCTGATTCAAGAAGGGCAGTTGTCAGTTTCTGGCGAAAGAATGTGCACAATACTGGTTAACCGCTTAGAGGACTAAGCCTGCCCAGTAAATGTGTGGTTAGGTAAACTGACCGCGCTCGACATGACCCCATTGGGTTGACTGGGCCGTAAAACCTCAACACAAACAAATCGACATGACCCCATTGGGTTGACTGGGCCGTAAAACCTCAACACAAACAAATCAGCAGAGGTATTTTCCTTTGAAATTTTCAGTAAATTTTTCACTTCCCCAGCTAACTCCTCCTACAGTTTACATTTGATCGCGCTTAAACTTGATTTATAGTAAGAACATGATGTGGAGCAGCGCAAATTATTTCAAGGTTATAGTCCACCAAATATTGGCATTTATGCCCCTTTGAAAATTTCTGTAAATTTTTTGTTTCCGGCTTATTCCTACTACAGTTTACATTGGATCAAGCTGAAACTTGATTTATAGTTACACCATGAAGTGAAGCAGGGCATATTATTTTGAGGTTACAGTCCACCATATATTAGCAGAGCTATGCCCCTTTGAAAATTCTGTAATCTTTTCGTTTCTGGCTAACTCCTATAGTTTACACCTGATCAAACTGAAACTTTATAAATACTTACACTGAGCTTAAACTCGATTTATAATAAGAATATAATGTGGAGCAGCACATATTATTTTGAGGTTACCAACCATCAAATATTACCAGAGTTATGCCCCATTAAAAATTTCCATAAACTTTGCATTTCTGGCTAACTCCTTCTATAGTTTACATCCAATCATGCTGAAAAGCGATTTATTATTAGACCGTGGTGTGGAGCAGCTCATATTATTAGGAGGTTACAGTACACCAAATATTAGCAGAGTTATGCCCCTTTAAAATTCTGTTAATCTTTTGTTCCCGGCTAACTCCTCATATAGTTTACATCCAATCAAGCTGAAACTTGATTTGTAGTTTGACCATGATGTGGAGCAGCACATATTATTCCAAAATTACAGTCCAACAAATAGTAGCAGCATTATGTCCCTTTGAAATTTTTGGTAATTTTTTCGTTTCCAGCTAACTCCACTTACAAATTTACACAGGTCTAGAATATGTGCTACATCTTATTACTTGCCAAGGGCGTATGATGCCTCCGCTTGTAGAGCTCTTGTTTGTTTCTAGATACACTATAATAGAATGGACATAATGACTCCTCAAATGGATGGAATAACACGGTAAACGGTAAAAGGCCAGAACTATGTACATTTAAGCACTCTAGATGATTATCCAGATTATCTTTTTAATTATAATTTCTACACAAAACATATGTTGTTGGTACTTAATTTGAAAGTTATTGATAGGGTAGTTGTAATGAATACCCACAACTTACAATCCTTTCAGTCCATTAAGAAATAAGTAACATGTAAGTATTTCGTACTTGAAAAATAAAAAAAAAATCAAAAAAATCTGTGTTATCTGATTATAAATAATGTTACTGTACACAGTACAGGGAAATTAAATAAAAATGTGGTTAAAAGGGGTTCAGAACCACAGTGATGTGGATCAAATATTCATGATACTGAAATTAGTTACTCTGAATTGTGCAGAATGCACACATGGTGTAGCGAAAATGGCATTGCTTTAGTTACATATCAAGAAATATTGAACAAAATGAAAGTACAGCTGATATGTAGTCTAGAAGCTTATAGAAATTAAGGAAACTGCCACCATCAGCACTCTCAGTGCTTTGATTTTGAATAAGGGGCGAATCCAGGATGATTTCTGAAGGGATTCGATTTGATCGAATTTCCGTACTTACTCTACGTATTAGGACAGACAGGCCTGGGCAAACAGTGTAGACCCAGATCAGACGCCGCAAAACGCATTTAAACCTTCACTGAAACTGATATATTTAACCAAAGATTTGTAATCTCTCCAAGAACTGGAGTTTACATGCCTGTTTGCTACCACAAACGGCAAAATCTGACTGCCCTTACATCGGAAGATGATCTGAGTCTTCACTGGTCGCACGTCTTATTGTCCTAAAAGTATTTTCCATGTTCCCTCTTCTCCCTAACTAGTTTCATTCCCTCTTTCTCTGCAGCGTCTGATCTGTCTACAGTTTGCACAGGCCTATCTGTCCCAATACTTAGATTCTATTTTTAATACCTGCCAGTTTCATATGCATTTCTGACGAAAAAATGCTCTATAATTTAACGAACATAAGTGTGTGGTTTCCCTCTAAGCGGTTTCCATTTCTCGTGACGTTACCGTTCGAGCACGCAGTTTCTTCATGCGGGGCAAGGGAATGTGACTGTTGCATTTTCTGTATTTTCACATATATATTATACTTGAAATGAGACTGTCCTAGAACCGCGTGTCATCCTCCGGTGGCGTATCTGAGCAGACCCATGAAAATCCACGTAGGTATAGCAATAAGTAGTGGTGACATACACGAACAAACAGCAAATAGTCAGATCGTACAGCGCGGATCCATAGATTTATCCTGGCCTTTGTTTTTCAACCAGAATATTTATCATGTCTGCCACAAGGTAATAACAGTTCTAGATCGCCTGCGCATAACCTAACCCTTATCATGCGGACATCCAAGTGACTGTCGCGTGGAAATGGCTAACACTGTGATGGAAATTTTTTTTTTTTTTTTTTTTTTTTTTTTTCTTGTGAATTTTCAGTCAATATCTCCTGGGCTTGTATAAAATTAAAATATGGTTCCCATGCCATTTATGTACATAAAATTTGTTATGACACTGCTGTTTGCATTTACGATTTGCGGTGGCTTTCAAGATTACTAAAAAAAAACGTTACCGAAATTAGAATGTGCTGATAAAAAATTACTTAAGCTGTGTTCGAAATTTTAAAAATCCCCTTTTTGCAAAACTGCTATTGTTCGAAATTTTAGAACATTTCCAGAAATTATTTTGGGCAAAAATATTAGGTGTTCGAAATTTTAGAGTGTTCGAAATTTTAGGACATTTACCATACATTGACATTTAGAAGATCTGTTTTGGAATTGCTAATGGGCAAATTTTGTCAAATTTTTACGGAGTTCTCTGCCCGAGACACGGCCATATTTTCCTTTCTGGACAATAACTTGAATAAATAACAAGGCCTTTTAACCAAACTTGCTATATGCATTGATATTATCAAGATCTGGTTTAGGATTATTATCTCTCCATTGATATTATCAAGATCGGGTTTAGGATTGTTATCTGTCCCTTTGTCATTTTCTTTCCAGACATTTTCGCAATAATAAGTTTAATACTTAAACAAATAATTGCTGTGGCGGGGTATTATGCTTGGGGTGCTTTTATTTCTCTTTTTTTTTTTTAGGTATCGTCATTCACACCCTGAGGAAGATGTGAACCATGCCAGATGGCAGTTCGGTGAGTTAAAAATTTAATGTTCATTTTCAAATTCTGATAATACATGTTAAAAGATACTGAATTGCATAACTTTAAATAAGAAATTTGAATTATCTTCTCAACTGAAAAAGTACTGTAAGCATGGTTTGACTGCCTACCTAATAAGTATATTTCCTGCCTGATGTTTGCTGCTGTCTTGCTTTGCATGTCATAGCAGTTGAAATGGCTTGGTGGGGAGCTATCCGGGTAGTAAGAAGGTAGTCTGTTCTTGTCTGCAAGACTTAGATCTTGAATGGCATATGAATTTCTCACCTTTCTTTATAAGGACAATGGCAAAGCACACTGCCTGAGTGGGGGAATGGCGTGCATGCTCAGATGCTGTTAAAGAACTGAGTCGGGATGTCAGCTAGGACAGGCAATCTCAGAAAAACAAACAAATGTTCCAAAATCTTTATGGTGATCACAACAATAGAATCTGAGTTAGGCGGTGCCAGTAGACATCAAAGTTCCATTGGTAATGTCTCCGGCTTGGCCTCCTGTCAGGTGTTGGAGGCAGGGTCAGGCCAGTGTGGTGAATCAAGCAAGCACCTGAGGAAGTTCAGGGTGGGAACACTCAATGTAAACGCTCTGAGAGGGAGTTTGTGAGGTATTGGAAACACTATCCCACAGGAAAGTGGATATTTGCTGTATTCAGGAGACCATATACTGTGGTGGCAACTGCCGCACAATCAAGGGCAAGGACTCCAGGTACAAGTTACTGGTCCAGAAACAACAAAGGCACTGCTGGTGTAGGAGTGTTTGTGGCCAAAGAGTGGATAGAGAAAGATTTTGAGGTGCAGAGTTAAAACTTTATTTAATTTTTTTCGCAAATGCTTCAGCAAGCAGGAGTGACGGATCATTTTCCAGTGGTGGCATTGGCGTTGTTGTCTGCATCAACAATGTTAAGTCTTTGCATTTAGCTCCATTTCTCGAACACGATGGCTTCTAGGCTAATGAAACAACATACACATATCCGCCGTGATGCGCCTTGATCACTGCTGTCAACCGTTACTGACCTACACCTACTTTTCATGCTTGGCTGAACAGTGGTTTGTCTGTGCCTTTAGCCCCATTTCTTGAACACCATCAGCAGTCCAGACATAGCCATTCAGTGAGTTTCTTGTTTGAGTAGTTGATCAAGAGCATTAGGATTAATTGGTTAAGGAAGACTCGCTGTACTTCAGGTAAGTAAGCAAGTTTACAGGTCTTCCTATTTAGCTGGTTAGTCAAGGCTTAGTGTATCTCAGAAAGTAAGGATGTAGGATAGTTTTGCCAAAGCTTTAAGTTTGGCTGGTTAACCAGGGCTTTCTCTACTTCAAGTAGTAAGAAGGTAGTCTGTTCTTGTCTAGACTTAGACCTAGTGTCAGAATGGCGTATGAATTTCTTCCACCAATTCATAGAGTTCATTCAACATATGGTTTAAGTCTTACCAAAGATGTCAGAAAAGCAGTGTTGCAGAAGACATTGTGATCTTCACCGTGTGTTGGCCTACATTCTTACTTTCTGAAATACAATAAGCCTTGGCTAACTGGCTAAACAGGAAGATCCTGGTAAACTCGTCTACTTACTACCTGAAGTACAGTGAGCCTTCTATAACCAGTTAATCCTATTGCTCTTGATCAACCACTCGAACAAGAAATTTGCTGAATGGCTATGTTGCAACTGCTGGTGGTGTTCAAGAAATGGAGCTAATTGCACAGACTAAACATTGTTTGCCCAAGAGTGAAAAGAAGGTCTGGATCAGTAATGTTTGGTAGCAGTGGGCAGGATGCATCATGGCAGATATTTGTATGTAGATTCATTAACCTAGAAGCCTTGGTGTTTGAGGCACAGTCATACACATGTACTTACATTGTTGATGCCAACGACAACCACTGAAAGTAATCCCCATGTTGCACTTGCTTACTCATGTTAGCTGGTTAGCCAGGGCTTTCTGTACTTCAGGTAGTAAGAAGGTAGTCTGTTCTTGTTTGCAAGACTTAGATCTACTGTTTGAATGGCATAAGAATTTCTCCCCTTTCTTTATAAGGACAACAGCAAAGCACACTGCCTGTGTGCGGGAACAGCGTGCATGCTCAGATGCCATTAAAGAACTGAGTTGGGATGTCAGCTAGGACAGGAGATCTTGGAAAAACAAACAAATGTTCTAAAATCTTTATGGTGATCACAACAATAGAATCTGAGTTAGGCGGTGCCAATAGACATCAAAATTCCATTGGTAATGTCTCCAGCTTGGCCTCCTGTCAGGTGTGGAAGGCAGGGTCGGGCCATTGTGGTGAATCAAGCAAGCACCCAAGGAAATTCAGGGTGGGAACACTCAATGTAAACACTGAAAGGAAAAGCTTGTAAGGTAGTGGAAACACTATCCCGCAGGAAAGTGGATGTCTGCTGTATTCAGGAGACCATATACTGTGGTGGCATCTACCGCAGAATCAAGGGCAAGGACACCAGGTACAAGCTCTACTGGAAATAACTAAGACACTGTTGGTGTAGGAGTGTTTGTGGCCGAAGAGTGGATAGAGAAAGATTTTGATGTGCAGTCTCCAACAGAATCATCTTAGTGAAACTTATAGTTGGCCACCATATGGTTACCATTCTGTGTGTGAATGCCCAACAGAGTGGTCTAGAGATGGGGTTAAGGACCTGTTCTTTGATCAGCTGGGTGCTGTGACTGCCAGGATCTCAGGATTTGAATTTCTTATCTATGTGGAGATTGGAATGGCCATGTAGGCCGTGCAGGCACTGGATATAAGGAAGTGCATGGTGGGATGGGGTATGGCAGGCCGGAACCAGATGTTGAGGGTGATAGAACCCTAGAGTATGTCCTAGCATTCAACCTGCTTCTTGGGAACACATGGTCCAAGAAACGCGACAGCCATCTCATTACGTACAAGTCAGGAAAGGTAGCCACACAGATAGATTTCATCCTTTTCCACAGGACCATGCACAAACTTGTCACAGATGTAAAAGTGATCCCTGATGAGGAAGAAGCCCTGCAACCAAAATCCAAGCGAGAGTTCACGCCTCGCCTTAAAGTTTGGAAGCTTAAAGACCCTCATGAGCAATTATTGTTATTATTATTACATGAGTGTAGCTGATGCTGATGCTGCCACTGAGGATATCTGGAACAACATCAAGACTGGCCTGCTCAAGACAACTGAGGTGTGTGGCACAATTCGGCCCAATCATTGGCATCTTGAAACCTGGTGGTGGAATCAGCATATGGAATAGGCCATTGCTGCCAAGGGGGAAGCTTTCAAGGCCTGGAAGACTGGTAAAGGCACTAGAGCATCATACGATGCAGCCAAATGCTTCCAGACATGCAATACACCATGCTTATCAAGAAGCCAACAAGAAGGCCTACGAGAATATTGACCCCAAGTCTTCAGAAGTCTACCGCCTTGTTAACCAGTTTAGAGGAGAGAACACTGATGTTGATGGTGGCAAATTGGTGAAGAATGATGCAGGGTGTCATTGAGCGAAGACTCAAAGTAGAAGGCCTGGTTAGAGCACTACCGAAAGCTTCTCAATGTTGAGTTTGACTGGGACCCAGACTACCTGTCTGATGAACCACCAGTGGAAGGCCCGCCTATCCCAGTCACCAGTGCTATGTTTTAAGTAAGCTATCTCAGATGAAGACGAGAAAGCACTGGGCCCATCAAGCATAGTGGTGGAGATGATACGAGCAGCTAGTGACTTGGGCGCCTCTATGATCTGTGACCACCCAGCTGCAATCATTTGCGATGGCAAGGTACTCTCTGACACGGAGCATTCATTGTCTGTCTCGACAAGTGTAAGGGGGATGCATGGAAAAGGGGAAACTAACGTGGGCCTGGTCCTCCTGCAGAGTTCAGATGAGGTTCATGTGCTGTCTGTAGCACTGGAATGGGCAGGAACAGAATCTTCTGCAAAAGCTGCATGCACTTGCTGCACAAGAAATGCAGTGGGATCAAGTGCTTGGCAAAGGACCCTGATTACAGATGTACACAGGGCACGCCCCTTGGACAGCAGACCACATAGGGAAATCCAAGTCAGACCTGACAAGCTGGAGGTGGTAGCTTCCTTTTGCTACCTAGGAGACCTGCTTTCAGCAACCGATGGCTGTGAACTTTCAACCACAACACGTGTGAAAACCGCCTGGAAGAAGTTCAAGGAGTTGTTACCGGTTCTTTTTTCCCACCACCTCTCTTTCAAGAGAAGTGGCCATGTGTACAGGTGTTGTGTGTAGAGTGCAATGTTCCATGCCAGTGAGACTTGGCCTTTGACAAAGCCAAACCTCCAATGTCTGCAGCGAATTGACAGGGCAATAATCAGACAGATCTGCAATGTCAAGCCACAAGAAATAGTCACCACCAGATCCAGTGAGCTACTTGTGCAGGTTTGCATTGATTATTGATTATCTGGACCTCATTCTGAAGGAGAAAACTGGACCTCATTCTGAAGGAGAAAAGGCTCCGCTGGTATGCATATGCTCCAATGGTGCAGTCAAGAGAGCCTTTGACATATAGGTTGATGGAAAGCATGGGCCTGGGAGGCCCAAGATGACATGGAAGCAGATGACAAAGCGGAATTGCAGAGAGTGGAAGCTCTCATGATAAGACATACCTGGAGATTTTGTACTAGATCTGCAATGCGTGCAGCAAGCCAGCTACCTCGAAGGGGTATGAATGTTGCCCCTGTACCTGCACATTAATCAAAAATCTGATGATCCAATGATGATACATTGTTCAAGCAGTATCTGTTTAGTTCTTGTAAAGATGTCAGAAAAGCAGTGTTGTGGAGGACATTGCGATTCAACATCTTTACAATGTACCAGTGATGTTCCTCATCATCATCATCAGGCTCATCAGATTTTTTATTAACATGCAGGCTCAGGGGTAACATCCACATCAGTGGGACCCCTTTCACGTAGCTGGCTTGCTGCATGCATGGTAGATCTCATACAAGATCTCCAGGTATGTCATTCATGAGGGTCTATAGCCCAGAGCTTCCACTCTCTGCAATCCCTCTCTGTCATCTGCTTCTATGTCATCTTGGGCCTCCCAGGCCCATGCTTTCCATCAACCTGTATGTCAAAGGCTGTCTTGACTGCACCATTGGAGCATTCCACATGTCCATACCCCATGTCCATACCAGCGGAGCCTTTTCTCCTTCAGAATGAGGTAATTACTCAATGCAAACCCGCACAAGTAACTCACAGGATCTGGTGGTGACAATGTCTTGTGGCTTGACATTGCAGATCTGTCTGATCATTGCCCTGTCAATTCGCTGCAGACATTCGAGGTTTGGCTTTGTCAATGGCCACGTCTTCCACGTCTTACTGGCATGGAGCATTGCTCTCTACACTCAACACCTGTACACATGGCCACGTGTCTTGAAAGAGAGGTGGTGGGAAGAAAGAACTGTAGCAGCTCCTTGAACTTCTTCCAGGCGGTTTTCACACGTGTTGTGATTGAAAGGTCACAGCCATCAGCTGCTGAGAGCATGTCTCCTAGGTAGCAAGCGGTAGCTACCACCTCCAGCTCGATGGGTTCGACTTGGTTTTTCCTTTGTGGTCTACCGTCCAAGGCACGTGCAATTCCCTGGCTCTGTGTACATCTGTAATCAGGGTCCTTTGTCAAGCGCTTGAGCCCTCTGCATTTCTTGTGCACCCAGTGCTTGCAGCCATTTCAGAAGATGCTGTTGCTGCCCACTCCAGTGCGACAGACTGCGCATGGAAACTCGCCTGAACTCTGCAGGGGGTCCAGGCCTGTGACACAGATCATGATCTTTGTCTTTCCTGCGTTTACTCAGTCCTTTCTCCTCCATTGCCTCTTTCCAAGTCAATAGCCTCCTGACTCATTCCTCAAACGATTCAGCGATGATACCAAGGTCATTGGCAAAAATGTCCTCCCAGTGGAACCCAGAGCGGAACTCGCATGAAAAGGCTTCAAGCACAATGATGAAGAGCAGCGGGCTGAGTACCAAGCCTTGATCTACACTGACCTTCACTTTAAACTCTTCACTGTACCCCTCACCAACACGGACATGGCTCCTCTCATTGGCATACATCCCCTGCACCAGTCACACAATCCACTCCTCCACACCAAGTTTTCTCAGCACCCACCTGATGACCTTTCGAGGTACTCCATCAAAAGCCTTCTCTAGGTCTACAAAAGCCATGTAGAGTCTCTTGTTGGCTGCTAGATACTTCTTTTGCAGCTGCTTTTCTACAAAGATTGCATCTGTTGTGCCTCTACCCAGGACAAAGCCAAACTGGGAATTTGACACCAACTGTCTGAGGCGGTCCACAATCCTATCCAGGACTTTCATGACCTGCTTTGTCAGCTTTAGACCATGTTAGTTTCCCTTTTTCCATGCATTCCCCTTACCCTTGTAGAGGCAGACAATGAAACTCTGCTCCGAGTAAGAGACTACCTTGCCATTGCAATTGATTGCAGCTGGAAGGTCACAGATCTTAAGAGGCGCCCTTGTCATCGTCTGCTTGTATCATCTCTACCACTATGCCCAGTGCTTTGCTCATCTTCATTTGAGAGATAGCTTTCTTAAAACCATATAACTGGTGATTGGGATAGACAGGCCTTCCACTTGTAGTTCATCAGACAGGTAGTCTGGGTCCCAGTCAAACTCAACATTGAGAAGCCATCGGTAGTGCTCTAACCAGGCCTTCAGTTTTGAATCGTTGCTCATTGACATCTCGCCTGCATCATTCTTCACCGATTTGCCACCACCAACAACAGTGTTCTCTCCTCTAAACTGGTTAGCAAGGCGGTAGACTTCTGTAAACTTGGGGTCAATATTCTGGTAGGCCTTCTTGTTGGCTTCTTAAAGAACATGGTGCCTCGCATGTCTGGCAATGCATTTGGCTGCATCTTATGATGCCCTAGTGCCTTTACCAGTCTTCCAGGCCTTGAAAGCTTTCCTTTTGACAGCAATGGCCTTTTCCACGTCCACAATCCACCACCAGGTTTCAAGGCTCCAATGATTGAGCCGAGTTGTGCCTCACACCTCAGTTGTCTTGAACAATCCAATCTTGATGTTGTTTCAGGCATCCTCAGTGGCAGCATCAGCTACACCTGCAGACGCACTCACATGTGAGTTGAAGACCTGGAAATAATTGCTTGTGGGGGCCTTTAAGCTTCCAAACTTTAAGGCCAGGGGTGAACTTGCACTTGGATTTTGGTGGCACATCAATTCTCATATCGCATACAAGAAGCAGATGTTGCAGGGCTACTTCCTGGCCAGGGATCATTTTTACATCTGTGACTGTAAGTTTGCACATGTTTGCGCATGGTCCTACGGAAATAGATGCATGGTCCTATGGAAAAGGATGAGGTCTATTTGCATGACTACCTGTCCCGACTTGTATGTGATGAGATGGATGTCATGTTTCTTTGAACATGCGTTCCCAAGAAGCAGGTTGATTGCTAGGGCATTCTCTAGGGTAATCTAGGAGCCTTGATGGTTGAGACACAGAGCTAAACACATGTACTTAACATTGTTGATGCCGACGACAACCACTGAAAGTGATCGCCATGTAGCACTTGCTTACTCAATTAAGCTGGTTAGCCAGGGCTTTCTATACTTCAGGTAGTAAGAAAGTAGTCTGTTCTTGTCTGCAAGACGTAGATCTACTGTTTGAATGGCATATGAATTTCTCCGCTTTGTTTATAAGGACAAGGCAATTCTCAGATGCTGTTAAAGAGCTGAGTTGGATGTCAGCTAGGACAGTCGATCTCATAAAAACAAACCAAATGTTCCAAAATCTTTATGGTGATCACAAAAATGGTTAGGCAGTGCCAATAGACATAAAAACTCCATTGGTAATGTCTCCAGCTTGGCTTCCTGTCAGGTGTGGGAGGCAGGCCATTGTGGTGAATCAAGCAAGCACCCGATGAAATTCAGGGTGGGAACACTCAATGTAAACACTCTGAGAGGAAGAGTTTGTGAGGTTGTGGAAACATTATCCCGCAGGAAAGTGGATGTCTTAGAACTGTATTGAGGAGACTTTATATCCTGGTGGCAACAGATGCACTATCAAGGGCAAGGACATCAGGTACAAGGTCTACTGGTCTGGAAATGACAAAGGGAAAGCTGGTTTAGGAGTATTTGTGGCCAAGGAGTGGATAGGGAAAGTTTTTGAGGTGCAGTCTCCGACAGAATCATCTTAATGAAACTTATAGTTGGCCAGCATGTGGATACCATTCTGTGTGTGAATGCCCCACAGAGTGGTCTAGTGATGAGGTTAAGGACCTTTTCTTTGATCAGCTGGGTGCTGTGACTGCCAGGATCCCAGAATTTGCATTTCTGATCCCATGAGGAGATTGTAATGGCCATGTATGTCATGCAGGCACTGGATATTATTATATAGGGAAGTGCATGGTGGGATGGGATACAGCAGGTCAGAACCAGATGTTGAGTGTGATAGAACCCTAGAGTGTGTCCTAGCATTCAACCTGCTTCTTGGGAACACATGTTCCAAGAAACGTGACAGCCATCTCATCACGTACAAGTCACGTACAAGTCGGGAAAGGTAGCCATGCAGATAGACTTCATCCTTTTCCAACTGACCATGCACAAACTTGTCACAGATGTAAAAGTGATCCCTGGCGAGGAAGTAGCCCTGCAACATCAGCTTCTTGTATGCGATATGAGGATTGATGTGCCACCAAAATCCAAGCTCGAGTTCATCCCTCGCCTTAAGGTTGGAAGCTTAAAGACCATCATGAGCAATTATTTACAGGAGGTCTTCAACTCGCATGTAAGTGCGTCTGCAGGTAGTAGCTGATGCTGCCACTGAGGATATCTGGAACAACATCAAGACTGGCCTGCTCAAGACAACTGAGGTGTGTGGCACAACTCGGCCAAATCACTGCCGTTGTGAAACCTGGTGGTAGAAAGAACACGTGGAAAAGGCCATTGCTGCCAAGCAGAAAGATTTCAAGGCCTGGAAGACTGGTAAAGGCACTAGGGCATCATACAATGCGGCCAAATCCATTTCAAGACATGCATTACACCATGCTCATCAAGAAGCCAACAAGAAGGCCTACAAGAATATTGAGGAATGATGCAGGGGAGATGTCAATGAGCAAAGACTCAAAGTAGAAGGTCTGATTAGAGCACTACCGAAAGCTTCTCAATGTTGAGTTTGACTGGGACCCAGACTACCTGTCTCATGAACCACCAGTGGAAGGCCCGCCTATGCCAATCACCAGTTATATGGTTTTAAGAATGATGAAGAGGAGAAAGCACAGAGCCCATCAGGCATAATGGTAGAGATAATACGAGCAGCTGGTGACATGGGCGCCTCCATGATCTGTGACCTGCGATGGCAGGGTACTCTCTGACTGGGAGCAGTTTCACTGTCTGCCTCTACAAAGATAAGGAGTATGCATGGAAAAGGGGAAACTAACGTGGTCTAAAGCTGACAAAGCAGGCCATGAAAGTCCTGGAGAAGATTTTGGACTGCCTCATCAGACAGTTGGTGTCAATCGACGATTCCCAGTTTGGGTTTGTCCCAGGCAGAGGCACAACAGATGCAATCTTTGTAGAAAAGCAGCTGCAAGAGAAGTATCTAGCTGCCAACATGGCTTTTGTAGACCTGGAGAAGGCTTTTGATGGAGTGCCTCGAAAGGTCATCAGGTGGGCGCTGAGAAAACTTGGTGTGGATTGTGCGACTGGTGCAGGGGATGCATGCCAATGAGCGTAGCCATGTCCGTGTTTGTGAGGGGTACAATGAAGAGTTTGAAGTGATGGTTGGTATTCACCAAGACTGGGTACTCAGCCTGCTGCTCTTCATCATTTTGCTTGAAGCCTTGCCATGCGAGTTCCGCTCTGGGAGGACCTTTATACCAATGACCTTGTTATCATCGCTGAATCGCTCGAGGAATGTGTCAGGAGGCTCTTGACTTGGAAAGAAGCAATAGAGGAGAAAGGACTGAGTAAATGCAGGAAAGACGAAGATCATGATCTGTGGTACAGGCCTGGACCTTCTGCAGAGTTCAGGCGAGTTTCATGTGCTGTTTGTCGCACTGGATTGGGCAGGAACAGAATTGTCTGCAATGGCTGCAAGCACTTGGTGCACAAGAAATGCTGTGGGATCAAGTACTTGGCAAAGGACCCTGATTACAGATGTACACAGTGCCAGGGAAGTGCATGCCCCTTGGACAGCAGACCACATAGGGAAGTCCAAGTCGGACCTGACAAGCTGAAGGTGGTAGCTTCCTTTTGCTACCTAAGAGACATGCTCTCAGCAGCCGATGGCTGTGAACTTTCAACCACAACACGTGTGGAAGCCACCTGGAAGAAGTTCAAGGAGTTGCTACCAGTTCTCTCTTCCTGCCACCTCTCTTTCAAGACACGTGGCCACGTGTACAGGTGTTTTGTGTAGAGCGCAATGTTCCATGCCAGTAAGACTTGGCCATTGACAAAGCCAAACCACCAATGTCTGCAGCGAATTGACAGCGAATTGATCAGACAGATCTGCAATGTTAAGCCGCAAGACATTGTCACCACCAGATCCAGTGAGTTACTTGTGTGGGTTTGCATTGAGGATCTGTACCTCATTTTGGAGGAGAAATGGCTCTGCTGGTATGGACATGTGGAATGCTCCAATGGTGCAGTCAAGAGATCCTTTGACATACAGGTTGATGGAAAGCATGAGCCTGGGAGGCCCAAGATGACATGAAAGCAGATGACGGTGAGGAATTGCAGAGAGTGGAAGCTCTCATAATAGACATACCTGGAGATCTTGTATGAGATCTGCCATGCGCGCAGCAAGCCAGCTACCTGGAAGGGGATATGGATGTTGCCCCTGTACCTGCACATTAATCAAAAATCCGATGATCCGATGATGATACATTGTTCAAGCAGTACCTGATTGGTTCTTGTAAAGATGTCAAAAAAGCAATGTTGTGGAGGACATTGTTGAATCTGTGATTGAACATCTTTACAATGTACCAGTGATGTTGCTCATCATCATCATCAGCATCATCAGATTTTTTATTAACATGCAGGTACAGGGGCAACATCCACATCAGTGGGACCCCTTCCAGGTAGCTGGCTTGCTACATGCATGGTAGATCTCATACAAGATCTCCAGGTATGTCTATCATGAGGGCCGATAGCCCAGAGCTTCCGTCCTCTGCAGTCCCTCTTTGTCTGCAGCTGCCATGTCATCTTGGGCCTCTCAAGCCCATGCGTTCCATCAACCTGTATGCCAAAGGCTGTCTTGACTGCACCATTGGAGCGTTCCACATGTCCATACCAGCTGAACCTGTCCTTTAGAATTGAGGTCCAGATCCTCAATGCCAAGCAGCAGAAGTAGCTAATTGGATTTGGTGGTGACCATGTCTTTCGGCTTGACTTTGCAGATCTGTCTGATCATTGCCCTGTTATTTTGCTGCAGATGTTGGAGGTTTGGCTTTATCAGTGGCCAAGTCTCATTGGCATGGAGCATTGCACTCTGCACACAACACCTGTACATGTGGCCAAGTGTCTTGAAAGAGAGGTGGCGGGAAGAGAGAACTGGTAGCAGCTCCTTAAACTTCTTCCAGGCGGTTTTCATACGTGTTGTGATTGAAAGTTCACAGCCATCAGCTGCTGAGAGCATGTCTCCTAGGTAGCAAGAAGAAGCTACCACCTACAGCTCGATAGGTTTGACTTGGATTTCCCTCTGTGGTCTACCGTCCAAGGGGTGTGCAGTTCCCTGGCGCTATGTACATCTGTAATCAGGGTCCTTTGCCAAGCTCTTGATCCCTCTTGCATTTCTTGTGCACTCAGTGCTTGCAATTGTTTCAGAAGATGCGTCAGACTGTGCATGGAAACTCGCCTGAACTCTGCAGGGGGTCCAGGCCTGTGACACAGATCATGATCTTTGTCTTTCTTGCATTTACTCAGTCCTTTCTCCTCCATTGCCTCTTTCCAAGTCAAGAGCCTCCTGACACATTCCTCAAACGATTCAGCGATGATACCAAGGTCATCGGCAAAGAGGTCATCCCAGAGGAACCCAGAGAGGTATTTGCGTGACAAGGCTTCAAGCACAATGATGAAGAGCAGCAGCCTGAGAACTGAGCCTTGATGAACACTGAACTTCACTTTAAACTCTTCACTGTACCCCTCACCAACACGGACATGGCTCCGCTCATTGGCATACATCCCCTGCACCAGTCACATAATCCACTCCTCCATACCAAGTTTTCTCAGCGCCCACCAGATGATCTTCCTAGGTTCTCCATCAAACGCCTTTTCCAGATCCACAAAAGCCATGTAGAGTTGTTGGCTGCTAGATACTTCTCTTGCAGCTGCTTTTCTACAAAGATTGCATCTGTTGTGCCTCTGCCCAGGACAAAGCCAAACTGGAAATCGTCGATTGACACAAACTGTCTGAGGCGGTCCACAATCCTATCCAGGACTTTCATGACCTGCTTTGTCAGCTTTAGACCACGTTAGTTTCCCCTTTTCCATGCATCCCCTTATCATTGTAGAGGTAGACAATTAAACTCTGCTCCCAGTTGGAGAGTACCTTGCCATTGCAATTGATTGCAGCTGCAAGGTCACAGAGGCGCCCTTGTCATCGGCTGCTTGTATCATCTCCACTACTATGCCTGATGGGCCCAGTGCTTTGCTCATCTTCATTTGAGAGATAGCTTTCTAAAAACCATATCACTGGTGATTGGGCTAGACGGGCCTTCCAGTGGTGGTTCATCAGACAGGTAGTCTGGTTCCCAGTCAAACTGAACATTGAGAAGCTGACGGTAGTGCTCTAACCAGGCCTTCTGCTTTGAGTCTTTGCTCATTGACATCTCCCCTGCATCATTCTTCACCGATTTGCCACCACCAACAACAGTGTTCTCTCCTCTAAACTGGTTAGCAAGGCGGTAGACTTCTGAAGATTTGGGGTCAATATTCTCGTAGGCCTTCTTGTTGGCTTCTTAATGAACATGGTGCATTGCATGTCTGGCAATGCATTTGGCTGCATCTTATGATGCCCTAGTGCCTTTACCAGTCTTCCAGGCCTTGAAAGCTTTCCCTTTGGCAGCTATGGCCTTTTCCACGTGCTCACTCCACCACCAGGTTTCAAGGTGCCAATGATTGGGCCGAGTTGTGCCTCACAGCTCAGTTGTCTTGAACAGTCCAGTCTTGATGTTGTTACAGATATCCTCAGTGGCAGCATCAGCTACACCTGCAGATGACTTCACATGTGAGTTGAAGACCTTGAAATAATTGCTTGTAAGGGCCTTTAAGCTTCCAAACTTTAAGGCGAGAGGTGAACTTGTGCTTGGATTTAGGTGGCACATCAATCCTCGTATCGCATACAAGAAGCAGATGTTGCAGGGCTACTTCCTGGCCAGGGGTCACTTTTACATCTGTGACTGTAAGTTTGCACATGTTTGCGCATGATCCTATGGAAATGGCTGCATGGTCCTATGGAAAAGGATGTCTATCTGCATGGCTACCTTTCCCGACTTGTATGTGATGAGATGGATGTCTTGTTTCTTAGGACATGTGTTCCCAAGAAACAGGTTGATTGCTAGGGCATTTGCTAGTATAATCTAGGAGCCTTGATGTTGGAGACACAGAGCTAAACAAGTACTTAACATTATTGATGCCGACAACAACCACTGAAAGTGATCCCCATGTCGCACTTGCTTACTCAAGTAAGGTGGTTAGCCAGGGCTTTCTAAACTACAGGTAGTAAGAAGGTAGTCTGTTCTTGTCTGCAAGACTTAGATCTACCGTTTGAATGGCATGTGAATTTCTCCACTTTTGTTTATAAGGACAAGGCAATTCTCAGATGCTGTTAAAGAACAGTTGGATGTCAGCTAGGACAGGCGATCCAAAATGTTCCAAAATCTTTATGGTGTTCACAAAAATAGTTAGGCAGTGCAAATAGACATCAAAGTTCCATTGGTAATGTCTCCAGCTTGGCTTCCTGTCAGGTGTGGGAGGCAGGGTCAGGCCATTGTGATGAATCAAACAAGCACCCAAGGAAATTCAGGGTGGAAACACTCCGTATAAACACTCTGAGATGAAGAGTTTGTGAGGAAGTGAAAACACTATCCCGCAGGAAAGTGGATGTCTGCTGTATTGAGGAGACATATTCTGGTGGCAACAGACACACTATCAAGGGCAAGGACACCAGGTACAAGCTCCACTGGTCTGGAAATGACAGGCACTGCTGGTTTAGGAGTATTTGTGGCCGAAGAGTGGATAGGGAAAGTTTTTGAGGTGCAGATAGACCAACAGAATCATCTTGGTGAAACTTTTAGTTGGCCAGCATATGAATACCATTCTGTGTGTGAATGCCCCACAGAGTGGTCTAGTGATGAGATTAAGGACCTATTCTTTGATCAGCTGGGTGCTGTGACTGCCAGGATTCCAGGATTTGAATTTCTGATCCCATGAGGAGATTGGAATGGCCATGTATGTCGTGCAGGCACTGGATATAGGGAAGTGTATGGTGGGATGGGCCCACCTATCCAAATCACCAGTGATATGGTTAAGAAAGCTATCTCCAGGTGAAAACAAGCAAAGCATTGGGCCCAACAGGCATAGCATTGGAGATGATACGAGCAGCTGGTGACACTGGCACCTCCATGATCTGTGACCTCGCAGCTGCAATCATTTACGATGGCAGGGTACTCTCTGACTGGGAGCAGTTTCATTGTCTTCCTCTACAAGGGCAAGGGGCATGCATGGAAAAGGAGAAACTAACGTGGTCTAAAGCTGACAAAGCAGGTGATTAAAGTCCTGGAGAGGATTGTGGACCGCCTCAGACAGTTGGTGTTAATGGACGATTCTCAGTTTGGCTTTGTCCCAGGTAAAGGCACGACAGACAAAATCTTTGTAGTCCGGCAGCTGCAAGAGTATCTAGCAGCCAACAAGAGACTCTACATGGCTTTTGTAGACCTGGAGAATTCCTTTGATGGACTGCCTTGAAAGGTCATCTGGTGGGTGCTGAGAAAACTTGGTATGGACGAGTGGATTGGTGCAGGGGATGTATGCCAATGAGTGGAGCCATGTTGGTGAAAGGGTCCAGTGAAGAGTTTGAAGGTCTGTGTTCACCCAGACTCGGTACTCTGCCTGCTGCTCTTCATCGTTGTGCATGAAACTTCACTCGATTCCACTCTGGGGTCCCCTGGGAGGACCTCTATGCCGATGACCTTGTTGTCATTGCTGAATCACTCAAGGAATGTGTCGGGGAAACTCTTGACTTGGAAAGAAACAATTGAGAAGAAAGGACCAAGTAAATGCAGGAAAGACAAAGATCATGATCTGTGGTACGGGCCCGGACCCCCTGCAGAGTTCAGGCGAGTTTCCATCAGCCATCTGTCGCACTGAGTGGGCAGCAACAGCATCTTCTGCAACGGCTGCAAGCACTGGGTGCACAAGAAATGCAGTGGATTCAAGCGTTTGGTGTAGGACACTGATATCAGATGTACATGGTGCCAGGTAACTGCATGCCTCTTGGATGGCAGACCACAGAGGAGAGTCCTAGTCGAATCTGACAAGCTGTAGGTGGTAGCTTCCTTTTGCTATCTAGGAGACATGCTCTCAGCAGCCGATGGTTGTGAACTTTCAACCACAACACGTGAAAACCACCTGGAAGAAATTCAAGGAGCTGCTACCAGTTCTCTCTTCCCACCACCTGCCTTTCAGGACATGTGGCTGCGCATACAGGTCTTGTGTGCGGAAGGTAATGCTCCATGCCAGTGAGACTCGGACATTGACAAAGCCAGACCTCCAGTGTCTGCAACAAAATGATGGGGCAATGATGAGACAGATCTATTAATGTCAAGCCACAAGACATTGTCACTACCAGATCTAATGAGCTACTTGCGCGGCTTGACATTGAGGATCTGGACCTGATTCTGAAGGAGAGAAGGCTCCACTGGTATGGACATGGGGAACGCTCCAGTGGTGCAGTCAAGACAGCCTTTGACATACAGGTTGATGGAAAGCATAGGCCTGGGAGGCCCAAGATGACTTGGAAGCAGCTGACAGAGAGGGATTGCAGAGAGTGGAAGCTCTCATGATAGGCATACCATGAGAGCTGATATGAGATCTGCCATTCCCGCAGCAGCCAGCTTCTTGGAAGGGGATGTGGATGTTGCCCCTGAACCTGCACGTTAATCAAAAATCCGATGACCCGATGATAATACATTGAGTTCATCCAGTACCTGGGTTAGAACTTGTAAAGATGTCAGAAAAGCAATGTTGTGGAGGGTATTGTGAATTCAACATCTTTACCATCTTTGCCAGTCATGTTGCTCTTCATCATCATCATCATTGGATTTTTGATTAATGTGCAGGTACAGGAGAACATCCACATCAGTGGGCCCCCTTCCAGGAGCTGGCTTGTTGTATGCAGAGCAGATCTCATACCAGATCTCCAGGTATGTCTATCATGAGGGTCGATATCCGACATCTTCCACTCTCTGCAATCCCTAGATCTGTTAGCTGCTGGCATGTCATCTCAGGCCTCTCAAGCCCAAGCTAACTATCAACCTGTATGTCAAAGGCTGTCTTGACTGCACCATTGGAGCGTTCCACATGACCATACCAGCGGAGCCTTCTCTCCTTCAGAATGAGGTCCAAATGCTCAATGCCAAGCCGGGCAAGTAGCTCATTGGATCTGATGGTGACAGTGTCTTGCAGCTTGACATTACAAATCTGTCTGATCATTGCCCTGTCATTTCGCTGCAGACATCGGAGGTTTGGCTTTGTCATTAGCCAAGTCTCACTGGCATGGAGCATTGCGCTCCACACACAAGAGCTGTACATGGGGTCACGTGTCTTGAAAGAGAGGTGGCGGGAAGAAAGAACTGGTAGCAGCTCCATGAACTTCTTCCAGGCGGTTTTCACACCTGTTGTGGTTGAAAGTTCACAGCCACCAGCTGCTGAGAGCATGTCTCCTAGGTAGCAAAAGGAAGCTACCACCTCCAGCGTGTCAGATCTGATGGACCTCCCTCTGTGGTCTGCCTTCCAAGGGGCATGCAGTTCACTGGCACCGTGCACATCTGTAATCAGTCCTTTGTCAAGGGCTTGAGCCCACTGCATTTCTTGTTCACCTAGTGCTTGCAGCCATTTCAGAAGATGCTGTTGCTGCCCACTCCAGTGCGACAGACAGCGCATGGAAACTCGTCTGAACACTCTGCAGGAGGTCCAACCCGTACTAGACAGATCATGATCTTTGTCTTACCTGCATTTACTGTCAGTACTGCATTTTACTGTCAGTCCTTTCTCCTCAATTGCTGCTTTCCAAGTCAAAAGCCTCCTGACACATTCCTTAAGGGATTCATCAATGACAACAAGGTCATCTGCATAGAGGTACTCCCAGGGCACCCAAGAGGGGAGCTCGCGTAACGAGGCTTCAAGTACTTAACATTGTTGATGCCAACGACAACCACTGAAAGTTATCCCCATGATGCACTTGCTTACTCATGTTAGCTGGTTAGCCAGGGCTTTCTGTACTTCAGATAGTAAGAAGATAGTCTGTTCATGTCTGCAAGACTTAGATCTAGTGTTTGAATTGCCTATGAATTTCTCCCCTTTCTTTATAAGGACAATGGCAAAGCATACTGCCTGAGTGCGGGAACAGCGTGCATGCTCAGATGCCATTAAAGAACTGAGATGGGATGTCAGCTAGGACAGGCGATCTTGGAAAAACAATGTTCCAAAATCTTTATGGCGATCAGAACAATAGAATCCGTTGGTAACATCTCCGGCTTGGCCTTCTGTCAGGTGTATGAGGCAGGGTCGGGCAGGGCAATTGAGGTGACTCAAGCACCTGAGGGTGGGAACACTCAATGTTATCTCTCTGAGAGGAAGAGTTAGTGAGATAGTGGAAACACTATCCTGTAAGAAAGTGGATGTCTGCTGAATTCAGGAGACCATATTCAGTGGTGGCAACTGCCGCACAATCAAGGGCAAGAACACCAGGTACAAGCTCTACTGGTCTGTAAACGACAAAGGCATTGCTTGTGTAGGAGTGTTTGTGGCCAAAGAGTGGATAGAGAAAGTTTTTGAGGTGCAGAGAGTCTCCGACAGAATTGTTTTAGTGAAGCTTATAGTTGGCCAGCGTGTGGTTAACGTTCTGTCTGTGTATGCCCCACAGAGTGGTCTGGTGATGAGGTTAAGGACCTGTTCTTTGATCAGCTGGGTGCTGTGACTGCCAGGATCCCAGGATTCAAATTTCTGATCCCATGTGGAGATTGGAATGGCCATGTAGGCCGTGCAGGAGTTGGATAGAGGAAAGATTGGGTATGGCAGGCTGGAACCAGATGTTGAGGGCGATAGAACCCTAGAGTATGCCCTAGCATTCAACCTGCTTCTTGGGAATACATGTTCCAAGGAACATGACAGCCATCTCATCACATACAAGTCGGGAAAGGTAGCCACGCAGATAGACTTCATCTTTATCCATAAGACCATGCGCAAACTTGTTACAGATGTAAAAGTGATCCCTGGCGAGGAAGTAGCCCTGCAACCTGGAAGCAGCTGACACAGAGGGTTTGCAGAGAGTGGAAGCTCTCATGATAGACATACCTGGAGAGCTGATATGAGATCTGCCATGCCTGCAGCATGCCAGCTTCTTGGAAAGGGATGTGGATGTTGCCCCTGTACCTGCAGGTTACCTGCAGGTTAATCAAAAATCTGATGATCCGATGATAATACATTGAGTTCATCCAGTACCTGGTTTAATTCTTGAAAAGTCTTGAAAGCAATGTTGTGGAGGGCATTGTGATTCAAAATCTTTACCATGTGCCAGTCATGTTGCTCTTCATCATCATCATCGGATTATTGATTAATGTGCAGGTACAGAGGAACATCCACATCAGTGGGCCCCCTTCCAGGAGCTGGCTTGCTCCATGCATAGCAGATCTCATACCAGATCTCCAGGTATGTCTATCACGAGGGTCGATAGCGGACATCTTCCACTCTCTGCAATCCCTCTCTGTTAACTGCTGCATCTCAGGCCTCTCAAGCCCATGCTTTCCATACAGATCTGTATGTCAAAGGCTGTCTTGACTGCACCATTGGAGCGTTCCACATGACCATACTAGCAGAGCCTTCTCTCCTTCAGAATGAGGTCCGGATCCTCAATGCCAAGCTGCGCAAGTAGCTCAGAGCTCGCATTATCAAGGCTTCGAGTACATTGTTGATGCTGACAACAACCACTGAAAGTAATCCCCATGATGCACTTGTAAGTAAGATGGTTAGCCAGGGCTTTCTGTACTTCAGGTAGTAAGAAGGTTGTCTACATGATATAGATCTAGTGTTTGAATGGCATATGAATTTCTCCCCTTTCTTTATAAAGACAATGGCATAGCACACTGCCTGAGTGCGGGAACGGCGTGCATGCTCAGATGCCATTAAAGAACTGAGTTGGGATGTCAGCTAGGACAGGCGATCTTGGAAAAAGAAACAATGTTCCAAAATCTTTATGGCGATCAGAACAATAGAATCTGTTGGTAACATCTTTGGCTTGGTCTCCTGTCAAGTGTGGGAGGCAGGGTCGGGCCGGGCCATTGTGGTGAATCAAGCAAGCACCTGAGGAAATTCAGGATGGGAACACTCAATATGATCACTCTGAGAGGAAGAGTTTGTGAGGTAGTGGAAACACTATCCCGCAGGAAAGTGGATGTCTGCTGTATTCAGGAGACCATATTCAGTGGTCGCATCTGCCGCACAATCAAGGGCAAGGAGACAGGTACAAGCTCTACTGGTCCGTAAACGACAAAGGCACTGCTGGTGTAGGAGTGTTTGTGGCCAAAGAGTGGATAGAGGAAGTTTTTGAGATGCAGAAAGTGCCCGACAGAATCATCATAGTGAAGCTTATACTTGGCCAGCGTGTGGTTACCGTTCTGTCTTTGTATGCCCCACAGAGTGGTCTAGTAATGAGATACCATATTCAGTGGTGGCAACTGCTGCACAGTCAAGGGCAAGGACACCAGGTACAAGCTCTACTGGTCCGTAAACAACAAAGGCACTGCTGGTGTATGAGTGTATGTGGCCAAAGAGAGGATAGATAAAGTTTTTGAGGTGCAGAGAGTCTCCAACAGAATCATCATAGTGAAGCTTATAGTTGGCCAGCATGTGGTTACTGTTCTGTCTGTGTATGCCCCACAGAGTGGTCTAGTGATGAGGTTTAGGACCTGTTTTTTGATCAGCTGGGTGCTGTGACTGCCATGACCCCAGGATTCGAATTTCTGATCCAATGTGGAGATTGGAATGGCCATGTAGGCTGTGCAAGCACTGGATACAGGGAAGTGCATGGTGGGATGGGGCATGGCAGGCAGAACCAGATGTTGAGGGTGATAGAACCCTAGAGTATGCCCTAGCATTCAACCTGCTTCTTGGAAACACGTTAGAAGAAATAAGACGGCCATCTCATCACATACAAGTCGGGGAAAGGTAGCATCCTTAAAAAGTGATCCCTGGCAACCTCAGCTTCTTGTATGGGATATGAGAATTGATGTGCCACCAAAATCCAAGCGCAAGTTCACCCCTCGCCTTAAGGTTTGGAAGCTTAAATTCCCTTACTAGCTATTATTTCCAGGTCTTCAACTTGCATGTGAGTGCATCTGCAGGTGTAGCTGATGCTGTCATTGAGGATATTTGGAACAACATGAAGACTGGACTGTTCAAGACGACTGAGCTGTGTGGCACAACTCCGCCCAATCATTGGCGTTGTGAAACCTGGTGGTGGAGTGAGCATGTAGAAAAGGCCATTGCTGCCAAGGGGAAAGCTTTCAAGGCCTGGAAGACTGGTAAAGGCACTAGGGCATCATACATGTAGCCAAACACATTGCCAGACATGCAGTGTGTCTTGTTCGTCTGTCATTACTGACAATGACCAATCCTAATCAACTGTGTGATGTGTTATTATTTGTGTGTTCTTAGCTCTAAACTGCCTGTTGCAGATAGAACAAGAGAGGTCTGAGGAAGAAAGCTCTGTTGGTTATCCTTAGCTCTGGCTTTCTGCTGTGCACGTTTCTGCTCGGCTTCGCTGATTCTTTTTGCTTCGTATTCACCAGCTCCCCTTTTTATGAGGCCTTGCCACTGTACAATCTTGTGCAGTCTGTTCACATGACTCTGTTTGTATGTTGAAGTCTTTAAGGGAGGCTTTGAGGGTGTCCTTGTATCGCTTCTTCTGACCACCATGGGAGCATTTTCCTACTTGAAGTTCTCCAAAGAGGATTTTCTTTGGCAAACGTTCATCAGGCATTCTGGTAACATGGCCTGTCCATCTTAACTGTGCCAATTTCAGAAGAGTATGTATGCTCTGCATCCCTGCCCTTTTCAGGACTTCTGTATCTGGAATCCTGTCTTGCCACTTGATCTTTAGAAGTTTTCTAAGACAGCTTGTATGGAAGTGGTTCAGTCTTTTGGCATGCCGTTGGTAAACTGTCCAAGTTTTGCATCCGTATAATAAGTGTTGGCAGCACTACCGATCTATATACTTTCAGCTTTGTGTCAAGTCTGATTCCACTTCGGTCCCAAATATTTCCACGTAGCCGGCCAAATGCTGCACTGGCTTTGGCAATTCTAGCATTGACTTCATCATCAATGTGCACAACTCTAGACAATGTGCTTCCAAGGTAGGTGAACTTGTCTACCACTTGCAGTCGTTGACCTTTCACTGTGATGGTAGGCTCCTTGTAAGACTTTCCAGGTGCTGGCTGATATACTACCTCAGTCTTTTTGATGCTGATTGTGAGATCATAGCTGTCACATGAATCAGATACTTGATCCACACCTTTTTGCATTTTCTCTTCTGTTGGAGCACCCTTTGCCATGTCATCAGCAAAGAGGAACTCGTCTAGCACCTCTGTTTGCACCTTAGATTTAGCTTGCAACCTTCTTAGGTTGAAAAGTTTCCCATCAAAGCGATACTTAATAGGTATACCATTGTCACCATCCTGGAAAGCATCTGTAAGCATGGCAGAAAACATCATGCTGAACAGTGTTGAAGCTAGTACACAGCCTTGCTCAACTCCATTTGTCACAGGAAATGGATCAGAAAACTCGCCCATCATTTTGGACCTTTGCAAGCATACCATCATGGAACTGCCACACCATTGCTATGAATTTGGCAGGACAACCAAACTTTGCCATAATTTTCCAAAGTCCCTCACGACTGACTGTGTCAAATGCTTTGGTAAGGTCGACAAAGGTCATGTAGAGGTCCACATTCTGTTCCTGGCAATTTTCTTGAAGCTGTCGTGCTGTGAAGATCATGTCTATTGTTCCTCTGTTTTTCCTGAATCCACACTGGCTTTCTGGTAGAAGCCCTGACTGTTCCAGGTGTTCATTCAACCGATCCAGTAGGACCCTAGCAAGAATCTTCCCAGCAATTGACAATAAAGAGATGCCTCGATGATTGTCACAGACTTGAGGATTCACTTTCCTTTTGAATAGGTGGATAATTGTTGCATCCTTGAATTCTTGAGGGATGGCTTCTTTTCTCCACATAATGTGAAATAACTGTCAGTTTCTCTGCAACTGGAGGACCTCCTGCTTTGTAGATCTCTGCAGGTATTGCATCTGATCCGGGAGCCTTGCCAGATGACAGGAGTTTTATTGCTTTCACTGTTTCAGAGACGGTTGGAAGCTCATCAAGCAGCGGATTACATTCCACCTGTGGTAGTCTGTTGATAACTTTATCATTGATAGATGATGGACGATTAAGGACACCATCAAAGTGTTCAGCCCATCTTTTCAAGATAGCTTCTTTATCAGTCAGAAGACTAGTTCCATCTGCACTAAGGAGTGGGGTGGTTCCTGAGCTCTGGGGACCATATACTGTCTTGAGTGCATCAAAGAACTTTTTCATGTCCTTTCTGTCTGCAAAGGACTGGATTTCATCAGCCTTTTTTCTCAGCCAGGAGTCTTGCATGTCTCTGAGCCTCGTCTGAACTGTCTTGCATATGTTTGAATAGGCAGTCTTGCTAGATACTGAGCTGGTATTTCTGAGGTAAGCCTTGTGTTTTTGGTGTTTCTCTTCAAGGAGTCCCTGAATTTCTTTGTCATTCTCATCAAACCAATCTTGGTGTTTGCGAGATACTGGTCCTAGGGAATCTATTGCTGAAGAGTGAACGGTGTCTCTGAAGACTGTCCAGCTCTCATCTACATCTTTTGAACTTTGTTCCAGTGCATCTAAACGGCTGCAGAGATTGTTGACGAATGCCTGCCTCTTGCTGTCTTGTTTCAGCTTGGAGACATCTAATTTCTTTGGCACCTTCTTGCCTTGTGGACATCGTACAGGCTGAATGCGCAGGTTGAGTTTGCTGACAACAAGCCTGTGATCTGTCCAGCAGTCTGCACCACACATAGTTTTAGTCACTCTGACATCCTGTCTGTCCTTCCTTCGCACTATGACATAGTCAATGAGATGCCAGTGTTTGGAGCGAGGGTGCATCCATGTTGTCTTTCTGCGAGTTGGTAGATGGAAGACCGTGTTGGTGATCAGTAATTCATGCTCTGCACACTTCCTTAAAAGGAGGAGTCCATTGCTGTTGCACTTCCCTACACCTTCAGATCCAATCACTCCTTCCCAGGTCTGGTGGTCTGTGCCCACTCTGGCATTGAAGTCCCCGAGGAGGATGAATTTGTCTGTCCGGGGTGCTGCAGAAATCACAGAATCAAAATCATCGTAGAACTTGTCTTTAACCTCATCTGGGTTGGTCATTGTGGGTGCATAGGCACTTACAATTGTTGCATGCCTCTTGCCAGATAAGGGAAGTCTCAGCATCATCAGACGGTCATTTATGCCTTTGGGAAGTCCTGAAAGCTTGCTGACGAGGTGTGACTTGATGGCAAATCCTACTCCTCGCCGCTCTTCTTTCTTGCGTCCGCTCTCTGGAAAGTGTAGCCAGCATCAACTTCTTTTAAAAGCCCTTCTTCTGCAAGGCGAGTCTCACTCAGAGCTGCAATCTCAACTTTGTATCGGTCAAGTTCTCTACCAACTAGAGCTGTTCTTCACTCAGGTCTGTCAGAACTAGACCTGTCCATTAAGGTGCGCACATTCCAAGCGCCGATGGTAAGAGGTATCACCTTTATCTTTTTTCTTGTTTGACCGCTAAGTGGGATTCCCACTGATCGCGGTTAACCAGCCAGGAGTTTTGAAGCAGGCAATTGTTTAGGGCACCTTTTCTAGCCCCTTCCCCATGCTACGGGGGTGAGCAGTGCAATCCTAAAAAGGTCAGCTCAGTCGCTCAGTTCGGCTGCCGAATTCCCCATACTGCTTGCTCTTAAGGAAAGCGACCATATAGAACCAAGCCGCCTGTGTGCAGGTCCGCAACTACAGCTTCCAGTGTTTCCTCACCTGCTGCTTCGCCGCTCGCCCATCGCCACACGGCTTTTGTATGATTTGCATATATGTGCTTGCTGTGAATGTGTGTTGCTGATTAAGATGACATGCGCTGTGAATTGGATTATAGTGAGGGAGAGGCGCGCAGTCAACCTCACTCTCTCATCCTGACCTAGCTGTTCCAGAGGCAAGACAGTGTCAGGACATCTGGAGCTAAGCCCGGATGCAGTGGATGACCATGACTTCTTTTGTGCCTTGTCATGCTCTCCATGCTCCACAACATGCTTCTGCATCGCCATTTGGGCCGAATCATAGTAATGATTTCTTCCGCCCCAGCTGCCGAAGCAGACTTTACATAACTGGAACAGGCAAATCCAGGTATGCAGGTTTTTGTTTGGAGTTGCCAACTCCTAGATGGATTGCCGACCAGGGCTTGAGAGCTCCATCTACCCTAGATATTGCTACACAGATTCTGTTAACAGCTATATAGAAGCAGTAACTTAAATGTCTTATGTAGCCAGACATGCAGTGCACCATGCTTGTGAAAAAGCCAACAAGAAGGCCTACGAGAATATTGACCCCAAGTCTTCAGAAATCTACCGCTTTGCTAACCAGTTTTGAGGAGTGAACACTGATGTTGTTGGTGGGAAACCATGAAGAATGATGCAGGGGAGATGTCATTGAGCGAAGACTCAAAACAAGGCCTGGTTAGAGCACTGCCGAAGGTTTCTCAATGTTTGGTTTGACTGGGACACAGACCACATGTCTGACGAACCACCAATGGAAGGCCCACCTATCCCAATCACCACTGATATGGTTAAGAGGGCTATCTCTCAGATGAAGGCAGGCAAAGCACTGGGTCCATCAGGCATAGTGGTGGAGATGATATGATCAGCGGGTGATATGGGTGCCTCCATGATCTGTGACCTCGCTGCTGCAGTCATTTGTGATGGCAAAGTACCCTCTGACTGTGCGCAGAGTTTCATTGCCTGCTTCTACAAGGGTAAGGGGGATGCATTGGAAAGGAAAAACTAATGCGGTCTCAGGCTAAGAGAGCAAGTCATGAAAGTCCTGGAGAGGATTGTGGATGGCCTCATCAGACAGTTGGTGTCGATCAACGATTCCCAGTTTGGCTTTGCCCCAGGCAGAGGCACAACAGACGCTATCTTTGTAGTCAGGCAGCTGCAAGTGAAGTATCTAGCTGCCAACAAGAGACTACATGGCTTTTGTAGACCTGGAGAAGGAATTTGACCGAGTGCCTCAAAAGGTCATCTGGTGGGCGCTGAGAAAACTTGGTATGGAGGAGTGGATTGTGCGACTGGTGCAGGGGATGTATGCCAATGAGCGGAGCTATATCTGTGTTAGTGAGGGGTACAGAGAAGTGTTTGAAGTGAAGGTCGGTGTTCACCAAGGCTCAATACTCAGCATGCTACTCTTCATCATTGTGCTTGAAGTCTTGTCTCGTAAGTTCCGCTCTGGGTTCCCCTGGGAGGACCTCAACGCAGATGACCTTGTTATCATCGCTGAATCACTTGAAGAATGTGTCAGGAGGCTCTTGACTTGGATAAAGCAATGGAGGAGAAAGGACTGAGAGTAAATGTAGGAAAGACAAAGATCATGATCTGTGGTATGGGACTGGATACCCTGCAGAGTTCAGGCGAGTTTACATGAGCCATCTGTCGCTCTGGAGTGGGCAGCAACAGCATCTTCTGCAATGGCTGCAAGCACTGGGTGCTGAAGAAATGCAGTGGGCTTAAGCACTTGGCAAAGGATCCTGATTACAGATGTACACGGTGCCAAGAAACTGCATACCCCTTGGACGGCAGACCACACAGGGAAGTCCAAGTCAAAACTGACAAGCTGGAGGTGGAAGCTTCCTTTTGCTACCAAAGAGACATGCTCTCAGCAGCCGGTGGCTGTGAACTTTCAACCACAATATGTGTGAAAACTGCCTGGAAGAAGTTTAAGGAGCTGCTACCAATTCTCTTTTCCCACCACCTCTCTTTCAGGACACGTGGTCGTGTGTACAGCTCGTGTGCAGTGGGCAATGCTCCATGCAAGTGAGACTTGGCGATTGACAAAGCCAGTCCTGCAACATTTGCAGCAAAATGACACGGCAATGATCAGACAGATCTGCAGTGTCAAGCCACAAGACATTATCACTACCAGATCTAATGAGCTACTTGCGCAGCTTGGCATTGAGGATCTGGACATAATTCCAGCTGTCACGTAAACATGCCTATATAATTTTGACCCCCTTAAACCCCACTTTTATATAGTAAAACTGGGGTTTACAGGGGTATTCATTATTTTTCTTATTTCTGTTCAAAAACATAGATTGTGGGTACTCATTAGAACCGTCTTGCCGAGGCAGTTCTAACGAGTACCCACAATCTATGTTTTAAGCAGAAATATGAAAAATATCTGAGATTTTTGTCTGAAAATTTTCAGTTTTTTTTTTTTGAGGTAAAATTTTCAATATATTTGAATAGGCGTGTTTTCGTAATGCTGAAGAAGAAAAGGCTCTGCTGGTATGGACATGTGGAACGCTCCAATGGTGCAGTCAAGAGAGCCTTTGACATACAGGTTGATGGAAAGCATGGGCCTGTGAGGCCCAAGATGACATGGAAGCAGCTGACAGAGAGGGATTGCAGTGAGTGGAAGCTCTCTTGATAGACATACCTGGAGATCTGGTATGAGATCTGCCATGCATGCAGCAAGCCAGCTGCTTGGAAGGGGATGTGTATGTTGCCCCTGTACCTGCATGTTAATAAAATATCTGATGATCCAGTTCAGATGATCTGAGTTCATCCAGTACCTGGTTTAGTTCTTATAAAGAAGTCAGAAAAGCAATGTTGTGGAGGACATTGTAATTCAGAATCTTTACCATGTGCCAGTGATGTTGCTCATGATCATGATGATCATCATCATCAGATTTTTTATTAACGTGCAGGTACAGGGGCAACATCCACATCAGTGGGCCCCTTCCAGGTAGCTGGCTTGCTGCACCATGGTAGATGTCATACCAGATATGTCTATCATGAGGGACTATAGCCAAGAGCTTCCATTCTCTGCAATCCGTCTCTGTCAGCTGCTGCCATGTCATCTTGGGCCTCACAATCCCATGCTTTCCATCAACCTGAATGTCAAAGGCTGTCTTGATTGCACCATTGGAGCATTCCACGTGTCTATACCAGTGGAGCCTTCTCTCCTAATAAGGTCCAGATCCAAATTGTCAAGCCCTGCAGGTAGCTCATTGCATCTGGTGATGACAGTGTCTTGTGGCTTGACATTGCAAGTCTGTCTCATCATTGCCCTGTCATTTCGCTGCAGACGTTGGAGGTTTGTCTTTGTCAATAGCCAAGTCTCACTGGCATGGAACATTGGGCTCCGCACACAAGAGCTGTACACATGGCCATGTGTCTTGAAAGAGAGGTGGCGGGTGGAGAGATCTGGTAGCAGCTCCTTAAGCTTCTTCCAGGCGGTTTTCACACATGTTGTGGTTGAAAGTTCACAGCCACCGGCTGCTGAGAGCATGTCTCCTAGGTAGCACAAGGAAGCTACCACCTCCATCTTGTCAGATCTTATTTGGACTTCCCTGTGTGGTCTGCCGTCCAAGGGGCATGCAGTTCCCAGGCACCATGTGCACCTGTAATCAGGGTCCTTTGTCAAGGGCTTGAGCCCACTGCATTTATTGTGTACCCAGTGCTTGCAGCCGTTTCAGAAGATGCTGTTGCTGCCCACTCCAGTGCGACAGACAGCGCATGGAAACTCGACCTGAACTCTGCAGAGGTCCAGACCCATACCACAGATCATGAGCTTCGTCTTTCCTGCATTTACTCTCAGTTCTTTCTCCTCAGTTGCTTCTTTACAAGTCAAGAGCCTCCTGACACATTCCTCAAGCGATTCAGCATCTTATATAAATTTCAGATTTCTTTGTAATAATCTGCCTGGATCCATACAGTGGTATGCAAGGAGGTATACAGTTTGTTTAATCCAGAGTGAGGAGCCCTTTAACTCAGTCAGCAGAGCAGCTAGGATGCAAGGTAAATAATTTTTGCCAAGGCAAAATGTAAGCTAGACATGTCCTACCACAGTTAACCTTAATATTAGGACATCTTTACAATTATCATACTTGTCCTGAAGTATCAACAAGTCTATTTTACCTTTCTGGCAAAAGAATGTGCACAATACTGGTTAACCGCTTAGAGAACTAAGCCTGCCCAGTAAACGTGTGGTTAGGTAAACTGACCGCGCTCCCTTCTGCTGATTCAAGAAGGGCAGTTGTCAGTTTCTGGCAAAAGAATGTGCACAATACTGGTTAACCGCTTAGAGGACTAAGCCTGCCCAGTAAACGTGTGGTTAGGTAAACTGACTGCGCTGGACATGACCCCATTGGGTTGACTGGGCCATAAAACCTCAACACAAACAAACTGATCACGCTCGACATGATCCCATTGGGTTGACTGGGCCGTAAAACCTCTACACAAGTCTATTTTACCACCTGTTGATTGATCAGAAACCTGCTAGATGAGAGGCAGACAGTAGATTTTGATGAGATGCATGCTGCTTGCTCAAGTCTGTATGTCCCAACACTAAGAGTTATTGTGATATTTTTATGCAGACTTGGGGCTAAGAGGTCTGCACAGTTGAGTCTTATCAGCGTGGTCTTATCAAAGACTTTGTATATATAAATGGTTTGAAATTTAGAAATTCTAAATTACCGGTAGCCTTTAGCATTCAGAGCATCCAATAGAAATAGGTATTGCCAGCCATTGGAGGTTTTTTTCCCAAATCAGTTCTTATGCAATGTTAGCCAGGTGGTTGGAAGTAATCCTGCTTTTTCAGTCTCTAATTTGTGATAATGTACATTTTGGAATGAGGTGTGTTGTTTCCCCACTCATAACCAATGAGGATGTGTTTGCTTGAGAACTGAAGTTGCCTAGAGTGGACTATGATAAAGTAGTCACTGGTGACTGATGTTGCCTGCAGCATGCTTAAGTTAAAATCCTTGTTTTTTTTTTTGTTTGTTTGTGTTGAGGTTTTATGGCCCAGTCAACCCAGTCATGTTGAGCGTGGTCAGTTTACCTTACCACACATTTACTGGGGAGGCTTAGTGCTCTAAGCGGTTAACCAGTATTGTGCACATTCTTTCGCCAGAAACTGACAACTGCCCTTCTTGAATCAGCGGAAGGGAGAGAAGGACCGTAGAAAATATTTCATGATCAATCTCCACGAAAGAATGTTGCAGACCTCGGCGGGGGTTGAACCCGCGACCTCCACTCCAGTCGGACGGCGCATCCAACTGAGCCACCAAGGCCGGCTAAAATCCTTGTAGGGCATTTTAAAATTGTTGATGGTCATGACTAGACTGTCCCATTGATATGCATGCAGGTATTACTTTCGTTGTTATGAACCCCACAAAATTTAACCTATTCACCCCTTCCTTTGTTCCTTATTTGGACCATTCCATCTTTGAAATTGGCTATGTCCTTTGCTGTAGATAGGGCAATCAGTCAAGAGCAGATAGATGAAAAAGTGTGAATCCTGAAGAGATTATTACGAGCCATTATATCCGGATGTACACTGTTTGAAAATTTCTCATGTAACTTGCAGGGTTGAAAGGGTTCAGCTTCAAACATTGTAATAGTTGGCCTCAGTGGCTCAGTTGGATGTGCATCCAACTGGTGATCAGGAGGTTGTGGGTTCGACCCCCTCCAGGTCGGCAACATTCTTGATGGAGATTGCATAGCAACAGATAAGGCGTTTTTTTCATCCGAAAAATGCTGATATCTTTCTTATTTCTCCACGAAAACATATGTTGTGTTTCTAATGAGTACCCACAACATATGTTTTTGTGGAGAAATAAGAAAAATATGTGGATACCCCCTCTTATCTGTAGCTATGCAGATTGATTATGGAATATTTTCTATGGTCATTCTTTCCTTTCAAGAAGGGCACTTGTCAGTTTAGAATGTGCACAATACTGGTTTACTGTTTGGAGGACTAAACATGCTCAGTAAAAGTGTGGTTAGGTAAACTGACTGCACTCAACATGATCCCATTGGGTTGACTGGGCCGTAAAACCTCAACACAAACAAACAAACAAGTGCAGTCAGAGTTTGTGGAATAGTATAAATTAATTTCTCATGAGAATGCTGAGTAAAAATTTCAGCAGAGTACATTTCACAATATCTTTCTTATTTTTATGCCCCCGCTTCAGATGATGCTGGGACATATAGTTTTTCGGTTTTCCGTACGTGGGTATATGCGTATGAATGTACGTCTGTCTGTACGAATATGAATGTTAGACTCAGGTTAAGGCATTTGAAGAAGCCAACTGATCTTGATCTGCACTGTTTGCCATTAACATCTGTGTTAGCATAGGCGATTTAGGCGTGCAAGTTTCCTTCCATTCGTTCTTGTTTGTTCGTCCGTCTGTGGGCTGATTGTTTAATCTCCTTGAGCTAAACACAGATGACACCGGCCTCGGTGGCTCAGTTGGATGCGCCGTCCAACTGGAGACCAGGAGGTCGCGGGTTCAACCCCCACCGAGGTCGGCAACATTCTTTCGTGGAGATTGATCATGAAATATTTTCTACGGTCATTCTCTCCCTTCCGCTGATTCAAGAAGGGCAGTTGTCAGTTTCTGGCGAAAGAATGTGCACAATACTGGTTAACCGCTTAGAGGATTAAGCCTGCCCAGTAAACGTGTGGTTAGGTAAACTGACCCCGCTCGACATGACCCCATTGGGTTGACTGGGCCGTAACACCTCAACACAAACAAATAAACACAGATGACAGCTCACTCTTCTGGTGGTTGTTTTTACATTTTAGTATACAGGTGCGACACAAATTTCAATGGAAGTTCTTACCTATTGTGTATTTTACTTAAGTGTTTGCTTTAGTTCCCAGCATTTGTATAATGAAGGGTTTGTAGTGTATCTACACTGGAACTGTCATTCTTCATTTAGTGTTTGTATATAATGTACTTTAATTAACCATTGTCCTGCTGAATCCGAATATACCTTGCTTTTGCAAACAGTGTAGATCCAGATCAGTTGGCTTCTGAAGAAGCCAACTGATCTGGATCTGCACTGTTTGTCAATAAGTATGTGAATTTATAGCAACAATCTGGATCAAGTTATCTGATTGGCTGAAAATTAAAAGTGGGTATGGCATTTTAATTTATTCAGCAAGATAAGGGTTAAGCTTCTGATGTGTGCACGCAATGACGATTCAAATCAACCTGTGCGTCTGCACTGTCTTATGTTTTGTCATTGTCCGCATAAAAAACTTTGCATCCTTGGCCATCAAGAATGTGCCCAGTGAAGATTCTGATCAGACAGTGCAGGCTGATCTGAATCTTTACTGGGTGCATATGTCTGAAGGTATCTTTTCTGACATTTTGACATATAGTCATCACACCTGGAATAAAATGATTGCTGTATTTAACTGAATGGCTCCATATTCCTCAAAAATAGACATTTTATTATCCAAGAAAGTTTTTGATACATTGATATATGGTATTAATACAATTATATAATGTGACACTTGACAGCCTTAAGATTTTAGACAGTCTCATGTTCTTGAAATGAATTAATGTTGCCAACATTAATTCAGAGCTATGATAAAATTCATTTCATTTTTGATCCAATTCAAAAAGGAGAGATAACTGAAATTTTACAGGCTGTCAGGTTCCAAATTTTATGATCTTATAAATACTTATATCAATTTATTAAACCATTTTTGGATTAAAAATAATGTCAATTTTTGAGGGATATGGAGCCTTAAAGCATTCAGACACTTTATCTCCTTACCAAACTTGTGCTAAAGTTTGGACAAGCTAATTTTCTACCTGTTAATGTGTCTAAAATACTGCTGGAGAAATAGCAAGCAGTACAGACCCTGATTAGATGCTTCATATTGTAGGGTCTCATCTTAGTCTGCACGGTTTGCTCAGGCCTGTTTATTCTTATATACATCATAGCTCCAGATAAGAGGGGTTATCCACAGACTTGGCAAGGCACTTTTAATGAGTACCACAACATGTTTTTGTGGAGAAATAAGAAAAATATCAATACTTTTCGGTTGATAAAAGTGCCGTATCTGGAGCTTTGATATATAGGGTAAATAACATATGAACAGGTTTTCCGTTTATTCTGGGCAATGTCCCATTTTTGAGAAAGCAAAGTTAAACAAAAGAATTACGTAAGCTGTATGAATCTGTTTTAGCTCTGCCTGTCATATGTTATACTAGCATTTTGTACAAGATCTTCATGATATATTTGTTTTTGCAGACATCTGGCATGCAGCAGTATATGGTCACTGTTGATGGATTTTAATGGTATTTAAAAGAATGGATCATGAGGTTCAACACGCCAATTCATCTAGAGACAGAATTTAGCTTGTGATTGTACAACACTCTATTGCATAGAGCTATTGTCTTGATATGACCTAAATGATATTCTGTATCGAGAGACAGAAAATACCATATCATCATCATGGTATTAGATGCGTAGTGCAACAGGGTTATTATGGTATATTGTGAGAACAGTAAATGCCCAGATCAGCCCATCTGATTAGGACCTCTACTACAGTATCCAGTGTGCAGGCTGATCTAGAGACTCATTTCCTACATATGGCACATCGGTTTAATTCAATTCGTTTGTGTTATTTAAATCTTTGCGATGGTGTTAACCCTTAAACTGCCAATCACAACAGTTGTCATCTGCTTTGTCATCTGCTTGTGATTTTAAGTCATTTCTGCAAACAGTGCGGACCCAGATCAGATGGCTCCTTTAGGAGCAGTCTGATCCGGGTCCACACTGTTTGCCTGTATGCAAAAATAGGTTTGAAAAGTTTGCAAGAATATTCAGCAGATAACATAAACAGATTTCAGATGCAGGTTTTCTTGGTGTTTTAAGGGTTAAAACCTCTGCATGTTTGGTTAAATTTTCAGCAGATGACTTGAAAGAAAATATTTTAAGACTTAAATCTTATTTTTTTTTCTTCAGAAAACAGAATTTGAGATTTCATGCAACGTGTCTCCAATGGAAGCAATTTGCATGAAATGTCAATTCTGTTTTCTGGGAAAAATAAGAAAAACAAAGTTTTCGAATGTTGTGAAGTTATCATCTGCTACATTAACCCAGAGAGTGGTAAAGGTCAATACAAAAAAACAAAATTGGTACTAGCTGCTTTTTCTCTTGGCCCTCAGCATTTAGAATATGGAGCTAACATTGATCAACCCGGTGCTGGTATAATGTGACTGTGTGGAATATCTTGATATGTCTGGGGTGTGATATTTCACTGAGACAGCATTCTAAATGAGTATTAAGCACCTTACCACACTCAGACACATAGCTACAGATAAGAGGGGGTATCCACATAATATTTTTATTATTTCTCCACGAAAACATATGTTGTGGATACTCATTAGAAGCGCTTCTAATGAATACCCACAACATATGTTTTCGTGGAGAAATAAGAAAGATATCAGCATTTTTCAGATGAAAACAGCGCCTTATCTGTTGCTATGAGACACCATTGCGATATGACTGAAAGCGATGTAAAATCTTAACAAAACAAATATGGTAAGCCAGAGCAAAACAGTGTAGACCCAGATAGGCAGAAAACTGTGTCTATTAGTTTGCTACTCTTTTAATTTTTAGATGTATCAACAAGTAGTAAAATGGACTTGTTCAAATTATGAAACAAGTATAGTATGAACTTAATATATAAGAATATTTATTAAAGATTCCAGTATTGTATTGTGACTGGTCAGATTCATACATGCCATATCTCACACTGTGAGATAAAATCTCACTGAATTTGGTCCATCTGGAGGGCAGTTCCCATAAAAAATTCAAATCACAGAATTTTCAGACCATTTTGCAACAGATTTTTATGAAGAAATAAATATAAATCACACACTGTTGTAGTTTTCACAAGCTTCTTACATGCAAATAAAGACGTTGGACTATACTGGGGGAGCCTTAAAGTGATGTTTAAGTAAATCTCACAGAATTTTATCAAATCTCCCTTAAAACTTTGCCTTATCTCAGAGATTTAAGTCCACAGCTTATGGCATGTATGCAGATTGTCCAGTGTTGTCGGATTTTTTCATGTGATGGTGGCAAATGGTTTGAGCTGTGTCATGAGAAAAGTGCCTTCAGGGTGTATGGGAATGGTAAAGAGATCTAGGGCCTCGGAGGCTCAGTTGTATGCGCCGTCCGACTAGAGACCAGGAGGTTGCGGGTTCAACCCCCGCTGAGGTCAGCAACATTTTCGTGGACATTGATCATGAAATGTTTTCTACGGTCATTCTCTCCCTTCCGCTGATTCAAGAAGGGCAGTTGTCAGTTTCTGACGAAAGAATGTGCACAATACTGGTTAACCGCTTAGAGGACTAAGCCTGCCCAGTAAACGTGTGGTTAGGTAAGCTGACCACGCTCGACATGACCCCATTGGGTTGACTGGGCCGTAAAACCTCAACACAGACAAACAAATAAAGAGATCTAGATAGTCTAAGGAAGCTTTATAAGCTGATCAAAGACAGATATACTTGTATTTTACAGAACCTAATAATTCTTTAAGCAGATATTAACCCATTGTAGTTGGGAGACCCATAAGAGGGTAATTGGCAAACAGTGCAGACCCAGATCAGACACCGCAGAATGCGGCGTCTGATCAGGTTCTCCACTGTTTGCAAATAGTTTAGCCATTTTTCTCTAGGAATATGTAAATCTCATAGCCCGGTGTACCTAAAATTGAAATTGGACCTCCAATATATAATGTGGGGGAGTCTATTCCGTATACAATGGGTTAATGCTGTCTGCATAGGCCCAAAGGCATCTTCACAGATGTAAAAGTGATCCCTGGCGAGGAAGTAGCCCTACAACATCAGCTTCTTGTATGCGATATGAGGATTGATGTGCCACCAAAATCCAAGCGCAACTTCATCCCTCGTCTTAAAGTTTGGAATCTTAAAGACCATCATGAGCAATTATTTCCAGGAGGTCTTCAACTTGCATGTAAGTGCGTGTGCAGGTGTAGCTGATGCTACCACTGAGGATATCTGGAACAACATCAAGAATGGTCTGCTCAAGACAACTGAGGTGTGTGGCACAACTCGGCCCAGTCATTGGCGTCTTGAAACCTTGTGGTGGAATGAGCATGTGGAAAAGGCCATTGCTGCCAAGGGGAAAGATTTCAAGTCCTGGAAGACTGGTAAAGGCACTAGGGCATCATACAAAGCAGCCAAATGCATTTCCAGACATTCATTGCACCATGCTTGTCAAGAAGCCAACAAGAAGGCCTACTTCTGAAGTCTACCGCCCTGCTAACTAGTTTACTGGAGGCAACACTGATGTTGTTGATGGCATATCGGTGCAGAATGATGCAGGGGAGAAGTCAATGAATGAAGATTCAAAGTAGAAAGCCTGATAAGAGCACTACCGAAAGCTTCTCAATGTTGAGTTTGACTAGGACCCAGACTACCTGTCTGATGAACCACCAGTGGAAGGCCCGCCTATCCCAATCACCAGTGATATGATTTTAAGAAAGCTATCTCTCAGATGAAGACGAGAAAGCACAGGGCCCATCAGGCATAGTGGTGGAGATAATGCGAGCAGCCAGTGACATGGGCGCCTCCATGATCTGTGACCACACAGCTGCTTTCATTTGCGATGGCAGGGTACTCTCTGACTGGGAGCAGTTTCATTGTCTGCCTCTACAAGGGTAAGGGGGATGCATGGAAAAGGGGAAACTAACGTGGTCTAAAGCTTACAAAGCAGGTCATGAAAGTCCAGGAGAGGTTTGTGGACAGTTGGTGTCAATGGACGAATCCCAGTTTGGCTTTGTCCCACACAGAGGCACAACAGATGGCAGTCTTTGTAGTCAGGCAGCTGGGAGAGTATCTAGCTGCCAACAAGAAACTGCATGGCTTTTGTAGACCTGGAGAAGGCTTTTGATGGAGTGGCTCGAAAGGTCATCGGGTGGGTGCTGAGAAAACTTGGTGTGGATTGTGCGACTGGTGCAGGGGATGTATGCCAATGAGCGTAGCCATGTCCGTGTTTTTGACGGGTACAGTGAAGAATTTGAAGTGAAGGTTGGTGTTCACCAAGACTTGGTACTCAGCCTGCTGCTCTTCATCATTGTGTTTGAAGCCTTGCCACGCGAGTTCTGCTCTGTGGTCCCCTGGGAGGACCTTTATACCAATGACCTTGTTATCATCGCTGAATCGCTCTAGGAATGTGTCAGGAGGCTCTTGACTTGGAAAGAAGCAATGGAGGAGGAGAAAGGACTGAGTAAATGCAGGAAAGACAAAGATCATGATCTGTGGTACGGGCCTGGACCTCCTGCAGAGTTCAGACGAGTTTCATGTGCTGTCTGTCGCACTGGAGTGGGCAGGAACAGAATCTTCTGCAATGGCTGCAAGCACTGGGTGCACAAGAAATGCAGTGGGATCAAGTGCTTGGCAAAGGACCCTAATTACAGTTGTACACAGAGCGCCAGGGAACTGCACACGGCTTGGACGGCAGACCACAGAGGGAAGTCCAAGTCAAACCTATCGAGCTGGAGGTTGTAGCTTCCTCTTGTAGGAGACATGCTCTCAGCAGCGGATGGCTGTGAACTTTCAACCACAACACGTTTGAAAACCGCCCGGAAGAAGTTCGAGGAGTTGCTACCGCTTCTTTCTTCCCGCCACCTCTCTTTCAAGACACGTGGCCATGTGTACATGTGTTGTGTGTAGAATGCAATGCTCCATGCCAGTAAGACTTGGCCATTGACAAACCCAAACCTCCAATGTCTGCAGGGAATTAATGGGGCAATGATCAGACAGATCTGCAATGTCAAGCCGCAAGACATTGTCACTACCAGGTCCAGTGAGCTACTTGTGCGGGTTTGCATTGAGTATCTGGACCTCATTCTGAAGGAGAAAAGGCTCCGCTGGTATGGACATGTGGAACGCTCCAATGGTGCAATCGACAGCCTTTGACATACAGGTTGATGGAAAGCATGGGCCTCCCAGGCCCAAGATGACATGGAAGCAGATGACAGAGAGGAATTGCAGAGAGTGGAAGCTCTCATGATAGACATACCTGGAGATCTTGTATGAGATCTGCCATGCGGGCAGCAAGCCAGCTACCTGGAGGGGGATGTGGATGTTCCCCTGAACCTTCATGTTAATCAAAAATCTGATGAGCCGATGGTAATACATTGACTTCATCCAGTACCTGTTTAGTTCTTGTAAAGATGTCAGAAAAGCAGTCTTGTGGAGGACATTGAGATTCAACATCTTTACAATGTACCAGTGATGTTGCTCATCATCATCATCAGGATCATCAGATTTTTGATTAACATGCAGGTACAGGGGCAACATCCACATCAGTGGGACCTCTTCCAGGTAGCTGGCTTGCTGCATGCATGGTAGATGACAAGATCTCAAGGTATGTCTATCATGAGGGTCGATAGCCCGGGGCTTCCACTCTCTGCAATCCCTCTCTGTCAGCTGCTGCCATGTCACCTCGGGCCTCTCAAGCCCAAGCTTTCCATCAACCTGTATGTCAAGTGCTGTCTTGATTGCACTATTGGAGTGTTTCACATGTACCAGCTGAACCTGACTTTTAGAATGAGGTCCAGATCCTCAATGCCAAGCCGTGCAAGTAGCTCATTGGATCTGGTGGTGACAGTGTCTTGCAGCTTGACATTGCAGATCTGTCTGAGCATTGCACTCTGCACACAATAGCTGTAAACGTGACCAAGTGTCTTGAAAGTGAGATGGTGGGAAGAGAGAACTGGTAGCAGCTCCTTGAACTTCTTCCAGGCGGTTGTGAAAACCTGTTGTGATTGAAAGTTCACAGCCGTCAGCTGCTGAGAGCATGTCTCCTAGGTAGCAAGAGGAAGCTACCACCTCCAGCTCGATAGGTTCGACGAACTTCCCTCTGTGGTCTGCCGTCCAAGCCGCGTGCAGTTCCCTGGCGCTGTGTACAACTGTAATCAGGGTCCTTTGCCAAGCACTTGAGTGAGCCCTGTGCATTTCTTGTGCACTCAGTGCTTGCAACTGTTTCAGAAGATGCTGTTGCTGCCCACTCCAGTGCGACAGACTGCGCACGGAAACTCACCTGAACTCTGCAGGTGGTCCAGGCCTGTAACACAGATCATGATCTTTGTCTTTCATGCATTTACTCAGTCCTTTCTCCTCTATTGCCTCTTTCCAAGTCAAGAGCCTCCTGACACGTTCCTCAAACGATTCAGCAATGATACCAAGGTCATCGGCAAAGAGGTCTTCCCAGGGGAACCCAGAGCGGAACTCACGTGACAGGGCTTCAAGCACAATGATGAAGATAAGCAGCCTTGATGAACACTGACCTTCACTTGAAACTCTTCACTGCACTCCTCACCAACACGGACATGGGTCCGCACATTGGCATACATCCCCTGCACCACTCGCACAATCCACTCCTCCACACCAAGTTTTCTCAGCTCCCACCAGATGACCTTTTGAGGTACTCCATCAGACGCCTTCTCCAGGTCTACAAAAGCCATGTAGAGTCTCTTGTTGGCAGCTAGATACTTCTCTTGCAGCTGCTTTTGTACAAAGATTGTATCTGATGTGCCTCTGCCTGGGTTATAGGCAAACTGGCAATCGTCGATTGACACCAACTGTCTGAGGTGGTCCACAATCCTATCCAGGACTTTCATGACCTGCTTTGTCAGCTTTGGACCACATTAGTTTCCCCTTTTCCATGCATCTGTTGTGCCTCTGCCTGGGACAAAGCCAAACTGGGAATCGTCGATTGACACCAACTGTCTGAGGTGGTCCACAATCCTATCCAGGACTTTCATGACCTGCTTTGTCAGCTTTAGACTATGTTAGTTTCCCCTTTTCCGTGCATCCCCCTTACCTTTGTAGAGGCAGACAGTGAAATTCTGCTTCAAGTAAGAGAGTACCTTGCCATTGCAACTGATTGCAGCTGCAAGGTCACAGATCTTAGAGGCGCCCTTGTCATCGGCTGCTTGTATCATCACCACTATGCCTGATGGGTCCAATGCTTTGCTCATCTTCATCTGAGAGATAGCTTTCTTAAAACCATATCACTGGTAATTGGGATAGGCGGGCCTTCCACTGGTGGCTCGTCAGACAAGTAGTCTGAGTCCCAGTCAAACTCAACATTGAGAAACCTTCGGTAGTGCTCTAACCAGGCATTCTGCTTTGAATCTTTGCTCATTGACATCTCCACTTCATCATTCTTCACCGATTTGCAACCAATAACAACAGTGTTCTCTCCTCTAAACTGGTTAGCAAGGTAGCAGACTTCTCAAGACTTGGGGTAAATATTCTCGTAGGCCTTCTTGTTGGCTTCTTAACGAACATGGTGCATTGCATGTCTGTCTGGCAATGCATTTGGCTGCATTTTATTATGCCCTAGTGCCTTTACCAGTCTTCCAGGCTTGAAAGCTTTCCCCTTGTTAGCAATAGCCTTTCCCACGTGCTCACTCCACCACCAGGTTTCAAGGGGCCAATGATTGGGTCGAGTTGTGCCTTACAGCTCAGTTGTCTTGACAGTCCAGTCTTGATGTTGTTACAGATATCCTCAGTGGCAGCATCAGCTACACCTGCAGATGCACTCACATGTGAGTTGAAGACCTGGAAATATGTGCTTGTGAGGACCTTTAAGCTTCCAAACTTTAAGGCGAGGGGTGAATTTTGGTGGCACATCAATCCTCATGTTGCGTACAAGAAGCAGATGTTGCAGGGTTACTTCCTTGCCAGGGATCACTTTTACATCTGGTGACTGTAATTTTGCACATGGTCCTACGGAAATGGATGCATGATCCTATGGAAAAGGATGAGGTCTATCTGCATGGCTACATTTCCCAACTTCACAGACTCATTTCCTACATGGCACATCAGTTTAATTCAATTCGTTTGTGTTATTTAAATCTTTGCGATGGTGTTAACCCTTAAACTGCCAATCACAACAGTTGTCATCTGCTTTGTCATCTGCTTGTGATTTTAAAAGTCATTTCTGCAAACAGTTCAGACCCAGATCAGATGGCTCCTTTAGGAGCAGTCTGATCTGGGTCCACACTGTTTGCCTTTATGCAAAAATAGGTTTGAAAAGAATATTCAGCAGACAACATAAACAAACAACATTTTCAAACGCAGGTTTTCTTGGCGTTTTAAGGCTTAAAACCTCTGCATGTTTGGTTAAATTTTCAGCAGATGACTTGAAAGAAAATATCTTAAAACGTAAATCTTTTTTTTTTTTTCCTTCAGAAAACAGAATTTGACAATTCATGCAACGTGTCTCCAGTGGAAGCAATTTGCAGAAATGTCAATTCTGTTTTCTGGGAAAAATAAGAAAATAAAGTTTTTGAATGTGAAGTTATCATCTGCTGCATTAACCCAGAGAGTGGTAAAGGTCAACACAAACAAACAAAAATGCTACTAGCTGCTTTTTCTCTTGGCCCTCAGCATTTAGAAAATAGAGCTAACATTGATCAACCCGGTGCTGGTATAATGTGACTGTGTGGAATATCTTGATGTGTCTGGGGTGTGATATTTCACTGAGACAGCATTCTAAATGAGCATTAAGCTCCTTAACCACACCCAGACTCCATCGCAATATGACTGAAAATGATGTAAAATCTAAACAAAACAAATATGGTAAGCCAGAGCAAAACAGTGTAGACCCAGATAGGCAGAAAACCGTGTCTATTAGTTTGCTACTCTTAATTTTTAGATGTATCAACAAGTAGTAAAATGGACTTGTTCAAATTATGAAACAAGTATAGTATGAACTTAATATATAAGAATATTTATTCAAGATTCCTGTATTGTATTGTGACTAGTAAAGGCTCTGGTCAGATTCATACATGCCATATCTCCCACTGTGAGATAAAATCTCAGAATTTGGCCCATCTGGAGGGCAGTTCCCATAAAAAATTCAAATCACAGAATTTTCAGACCATTTTGCAACAGATTTTTATGAAGAAATAAACATAAATCACACACTGTTGTGGTTTTCACAAGCTTCTTACATGAAAATAAAGACTTTAGACTATATTGGGGGAGCTCTAAAGTGATGTTAAAGTAAATCTCGCAGAATTTTGTCAAATCTCCCTTAAAACTTTGCCTTATCTCACAGATTTAAGTCCACAGCTTATGGCATGTATGCAGATTGTCCAGTGTTGTCGGATTTTTTCATGTGATGGTTACAAATGGTTTGAGCTGTGTCATGAGAAAAGTGCCTTCATGGTTGGCCTGGGTGGCTCAGTTGGATTGCCGTCCGACTGGAGACCAGGAGGTCGCGGGTTCAACCCCCACCGAGGTCGGCAACATTCTATCGTGGAGATTGATCATGAATTATTTTCTACGGTCATTCTCTCCCTTCCGCTGATTCAAGAAGGGCAGTTGTCAGTTTCTGGCGAAAGAATGTGGACAATACTGGTTAACCGCTTAGAGGACTAAGCCTGCATAGTAAACGTGTGGTTAGGTAAGCTGACTGCGCTCGACATGACCCCATTGGGTTGATTGGGCCGTAAAACCTCAACACAGACAAACAAATAAAGAGATCTAGATAGTCTAAGGAAGCTATATAAGCTGATCAAAGACAGATATACTTGTATTTTACAGAACCTAATAATTCTTTAAGCAGATATTAACCCATTGTAGTTGGGAGACCCATAAGAGGGTAATTGGCAAACAGTGCAGACCCAGATCAGACGACGCTGAATGCAGCATCTGATCAGGGTCTCCACTGTTTGCTAATAGTTTAGCCATTTTTCTCTATGAATATGTAAATCTCATAGTCCGGTGTACCTAAAATTGAAATTGGACTCCTCCAATATATAGTGTGGGAGAGTCTATTCCGTATACAATGGGTTAATGCTGTCTGCGATAGGCCCAAAGGCATCTTCATCATGGTGTGACTCAGTTGTGTGCATGCATATTTGTCAAACATAAGATCATGAAAAGAATATAAAAACCTACTTTGACCAGGTCTAGTAACCGAGATAATGCATTGTAGGCAAGAGATTTTCTATTTGTATATCTAATTTTGCAAAATATTGCTTATCATATGGCATGGGAGTTTTTAACTCTTAAAATGCTAATTACAGCTGCAGTGGATGACATTTTGATGTTTTTTTTTTTTTTTTTGCATTTTACAGAGAAAATCAGTCTTGATATTTCATGTGAATCATCGCTAGGCAGTGCATTGACATCAAATGACAAGTCTTATTTTCTTTGAAAAATGATAAAAAAGAATCAGAATACTGTCTGATACAATATATTTTGCCTAATGCTTTAAAGGGTTAAAATGTCCCTCTCTCACCATCAAGGCATTGTTGACATGAGGAAAGATTCCGCACAAATAGGCTTTGACTTTTCATGCAGATTGTCTTCAAAAGAGACAATTTGCATGAAATGTCAAAGAATATTTTCTGGGAAAAAGTAAGAAAAATTTCTGAATTTGTTGCTGCTGAAAATTTGACCCAGCATGCTAAGTATTAAGGGAGATAAATCAGTAACATTTCAATACATGTAATTTTTAGTAACATTTCAGTTCATGTACTTAAAATTTTTTTAGCTACAACATTCAGACAATCTTAATTACTTAGCATATTTATTGAAAAAAATGACGTCAATTTGACAGAATGGTAAACTGATTAAAAGATGCTGGTTAAACAGTGCAGGCTCTGATCAGACTGCTCTTTTATAAGTCCACCCGTATTGCAAATACTGTAGATTTTATTCAGACTGCTCCTTTAAAGCTCTACAAAGATTGCTTAGGCATGTCTGTCCAATCTGTAGGGCAACTGATATTATGTCCCCCACCTATGTGGTGGGGGCGGGTGGGGACATATTGTTTTTGGTGCGGATCCCGTTGGCGTCGGCGTGACATTTTGTCTGCACAATATCTTGACCCATTGGTTTGGATTCTTACCACATTTTCATGAATAATATAATTAGGGCAACAAAGAACTGATTAAATTTTGGTGACCTTGATCTAATTTTCAGTCAAAGCAGTAGAAAAACTGATAATTCTTTGTGGGAAGACCTCTGTTTTCTCTGCTAACACTGTTATTTGTTTTAACCTTTAGCACTCTCTGGGCAAAACACAGTAGTTGACGATATTGTTTCTTATTGTCCCTGCAAATAGGGTTGGACATTTCACATAGCAACAGATAAGGCGTTTTTTTTTTCATCTGAAAAATGCTGATATCTTTCTTATTTCTCCACGAAAACATATCTTGTGAGTACTCATTAGAAGCGCCTCAGCGAAGCGCTTCTAATGAGTACCCACAACATGTTTTCGTGGAGAAATAAGAAAAATATTATGTGGATACCCCCTCTTATCTGTAGCTATGCATTTCATGCGGATTGTCTCCTACTTGGCTGAAAAAATATTTCAGATTGTAAGTTTTACCCCACATGCTAAGTGTAATGTCCAAAATAAAACAGTGTTCACCCTGATCAGTGTCCCATCCCTGGTGTCTGGTCAGTGCCTCTGCTTATAATTTAAAACAATTTGTAATAATTGGCAGTATCAATTTTCTTAAAGCAACAACAACAAAACCATATTAGTTTATTGTCTGCTCGTTTTGCTGATTGTGTTCGAGAGTGCTAAAGTTTAATTAGTGAATCATTTGCATATTGTTTTCTGTATGTTTTTAGCTCACCTGAGCAAAAGCTCAGGGTGAGCTATTGTCATCACCCTCTGTCCGTCGTCCGTCGTCAACAATTAGTCTAGAGGTCACAGTTTCTCTAAAGGTCAGTTTTGACCCAATCTTGATGAAACTTGCTCAGAATGTTTGCCTCTATGAAATCCAGGTCAAGTTCGATACTGGGTTACTTGGGGTCAAAAACTAGGTCACCAGGTCAAATCAAAGGAAAAACTTGTTGTCCCCCGCCTTTTCGAAAAAAAGCTGAGGGACACTGTTTTTGGTTTTCCGTGGGACGTGGTGCGTGGTTCCGAATTTTTAGTAGGTACTTTGTCCCCTTAACACCTCTCACAGTTTTTGTCCGATCCTTTTGAAACTTTACAGGTGTTTTAAGGATGGTCTGAAGATGTGCATGTGGTTTTTTCAGAATCCTGAAATTATGTTTTATTACTTTTTACACATTTTGAACTTAGACATTTTTTGAGTTCTAATATTACAGAAGTCTATAGGGATTAGGTACCTTGTCCCCTTAACTCCTCCCACAGTTTTTGGCCGATCCTTTTGAAACTTTACATGGGCTTTTAGGATGGCCTGAAGATATGCATGTGGTTTTCTTAGAGTCCTGAAATAATTTTTTATTACTTTTTCCGCATTTTTAACTTAGACATTTTTTTAGTTCTAATACTACAGAAGTGTATAGGGAGCAGGTACCTTGTCCCCTTAACTCCTCCCACAGTTTTTGGCCGATCCTTTTGAAACTTTACAGGTGCTTTAAGGATGGTCTGAAGATATGCGTGTGGTTTTCTTCAGAATCCTGAAATTATTTTTTATCACTTTTTACACGTTTTGAACTTAGACATTTTTTGAGTTCTAATATTACAGAAGTCTATAGGGAGTAGGTACCTTGTCCCCTTAACTCCTCCCACAGTTTTTGGCCGATCCTTTTGAAACTTTACGTGGGCTTTTAGAATGGCCTGAAAATATGCAGGTGGAGTTTTCAGAATCCTGAAATAATTTTTTATCATTTTTTCCGCATTTTTAACTTAGACATTTTTTGAGTTCTAATATTACAGAAGTGTATAGGGTGCAGGTACCTTGTCCCCTTAACTCCTCCCACAGTTTTTGTCCGATCCTTTTGAAACTTTACAAGGGCTTTTAGAATGGCCTGAAGATATGCATGAGGTTTTCTTCAGAATCCTGAAATAATTTTTTATCACTTTTTCCGCATTTTTAACAGACATTTTTTGAGTTCTAATACTACAGAAGCGTATAGGGAGTAGATACCTTGACCCCGTAACTCCTACCACAGTTTTAATCCGATCCATTTGAAACTTTACAGGTGCTTTAAGGATGGTCTGAAGATATGCATGTGTTTTTTTTCAGAATCTTGAAATTATTTTTAATCACTGGTTTCCTGCTTCAATACTTAGGCAAGTGATACAGGACCAATGGTCCTCTGGTTAACTTTACCATTTTTAACACCTCAAATAAAAATAAGGCGGGGGACATAAATTCCCCATGGAATTTGCTTGTTAACACTCTAGAGGTCATAATTTTGACCCAATCTTGATGAAACCTGCTCAAAATGTTTGCCTCTATTAAATCTAGGTCAAGTTCGAAACTGGGTCACTTGGGGTCAAAAACTAGGTCGCTGGGCCAGATCATCATAAAATCTTGTTAACATAGCGGTCACATTTTCAAGCTATCATCATGAATCTTGCTCAAAATGTTTGTCTTGATGATTTCTAGGTCAAGTTCGAAACTGGAACACCTGGGGTCAAAACCTAGGTCACCTGGCCAAATCATCATAAAATCATGTTATCACTCTAGCGGTCACATTTTTGAAGCAATCATCATGAATCTTGCTCAAAATGTTTGTCTTGATTGATTTCTAGGTCAAGTTTGAAACTGGGTCACTTTGAGTAAAAAACTAGGTCACCGGGCCAAATCAGCAGAAAACCTTGTTAACACTCTAGCGGTCACATTTTTTCAAGCAATCATCATGAATCTTGCTCAAAATGTTTGTCTTGATGAATTCTAGGTCAGGTTTGAAACTGGGTCACGTGGGGTCAAAAACTAGGTCACCGGGCCAAATCAGCAGAAAACTTTGTTAACACTCTAGCGGTCACATTTTTGAAGCAATCATCATGAATCTTGCTCAAAATGTTTGTCTTGATGATTTCTAGATCAAGTTCGAAACTGGAACACCTGGGGTCAAAAACTAGGTCACCTGGCCAAATCATCATAAAATCATGTTATCATTCTAGCGGTCACATTTTTCAAGCAATCATTATGAATCTTGCTCAAAATGTTTGTCTTGATGAGTTCTAGGTCAAGTTCGAAACTGGGTCACTTGGGGTCAAAAAATAGGTCACCTGGCCAAATCAGCAGAAAATCTCGTTAACACTCTAGTGGTCACATTTTTGAAACAGTCATCATGAATCTTGCTCAAAATGTTTGTCTTGATGATTTCTAGGTCAAGTTTGAAACTGGGTCGCTTGGGGTAAAAAACTAGGTCACTGGGCCAAATCAGCAGAAAACTTTGTTAACACCTAGCGGTCACATTTTTTAAGCAATCATCATGAATCTTGCTCAAAGTGTTTGTCTTGATGATTTTTAGGTCAGGTTCGAAACTGGGTCACCTGGGGTCAAAAACTAGGTCACCTGGCCAGATCAGCGGAAAACCTTGTTAACACTCTAGTGGTCACATTTTTTCAAGCAATCATCATGAATCTTGCTCAACATGTTTGTCTTGGTGATTTCTAGGTCAAGTTTGAAACTGGGTCACTTGGGGTCAAAAACTAGGTCACCTGGCCAAATCAGCAGAAAACCTCGTTAGCACTCTAGCGGTCACATTTTTGAAGCAATTCTCATGAATCTTGCTCAAAATGTTTGTCTTGATGATTTCTAGGTCAAGTTTGAAACTGGGTCACATGTGTCAAAAACTAGGTCGCCAGGCCAAATCAGCAGAAAACTGTTAACACTCCTCACATTTTTTAAATAATCATCATAAATTTTGCTCAAAATGTTTGTCTAGATGATTTCTAGGTCTAGTTTAAAACTGGGTCACTTGATATCAGAAACTAGTTCACCTGGCCAAATCAAAGGAAAACCTTGTTGATGCTCTAGAGGTCACATTTTTGAAGTGATCATCATGAATCCTGCTCAAAATGTTTGTCTTGATGATTTCAAGGTGATGTATATTTTTCTGTCCAGTGACTTTCTTAAGTTTTTCCATTTAGGTCAGTTTCTCAGTAATTATTGGTCCTACAGAGTGATATTTGGTACTTGTGAAGTGTTTGTGTTTAGGTCAGTTTCTCAGTAACTATTGCTCCTTCAGCCAGTGATACTTAGTACATGCATACATCTTAGCATGGCCTCTTGAGTGCAGTCATCCATATTTGACCTTGTCCTTTATTTCACAGTCCATTATACATGCTACATTGTCTTACATGTTAATATAATCATTTTGAACTTTGATCAAAATGTTTGCCTTGATCAGTTCTAGATCAGGTTCTCAAAGTGCTAGGTTGCTCAGGTGAGCGTTACAGGGCCATCATGGCCCTCTTGTTTTTTACTCTTTGTTCTTTTCTTGCAATTAAGTCTTGTCATATTGAATATATTAAGATGCCATGCCCACTTCTGTTAGCCAGTCAGATTACTTGCTTCAGATCGTTTATATCAATTTACATTCTAACTTACATACTAAATGGTGAACAGTGCAAATCCAGATCAGCTGGCTTCTTCAGACGCCAACTGATCAGGATCTATACTGTTTGCATAGGCTGGACATATCTTCGTTCAGCAGGGCCATAATTAACCCTGGTCCTGCTGAACCCGGATACCCTGACTTTGCAAACAGTGTAGATCCAGATCAGTTGGCTTCTGAAGAAGCAAGCTGATCTGGATCTGCTCTGTTTGCCATTAAGTATGTGAATTAATAACAACAATCTGTATTAAGTAGTCTGATTGGCTGAAAATTAGAAGTGGGCATGGCATCATAATTTATTCAGCAGGACAAGGGGAGAAAATAGCTACGAGAAATTGCATTTTTAAACTTAATGCCACATTAAAAATAGTTTATATATCCATTTGTTTGTTTTTATTATGTTATCATTAAGCAGGAAAAATGGTACTCATATCTCCAGCTGCTTTTTTTTTCTGTTTTGTCTATTTCTGCATGAACACATATATTGTGGAGAAAAAGAGAAAAACCAGCACTGGTATCTGGTTGGAGCTATGTTAACATGATGCAACATGGACAACTAGATAAAGACAGAGTACTGTAGGTCAGCATGGCTAGAGATAAAGCACTTTTTCAGCCAGAAAGTATTGATATTTTTTCTCATTTCTCCACAAAAAAAACGTATTGTGGTACTTATTAGTAGCATCTTGCCAAAGCGCTTCTAACATATATTTTCCCACAACATATATTTTCATGGAGAAGTAAGAAAAATATTGCTGAGGTGCTTTTAATGAGTACCCACAACATGTTTTTGTGGAGAAATAAAAAAAAAAAACCCTCTTATCTAGAGCTATGGATCAGTTTTTAGTGGTTACCATATTTTTAACCCTAAATACAGTCGAACCTCAATAGCTCGAACACCGATGGCTCGTTTACCGTGGCTAATTCGAACTTGTTTTTGAGTAAGTTCTTCCGATAGCAACGAAATAAAAAAAAGTAGGATTTTTTTATTTCATCATGAAATTGTATGTTGTGTGTACTCATTAGAATTGCTTTGATGAGGCAATTCTAATGAGTACACACAACATACCATTATTGTATAGAAGATCAAAAAGACTTCCCTAAATTATCACCATTTGCTTCCTGACATGGCGCCATGATTAACCCTCGGTGGTTCGAACTACCCATTTCTCGAATGAATTTCCATGGTCCCAAAGATGTTCGAACAACTGAGGTTTTACTGTATAGACAACACCTTATCATACCTGTCCTAAGTTTGAACAAGTCCTTTTGATTGCCTTTTAATATGTCTAGAAACTGCTGGATACGTAGCAAAATATGTCAAGACACTGCTGAATAAGTAGCAAACAGATCTGGCTAACATTTTTTTGGGTCACCTGAGCTATGCTAAGGATGAGCTATAATGATCACTTGCCGTCCTTCCTCCGTCCACACCTTTGAACGACCTCTAAAACCCCGGGGCCAATTTTTGTTGCCCCTGCCTTAGCATGGGCAACTTAGGCTTGCAAGTTTCCGTCCGCCTGTCCGTCTTTCCGTCGAGCGCAACCTCCTACAGTTTTGTACTGATCATTTTGAAACTGCATATGTTTTCTACATGGTATGAAGATGTGCATGTGGTTTGGATATAATCGTTAGATTATTTTTTGTCACTTTTTCCGCATTGTGAACTTAGTCATTTTTTCACCTCAATATATAGACAGCGGGTACCTCTTGTGAGCGCAACTCCTCGTACAGTTTTATACTGATTGTTTTGAAACTTTGCATGTGTTTTCTTCATGGTATGAAGATGTGCATGTAATTTGGGTATAATTGTTAGAAAATTTTTTGTCACTTTTTCCACATTGTGAACTTAGTCATTTTTCACCCTCAGTATATAGACAGGGGGTACCTCTTGTGAGCGCAACTCCTCTTACAGTTTTGTACCGATCATTTTGAAACTTTGCATATGTATTCTTCATGGTATGAGGATGTGTTTGTGGTTTGGTTATAATTGTTAGAACATTTTTTGTCACTTTTTTCCACATTGTGAACTTCGTCATTTTTCACCCTTTATATATAAACAGTTGGTACCTCTTGTGAGCGCAACTCCTCCTACAGTTTTGTACCGATTATTATGAAACTTTGCATGCGTTTTCTTCATGGTATGAGGATGTGCATTTGGTTTGGATGTAATTGTTAAATTATTTTTTTTTACTTTTTTCCACATTGTGAACTTAGTCATTTTTCACCCTCAATATATAGACAGGGAGTCATTTTTCACTCTCAATATATAGACAGGGGCTATCTCGTGAGCACAACTCCTCATACAATTTTATACTAATCTTTTTGCAACTTTGCACATGTTTTCTCCATAGTCTGAAGATGTGCATGTGCTTTTCATATAAGCCTTGCCTTATTTTTTGTCACTTTTTTGTACTTTTTGAACTAAGTCATTTTCTGACCTCAGATGTATAGATAGTGGGTACCTTGTGATTGCAACTTTTCATACAATTTTAAACCGGTCGTTTTGAAACTTTGCACATGTTTTCTCCCATGTCTGCAGAAGTGCACGTGGTTTGGATATGATTTTTAAATTTATTTTTGTCACTTTTTCCACTTAAACTTTGTCATTTTCTGAACCTCAGATTGTATGAAAGTGTACAGACTTTGGGTACTTTTTGAGCCCAATTTCTCATGCATCATATGAGAAAATTCATATGCTTTCAATGAAATTCCTATATTCATATAATCCTTGTCTTTAATTTTTGTCACTTTTCTAACTAAGCACTGCTAAGAATGAAATAAATCTATTTAATAACCACGTCCTGTGATTTTTGCCCCAGTAGGTGCGACGCCGCCTTCCGCGGAATTCTGGTTTTCAAACTTCATGTGGAGCCTTCTGTTAAAGGGGGATTGAAAATTTGTTTAAATGGTCATGGTTCATTAGTCAAGATGGCTGCCATGCCCTTATAAATTTTCTCGAGAACACAAAAATCTTCTCGAGAACCGAGAAAGCTTGGAGCCTGAATCTTGGTATATAGCATCAGGGAATCGTGGTCTACCAAATACGTTCAATTGATGGTCGTAGGTTGACCTGTGATCTTTCTTACAGCAAGGCCAAATTTGTGAACCCATGCATTTGTATGATGAAAATGTTGAAAAGTCATTTTCTCAAAATGTATGAAAGACTTGTTGCTGAAACTTAAAATGTATGATTAAAGTAGTAAAACTTTGTAGTTACAATCAAAATTTTGTCCCTCGGGGGCTATCTGCTCTGTACTTAGGCTATATGCATGTATGAAATTGTGAATTTTTAAATGTCTTCTTCTCTGAAACCGCTTGAGCAAGTTTCACCAGATTTCACATTGGGCCTTCTGTCAAAAGTGTATCAGCACTGTTCATATGGTTCCACACCATTGAACAAGATGGCCACCATGCCCATATATGGTAAAAAGACAATATTTTCTTCTCCAGAACCAGGCTGACTCTTGGTATATAGCATTGGGGACACAAGGTCTACCAAGTTTGTCCACAAAATAGGAATCGGGGACAAAGTGAGAATATCTATCATTGTACATGTATTTGTAATTAGTTTTTCTTATGGCAGTAAATCATACTTTTGTAAATTTCTTTCGCATTTGAAAATATAATAAAAGGATTAGATCAGATTTTTCCTTTCCATGTATTTCCATTCTCCTGCATTTTTTTATTTTTTTTTTTGTTAAAAATGAGAGTTGCCGACCAGTCCACAATTGCGAAATGGAAGACAAATCAGTGTCATCTTGAACCATGTGTCCAAAGGGCGTTTGAAAATCTTCGAAGCTTACTTTTCCGCTTGGTGCCATTAGAAGGTTCTGATTTATGATTGTGGCTCTTCCTGTGCATCTTCTTTGTGTGATTACCAATCAAAACGCATGTACGCATTCAACATCATGCAGTCAGCATTACGTTAACACACCTATGCAAATTATTATTATGTCTGCTCAAAACATAATTGTAATTGTAACCTTTAGAACTACCTCAGAGCATTTCTAAGATTATCCTGAATCTATAACAAGCATAGATTGTGGGTACTCATGGAGGCGGTTTATTAGGTTTGCCCACAAACTGAGGAGAAAAAAGAAATAATGTTTATCCCTGTCAACCAAATTTTTCTCTATATGAAGCAGGGTTTCACGGGGTCTTCATTGAATGGACTTGTTTACGTGATGAACAAAGAAAGGATGAAATAAGGAAAGAAAATTAACAGAAAGGAAGAAAGGAAGAACATACAGCAAATAGAAATTGGATTCTACAAGTATATAGTGTGTGTGTGGGGGGGGGGGGGGTGGTGGAGGGGGGGGTGGGGGGGCGGGTTTATTCAGTCTAAGATGCGCTTTTATTTATTTATTTTTTATCGTCGTCTATTTGCTGGCCTCGGTGGCTCGGATGCGCGTCCGACTGGTGATCAGGAGGTTGCGGGTTCAACCCCTGCTGGGTCGGCAACATTCTTTTGTGGAGATTTGATCATGAAATATTTTCTACGGTCATTCTCTCCCTTCCGCTGATTCATGAAGGGCAGTTTCTGGCGAAAGAATGTGCACAATACTGGTTAACCGCTTAGAGGACTAAGCCTGCCCAATAAATGTGTGGCTAGGTAAACTGACCACACTCGACATGACCCCATTGGATTGACTGGGCCATAAAACCTCAAAACAAACACAAACAAAATCGTCATCTATTAATGCAGATAAGGATTATACGAGGGTCCTGCAAAAAGTTTTATCACTGGGTTCGGATTACTTCAGTGCTACGTTTTATCAAACATATTTTTATTACAAACCTTCAAGTATTTCCCCTTTACTGAAACACATTTTTGTAACCTTTTTACCCAGTCGCGAAAAGTGGATAGTCTTCTTTTGGTATCTGTTGGAGACACTGATAAATAGTGTTGCCAAGAGAACTTCTAGACGTATACTTATTTCCAGAAAGCATTTTCTAAAGCCTTGGAAATAAAAAGAAGTCACAGGGGACTCCGGTCAGGTGAATAAGGTGGATGGTTTAAAACTTTCACCTTTTCAGATGCCAAAAAAAGACTCAACAACCTCACAATTATGAGAGGAGGCGTGTCATGTAAAAGGTTGACTCCTGACCATCCTTGGTCGTTTCTTTATTGTAAAACTCTTTCACTTTCTTCAGTACAGAATTCTTGTAGAATCGGCCAGTGACTGTATGACCAGATGGACAAGGCACTTGAACGACTGGCCCACTTGAATTAAAGAAAATTGCGTACAACATCTTTTTCGGACTTATGGTTCTCTTGGCAATACATGGGCGTTTTTGATCTTTTCTCTTCCATTGCTTATTATCAAATAATAATAATAATAGACTTTATTTCAAGAGGGTGACACATTTAGCAACAACTTATCTTCCATGAGGCCTTCACTAACTACAGATATGTACATATACAGAAATTCACAAGGACATGCATTTAAACCTAAACTACTAAAAAAAAAACAATAAAAAAAAAACGTGTACCAGTCTTTCATACATGATCTTACATACCAAACACATATGGCAAACAAATGTAATCGAGAGAAAAAAGATATACATGTACCAATTCTTACATACACCATCTCTCACACTGTAAACATAAGACAAACAAATGTGATTGTGATGGGGAAAAAAAACCCAAAAAACAGATATTTTTACAAATATATTTTACATAGAAAATATATAGTGCTTATTTTCGAGGCTGACTAGATGATGAACATTTCATCCATTCTATGCACTGTTTATGGAAAGAATCTACAGAGTCAGAATTTTTTAACCAGTTTGGTAGATTTTTCTGTATGGTTGGCCCAGAAAAATTTCTTTTTGTGGCCTTGGAGTGTGAAAATTTGAAATTTACTGATCTAAGAGACAGAAGAGAGTCTCATTTATAGGTCTGAAAGTGAACATTGCATTGATATAAGATGGTGTGATAGATTTTGAAATTTTATACATAAATTTTGCTTTTCTTAGAAATATTCTTTCATAAATGTTCAGAATTTTATGGTCATTCATACTGCATGCAATGTCAGAATACTCATAATCTAAAATGATCTTTACAGCATGCTTTTGTAACCTTTGGATTCTGTCAAGGTTAGAATGAGCTGTTCCTTTCCATACTGTGTAACAGTAATCAATGTGGGGTTGAATGTATGTCTTATAAAATTGTACTCTGTGTTCAAGGGATAAATAATCTTGCAATCTTGATAAAAGCCACAAGTTTGAAGAAATTTTCTTAGCAATGAACTGTGTATGGATTGACCATGTTGGATTATTATCTATATAGACTCCAAGGACTTTGTCATTATCAATATTTTTCAAACTATCATTATTAAATGTTAAATTCAAAATACTATTATGTAAATGAAGGCGTTTCTGTGAAGTGGTGATTAACATTGCTTTGTTTTTTTTTTTCAGTATTTAAAAGCATTCCATTAAGTTTACACCAAACAAAGTTTTTGTAAAGCCATCTGTTGTAGATTTTGTTCAATGAAATGCTGCGAGTTGCTGATCTGATATATTGTGGTGTCATCCGCATAAAGATCCGTGAAAACATTATCTGATCAGCCCTTCATTGTGGCTCAAACATGTGCACCCAGTTTTCATCACCTGTTATCAAGTTAGAAATAACCCGACTATTACAGCCTTTGTATTACAGCCTTTGTATGTTTTCAAAAGTTCCCGGGCACATTTAAGGCGTGTCTTTTGCTCCTCAGTGAGCAAATGAGGTACCCACCTAGCGCAAACCTTTCTCAGGTCCAAACGTTTTTTTTCAGAATTGTTTGCACACTGCCTTCCGATATGCCAGTACAACTAGCTATATCTTTGACAGATAATCGCGCATCCTGTTTGACCACAATCTTTACAGCAGCGATGTTAGCCTTGGTAACAGAAGTTTTAGGCCTTCCAGGATGGGAACCATCTTCAACAGAAAATTTCTCAGCTTTAAAAGCTTAAACCCACCTAAAAACTTAGCGCATTGAAATGGTCTGAGGTCCATATATACCACACAATTCATTAAATATCTGCTTTGACTCTATATTAAGCCTAATGCGGCATTTAAATATAGCTACGAATTTTAGTCTTCTGGTCCATGTTCCAATGTAACAAGTAAATTGGTCAGTGTATATGACTGCATCTATTTCAGTTTGAAATAACTCGGTCAGTTGGAAAGCAATTTGCACGATATGAACGGGTATCGTTAGCTATTGAACATACCATTCAAATGCAGTGAAGCATTTTAAAATATACCTGGGATAAAACTAAGGATAAAACTGCCAGTACAACTAGCTATATCTTTGACAGACAATCGCGCATCCTGTTTGACCACAATCTTTACAGCAGCGATGTTAGCCTTGGTAACAGAAGTTTTAGGCCTTCCAGGATGGGAACCATCTTCAACAGAAAATTTCTCAGCTTTAAAAGCTTAAACCCACTTAAAAACTTAGCGCATTGAAATGGTCTGAGGTCCATATATACCACACAATTCATTAAATATCTGCTTTGAATCTATATTAAGCCTAATGCGGCATTTAATATAGCTACGAATTTCAGTCTTCCGGTGGTTTGCTCTACCGACCGTTCTAAGGCGGTGGTCCCGGTGTTAGTCTTACTCTTTGTTGCTTTGTGGTTTATTCTACGAGGCGATTTGTTGTATGTCTTTCCGTGTGTCATTTTGTTCTTGTGTTTTTCAGTCCTTTTAGTATTGCGATTACCTCGCTTGGGGAAGAGAGAGCTAATCTTAGTGCTTTTCGTACGTTTGTTCGGTTTGTGCTTGTTTAGATTTGTCGGTTTCCTCTTCCTCTTGGGGTCTGGGAAGGGCTGCGGTTTGTGATTGTGGCACTCCATGGACTTTTCTCTTACCTTTTTTTCTGGTCCATGTTCCAATGTAACAAGTAAATTGGTCAGTGTATATGACTGCATCTATTTCAGTTTGAAATAACTCGGTCAGTTGGAAAGCAATTTGCACGATATGAACGGGTATCGTTAGCTATTGACCACACCATTCAAGTGCAGTGAAGCATTTTAAAATATACTTGGGATAAAACTAAGGAAGCCTATTAGTGACAGAACTTTTTGCACAAACCTTGTATTATCCAACTTAAGATGCTTATTCGTATTATCCAACGCACGATGCATAACTTTAAACATTAAACTGCAGTAGACATTTTTTTTTTTTTTTTTTTTTTTTTTTTTTTTAATTTTCGGAGAAGACCAAATATTTTTCACAGAAAGGACATGACATACTATGTGAATCGCCTGCCAAGCAGTTGAATCACATTAAATGTCAAGTCTTTTTTCACTGACAAATAAAGATTTCAAATTTAGAATGCTTAGCGCTTTAATAGTGAACGTTATTCTAAATCTTAAGTGCTGAATATGCTGAGTAAAATTGCAGAGACAACATTTTAAAATTGCAGTAGACGACATTTTGAAATTAACTTTTTTATCTTGACAGAAAAAAGGGTTTGACATGCAAATTGTCTCCTAGTTAACTAGTGAGAAATGTCAAAACCTATTTTTTTTTGAGAAAAAAAAAAAATAATTTGAATAAATTGTCATTTTCTGAAAAATATTAGAATGTTTTAAAATGTTGCCTACTGATTTGTTTTAGCTCACTGAGCTCAAGGTGAGCATTTGTGACCGCTCAATGTCTGTCGTCCGTCTGTCAACAATTCACTTAAAAGATATCTCCTAAACCGGTGAATGGATTTTGAAATAATTTTACAGGAATGTTCCTTGGGTGACCCTCCACCAAAATTGCCTAAATGGTTCCGCTCGCTAAAAAAAATAGCCACCAGAGCTAAAAATAGAAGAACCTTAAAACAACATCTCCTAGGCCACTTGCCCAATTTCAAAATAATTTCACAGGAAATATTCCTTCGGTGACCTTCTACAAAAATTGCTCAACCGGTTCCGCTGGGATGAACAAGATGGCTGCCAGAGCTTAAAATAGATAAACCTTTAAACGACTTCTCCTCCTTAACTAGTGGTCGGATTTTGAAATAATTTCACATGAATGTTCCTTGGGTGATCCTCTACCAAAATTGCTCAAACTGTTCAGCTCGGATGAACAAGATGGCCACCAGAGTTAAAAATAGAAAAACTTTAAACGACTTCTACCCAGTTGATGGATTTTGAAATAATTTCACAGGAATGTTCCTTGTGTGATCCTCTACCAAAATTGCTCAAACCGTTTAGCTTGGATGAACGAGATGGCGGCCAGAGCTAAAAATAGTAATAACTTCAAATGACTTCTCCTCCTTAACCAGTGGATGGATTTTGAAATTATTTCACAGGAATGTTCCTTGGATAACCCTCTACCAAAATTGCTCAAACGGTTCTGCTCGGATGAACAAGATGGCCGCCAGAGTTAAATATAGAAAAACCTTTAACTGACTTCTCCACCTTAACCAATGGATGGATTTTGAAATAATTTCACAGGAATGTTTCTTGAGTGACCCTCTATCAAAGTTGCTCAAACCCTTCTGCTTGCATGAACAAATTGGCCGCCAGAGCTAAAAAAAGAAAAACCTTTAAAGACTTCTACTCCTTAACCAGTTGATGGATTTTGAAATGATTTCACAGGAACGATCTTTGGGTGACCACCAACATCATGTTGTCATAGTGATGACATTATGTGCTGACTTCATGTTTGTCTGTTTAAGTACTATCATCAAATAATGTAGTAGAAATAGTTTTCTGTGTTTTACTGCCTTTATCACATGCCTAAATCTTAGCATGACCTCTTTACCTTATTTCATGGTCCTTTAGGCATGCTACATTGTCTTACTTGTTAATATAATCATCATGGATCTCAGTCAGAATGTTTCCCTTGATCATTTCTAGGTCAGCTACTGTAAGTGCTATGATATTCAGGGTTTTTTTTTTACTGGCATGTTTCTTATTCCTCCACATGTTGTGGGTATTCATTAGAAATGTCTTGTCAAGGCCACAACATATGTTTCAATGGAGATATAAGAAAACTATCATGTGGATACCACATCTTATCTGCAGCTGTGACTTCATACAATATCATTTGTGGGGTTTACTGTTTTCCTTATCGTTATCATATATATATATATATATATATATATATATATATATATATATATATATATATATATATATATATATATATATATATATATATATATATATATATATATATATATATATATATATATATATATATATATATATATATATATATTTGTAGTTTATTATATTGAGAAGCCACAACATATGTTTCAATGGAGATATAAGAAAACTATCATGTGGATACCACATCTTATCTGCAGCTGTGACATCATACAATATCATTTGTGGGGTTTAGTGTTTTCCTTATCGTTATCATATATATATATTTGTAGTTTATTAATATTTCAAAGAAATATAAACAGAAATCAGACAAATTTCAGATTTGACCAACTAACATTTATGCCTTTCGTTTGTGGGGGGTCAGTATTTTCATTATCATTACCATTATTAGCTCACCTGAGCACGAAGTGCTCATTGGTGAGCTATTGTGGTCAGTCAATGTCCGTCGTCCCTCGTGCGGCGTCAACAGTTGCTTTAAAAGCCTACTCCTACACCCCTGGGTCAATTGACTCGATACTTGGTAGGAAGCATCGGGGTGACTTTTAGATCAAAAACAGCTAATATCGTTCCTATCCGAATTCCAAGAAGGCCACCATGGCGGCCATCTTGAAAATCCATTGTTCGCTTCTTCTCCTGAACCGAAAAGCCAATTGACTCCAAACTTGGTAGGAAGCATCGGGGTGACTTGTAGATCAAAAGTAGCTATCGTGCCGACCGGAAATCCAAGATGGCCGCACTGGCTGCCAGCTTAAAAATCTCTTTTTCGCTTCTCCTAAACCCGAAAGCCAATTGACTCGAAACTTGGTAGGAAACATCAGGGTGACTTGTAGATCAAAAATAGCTAAAATCGTTCCGATCCGAAATCTATTTTCGCTTCTTCTCCTGAACTGAAAGGCCAATTGACTCGAAACTTGGGTGACTTGTAGATCAAAAATAGCTAAAATCGTGCCGATCGGAAATCCAAGATGGCCGCCATGGTGGCCAGCTTGAAAATATATTTTCGCTTCTTCTCCTAAACCAAAAAGCCAATTGACTCAAAACTTGTTAGGGAGCATCGGGGTGACTTGTAGATCAAAAATAGCTTAAATTGTTCCAATCAGAAATCCAAGAAGGCCGTCATCTTGAAAATCTATTTTTCGCTTCTTCTCCTGAACTGAAAGGCCAATTGACTCGAAACTTGGTAGGAAGCATCAGGGTGACTTGTAGATTAAAAATAGCTAAAATCGTGCCGATCGGAAATCCAAGATGGCTACCATGGCGGCCATCTTGAAAATCTATTTTTGCTTCTTCTCCTAAATGCAATAGCCAGTTGACTCGTAACTTGTTAGGGAGCATCGGGGGACTTGTAGATCAAAAATAGCTAAAATCGTTCCGATCGGAAATCCAAGATGGCCGCCATCTTGAAAATCTATTTTTCACTTTTTTTTTCCTGAACAGAAAAGGCAATTGATTCCAAACTCGGTAGGAAGCATCAGGGTGACTTGTAGATCAAAAATAGCTAAAATCCTGCCGATCGGAAATCCAAGATGGCCACCATGGCGGCCATCTTGAAAATCTATTTTTCGCTTCTTCTCCTAAACGCAAAAGCCAATTGACTCGCAACTTGTTAGGGGGCATCGGGGTGACTTGTAGATCAAAACTAACTAAAATCGTTCCGATCGGAAATCCAAGATGGCCGCCATCTTGAAAATCTATTTTTCACTTTTTCTCCTGAACAGGACGGGCAATTGATTCCAAACTTGGTAGGAAGCAGCAGGGTGACTTGTAGATCAAAATTAGCTAAAATCGTGCTGATCGAAAAGCCAATGTGGCCGCTATGGTGGCCATCTTGAAAATCTTTTTTTCACATCTTCTCCTAAACCAAAAGACTTGAAACTTGGTAGGAAGTATCGGGGTGAATTATAGATAAAAAAAAATGGCTAAAATCGTTTAGATTGGAAATCTAAGATGGCCGCCATAGCGCCATCTTGAAAATATATTTTTCGCTTCTTCTCCTGAACTGAAAGTCTTATTGACTTTAAACTAGGTAGGAAGCATCGTGGTGACCTGTAGATCAAAAATAGCTAAAGTAGTCCCTTTCGGATATCCAAAATGGCCGCCATAACAGCCATCTTGAAAATCTATTTTTCGCTTCATCTCCTGGACGGAAAGGCCAATTGACTCAAAACTTGGTAGGAAGCATTAGAGTGACTTGTAGATTTAAAATAGCTTAAATTGTTCGGATCAGAAATCCACGATGGTCTTGAAACACTTTTTTTTTTTTTTTTTTTTTTTTTTGCTTATTTTCCTAAATCAAAGGGCCAATTTATTTGAAAATTGGTAGGAAGCATCAGGATGACTTGTAGATCAAAAATAGCTAAAAATCATTCCGATCGGAAATCCAAGATGGTGGCCATCTTGAAAATCTATTTATCGCTTCTTCTTCTGAACTGAAAGGCCAATTGACTTGAAACTCGGTAGGAAGCATCGGGTTGACTTGTAGATCAAAAATAGCTAAAGTAGTCCCTTTCAGATATCCAAGATGGCCACCATGACAGCCATCTTGAAAATCTATTTTTCGCTTCTTCTCCTGAACTGGAAGGCTAATTGACTCGAAACTTGGTAGGAAGCATTGGAGTGACTTATAGATTTAAAATAGCTTAAATTGTTCGGATCAGAAATCCAAGATGGTCTTGAAACACTTTTTTTTGCTTATTTTCCTGAACCAAAGAGCCAACTTATTTGAAAATTGGTAGGAAGCATCGGGATGACTTGTAGATCAAAAATTGCTAAAATCGTTCCGATCGGAAATCCAAGATGGCGGCCATCTTGAAAATCTATTTTTCACTTCTTCTTCTGAACTGACAGGCCAGTTGACTTGAAACTTGGTAGGAAGCATCGGGTTGACTTGTAGATCAAAAATAGCTCAAATCGTTCCGATTGGAAATCCCAAATTGTGGCCAGGGTGGCAATCTTGAAAAATCTGTTTTGAACTTTTTCTCCAGAACCGAAAGGGCAATTGACTCATAGTTCATTGGGATTATAGAGGTGACTTGTAGATTAACAGCTAGCTAAAATCATTCTGATCCGAAATCCAAGATGGCTACCATCTTGTTTATGTTTACTATATTTCCCTGCCACTAGCTGTGCTGTTTACATGTATAAAATCATGATTCTTCAGAAACCACTTAGCGAATTATCACCAAATTTCACATTGATCCTACTATTGAAATGTCCTATATCAAGAACCGCCGTATTCTTGGTATAACAATGCTTCCTCACACAAAGCGGCCATTGTACGCGAATATCTGAAACAGGAAAAGGTTGTCGAGCTTCCGCACCCTCCTTATTCGCCAGATCTTGCCCCTTGTGACTTTTTCCTATTCCTGAGGCTCAAAAAACACCTCGCTGGAAGAAAATATCAAACACGCAAAAATCTCGGTTCGGCTTTTTTTCACTGTCTGAACAGTATACCTCGAAAAGATTATGAAAGCTCATTTGGAAATTGGATTAAAAGACTAAAACTTTGTGAATCACATGGTGGCGAGTATTTTGAAGGATTGAGGTAAAGAATTTGGCATTGTTTGTTAAGCGCTTCTGAAAATTATCCCAGTTGCATTCATATTTGAACACCCCTCGTATTAGCAACTACTGCCGATAAAATATATACGGCCGTCAGTCACTTATTTTCTTATTGGTTCATGTGACCTGAGGTAATCCCCACCAGACATGAAAATGTGACAATACTCAATGCTAGACCCCACCTTTAATTCGTTTATTGGCCCACCTGTCAAGAGCAGATTAATTAACATAAATACTGAAACCGAAACATTTTTCCTCTTATGGACTTTTTTGTTGTTTTGAATAAAGATTAAAACATGCACTTATGGCATAAAAAATGGTTTGAATTTGTATGCACTTCATTCACATTTTCTTCATTCATTTCTCACCATTTTATTTCTGAAAAAAAAAAAAAAACAACAACAAACTTTGGGCACTTTCACAATTTTTTTTAATTGAAACATTATATATTTGTTAGGTACAAGGGTGAGTCAATAAGTAACCAGCCTAACTTATTTCCGATTGAGATCCACCTCTTCTTTTTCAATGTAATTGCCCTCTAGTGTGATGCACTTAGACCAACGGTGTTCAAGTGCCATCAGCCCAGAACTGAAAAAGTCAAGGTCCTTTCCATTGACCCACTCCTCAACTGAGGTCACAACTTCTTCATGAGACTGGAAATGAAGTCCACGGGTATCCTTTTTCAAGTTTGGGAATAGAAAGAAGTCGCTAGGAGCTAGGTCAGGCGAATAGGCAGGATGTGGTATTAATTCATACCTGTTTCGCTCTACAGCATCCATTGCAACTTTGCAAGTGTGGACTCTCGCGTTGTCCTGTTGCAGCAACCTTTAGAGAGTTTACCTCGGCGTTTTTCACGGATGGCGGTTCTCAGCTGGTCTAACAAGTTTGCATAGTACACAACAGTTATTGTACTTCACTTGGGTAAAACGTTCAACATAATAACGCCTTTTGCGTCCCTAAATACTGTGGCCATCACCTTGCTAGCAGATGGTTGCGTCTTGAACTTCTTTGGCCTCGGGGACCCAGGCCCTACCCACTGACGACTCTGAGCTTTATTCTCTGGCTCATCATAATGAACCGAAGTCTCATCTACAGTCACCAGACGCAAAAGAAAATCATCTTTTGACCTAAAACGCTTCAACAAGGCGCTGCATACTGATGCTCTGGTTGCCATTTGCTGTTAGCTTGCGCATACCTAAACGATCATGTAAGATTGTTGAAACGCTACCATGTGAAATGCCTAATGCCTGCGCTATTTCTTCCACCTGAATTCGCCTAACAGAGTATACCAGATCCCGAACTTTCTTACACATTTCTTCGTCGGTGGCGTCCAGACCTGGCTTCATCTTCTAAAGACGTTCTACCGCGTTTGAATTCCCCTACCCAGAATTTCACCTGAGCATAAGATGGTGCAGAAGACCCATAAACATCGGCTATTTCCTTGTCTGTTTTACCTTTTAAATACAAGTACCTGTACAAGCATGCCTTTGCATCACTAGCCATGTTTGACATTCAATATCTTATTAAAGAATGACTCGATACGCGTGTAATTTTGTACCCATGTATAAATCATATATTGAAACAAAGCATGAAAATCGTGACCGTCTCGGTCCATCGGAAATGGAATAGGCTGGTTATTTCTTGACACGCCCTTGACAAGTTGACATTTCTGCAAACAAACTGTGGAGACCTATCAGATGCCCCAAATTGCGGCATTCACTCTGGTTCTACATTGTTTGCTTACCTAAAAAAAATTGGACTCCGTGCTGACATTGATTAGATGCAAATTGAAATTTCTCCAAGCAAACTGTGGAGACCCTGATCAGAAGCTGCAAACTGCGGCATGCGCTCTGGGTACATTGTTCGCCTACGTCCAAACATTGGACTTAAGCTTATATTGGTTAGGAACAAGTTGACATTTCTGCAAGCAAACTGTGGAGACCCTGATCAGATGCTGCTAACTGCGGCATCCACTCTGGGTCTACCGTGTTTGCCTACATCCAAAAATAGAAAAAAAGTTGACATTTCTGCCAGCAGACTGTGAAGACCCTAATCAGATACCGCTATCTGCAGTCTGGGTCTACATTATTTGTCTATGTCTAAACATTGGACTCTTGGGCTGGCCTCAGTGACTCAGTTGGATGCGCATCTGACTGAAGATCAGGAGGTTGCGGGTTCAACCCCCGCCCGGTCAGCATCATTCTTTCGTGGAGACAGATCATGAAATACTTTCTACGGTCATTCTCTCCTTTCCGGCAGTTGTCAGTTTCTGGCAAAAGAATGTGCACAATACTGGCTAACCGCTTAGAGGAGAAAGCCTGCAGTGTAAAAGTGTGGTTAGGTAAACTGACTGCACTCGACATGACCCCATAGGGTTGACTGGGCCGTAAAACCTGAACACAAACATTGGACTCTTGGCTTATATTGGTTAGGTACAAGTTGACATTTCTGCAAGCAAACTGTGAAGAGAAGGAATGAAAAAAAAAAAAAACTACATTTGTCACGATGGTACATTCTGTTTCTAGAATTATGGGTGTTGCCTGTGAGAAATAATTCTACGAGGGTCCTGCAAAAAGTTTTATCACTGGGTTCGGATTACTTCAGTGCTATGTTTTACCAAACATATTTTTATTACAAACCTTCAAAGTATTCCCCCTTTACTGAAACACATTTTTGTGACTTTTTTACCCAGTTGCGAAAAGCAGGTAAATAGTCTTCTTTTGGTATCTGTTGGAGACACTGATAAATAGCGCTGACAAGAGAACTTCTAGACGTATACTTATTTCCAGAAAGCCTTGGAAATAAAAAGAAGTCACAGGGACTCAGGTCATGTGAATAAGGTAGATGGTTTAAAACTTTCACCTTTTCAGAAGCCAAAAAAGACTTAATAACCTCACACTTACGAGAGGAGGCGTTGTCATGTAAGAGGTGGACTCCTGACCCTCCTTTGCTTGGTCATTAACTCTTTCACTTTCTTCAGTACAAAGTTCTTGTAGAATCGGTCAGTGACTGTATGACCAGATGAACAAGGCACTTGAACGACTGACCCACTTGAATTAAAGAAAATTGCGTACATCTTTTTCAAACTTGTGGTTCTCTTGGCAATACATGGGCTTTTTTATCTTTTCGCTTCCATTGCTTATTATCAGCCCTTCTTTGTGGCTCAAACATGTGCACCCAGGTTTCATCACCTGTTAGCAAGTTAGAAATAACCCGACTATTACAGCCTTTGTATGTTTTCAAAAGTTCCCGGGCACATTTAAGGCGTGTCTTTTGCTCCTCAGTGAGCAAATGAGGTACCCACCTAAGCGCAAACCTTCCCCATGTCCAAACGCTTTTTCAGAATTATTTGCACACTGCCTTCTGATATGCAACTAGCTATATCTTTGACATCTCGCATCCTGTTTGACCACAATCTTTACAGCAGCGATGTTAGCCTTGGCAACAGAGGTTTTAGCCTTCCAGGACGGGTATCATCTTCCACAGAAAATTTCCCAGCTTTTAAAATTAAAAGCTTTAACCCACCTAAAACCTGTGCGCATTGAAATTGTCTGAGGTCGATATATACCAGACAATTCATTAAATATCAGCTTTGAATCTATATTAAGCCTAATGCGGCATTTAATATAGCTATGAATTTCAGTCTTCTGGTCTATGTTCCAATGTAACTACTTAAGTAAATTGGTCAGTGTATATGACTGCATCTGTTTCAATTTGAAATAACTTGGTCAGTTGGAAAGCAATTTGCAAGAAATAAACGGGTATCGATAACTATTCAACACATCATTCAAGTGCAGTGAAGCATTTTAAATACCTGGAAGCCTCTTAGTGACAGAACTTTTTGCATGACCCTCGTAAAAGTGTAGGGGCGTTGTTAGTTGGTAGAAGGATGCGTGTCCTGTTGTAATCAATTGAAACTAATTCTCGTTCCATCTTTCCCCTAAACCAAACTACTAGTTTAATATATTCTCACTTTGTACAGACACATTTACCTTGTCGATCAACTACAACATATAAGGATCACAAAGGACCAGATAATATTTACACTATGGTGAAGTATGGAGATAACATTTTAAGGCCACGACACAGTTTGTTTGTGTTGAGGTTTTACAGCCCAGTCAACCCAGTGGGGTCATGTTGAGCGCGGTCAGTTTACCTAACCACACGTTTACTGGGCAGGCTTAGTCCTCTAAGCGGATAACCAGTATTGTGCACATTCTTTCGCCAGAAACTGACAACTGCCCTTCTTGAATCAGCGGAAGGGAGAGAATGACCGTAGAAAATATTTCATACTCAAATCTCCACGAAAGAATGTTGCCGACCTCGGCGGGGGTTGAACCCGCGACCTCCTGGTCTCCAGTCGAACGGCACATCCAACTGAGCCACCGAGGCCGGTTGCCACGACACGGTACTAAAACCAAATGTAGTGAAGACAGATTCAGAAAGGAATGACCCTTGAGTGCTATGAGCATGCACGTACACACACACATACACACACAAGAAAAACTAAAATATTGCCTTTTTTGGCCAGTTTCGGCCAGTTAGACTTCAATATTGACCCTTGAATACATTAGAAAAAACAAACTTTTAGACTCAATGATTCTGAAGGACCAGGAAAGATAAACTACACTATGGTGAAGTATGGGGAGGCTATCAAGCCCAATGTAGTTGTGATAAACAGATTCTAAATGGAATGACCCTTGAGAGCAAAACCAACCAACACACACACACACACACACACACACACACACACACACACACACACACACACACACACACACACACACACACACACACACACACACACACACACACACACACACACACACACACACACACACACACACACACACACACACACACACACACAATGAAATCAGCTGAAATGTCAAACCTTTCTGGGTCAGACTACCCAGTTTCGGCGTGTGTGAAATCAGCTGAAATGTCAAACCTTTCTGGGTCAGAGTACCCAGTTTCGGCCAATAAGACCTCATCAGTGACCCTCATGTAAATTTTGCAAATATGACTCTAATGAGAAAAAATGGTTTTCCCATGACCCTTCTCTTGCTTAACATGACATGCCCTGTCTTAGCAAACAGAATAGTTCAGAAGCCAACTGATCTGGATCTGCACTGTTTGTCATTAAAAATGTAAATTTCTATCAAAAACTCGGATCAAGGAGTCTGATTGGCTGAAAATTAGAAATGGGCTTGGCATCTTAATTTAATCAGCATGACAAGGGAATGTGGAAGACAAATGAGCCGGGACACAGCATTTCCGACAAGATTGCATTGCACTCGGCTAAGACTCAGATCAACCTGCGCATCTGTACAATTTGATCAGAGTCTTTGCAGGGCTTTCTGTGGGTAGCCAAGGATAAAAAATGTCCTGAGGCGAACTGCGAAGACTGTCCAGTAAGGCTGGCACAATTAATTGGCTAATCAATTTAATTGATCGATAAATTTAACAAAAATGATTATCGATACAGAGTTGCTAATAATCGATCATTTGATTTCTGTGTCTGTTACTTTACCGTATTTATCCTTAGTAGTTGGCCACCTTACCATACTTTATATAAAATTTGAACAAGTACAATTTACTACCAATGTTTGTCAAAAATTAGCTGCATGAGTGGCAAACAGTGTAGACCCTGATGAGACACCATGTTTTGCAGCATCTCATCTGCGTCTACACTGTTTGCTCAGGCCTGTCTGGCCAAAATCGTACAGTAAAGTATAACATATGGTAAGAGTCATGCTCAGACAGACAGGAAAAATTATGACCTAATCTTTAGTGATTACTTATCGATTATCGGTCACAATGGCAGGACTGATAATCGGTAATCTTTCCAGCTTTGAGTGCCCAGCCTCCACTTGGCACACATGCTGCCATGTAGGAAATGCTGTGCCATGGCTAAAGTTGAAAATAATAATTCAATAAATAAGTTATTCAAAGTTTATTGCATTTGATTACTGAAAACAGCTTTATTTTGCATCAAGAGACTTTTTTTCTCTGAACAGATTTATTTATTGAGCCACATGAGCAAATGCACCTTTTAACATGCACCGAATGAAGACTCAAATCAGCATGCGCTCCTGCACAGTATGATCAGCCATCATTGTCCGCATGAAGAAACTTTGCATCCTTGGCTATCATAAATGTGCCCAGTGAAGATTCTGATCAGGCTGCGCAAATGCGCAGCCTGATCAGAATCTTCGCTGGGCACATATCCAGTGGTACATTTCTGACATTGTGGCTCCATTCTTCTGCTGAATTTTCATTAATAAAACCTTTCTTCTGACTGGATTTCACAATGCCATTATTTTGAAATATTTTATACTAAATTTGATAATAACTTACTACATGGAATATGTCAAAATAAAAAATAAAAAGTTTTTGGGACATACAAAGACAGTGAAGGCAGAGGTCAGACCTTGCTGACATGCCAGCTGATCTGTGCTTTTCCTCATGTATCCCCAGAAATCGGTTTGCTTTTATCTCATATATGAGCCAGTGCATGAAAAAAACCTACAAGACGGCATGCGCGCCCAGCGAAGACTCCAATCAGACTGAGCATCTGCCCGACCGATCAGAGTCTTCACTTTGCACCCAATGGGTAGATAAAGACCCAAGCTTTCTTCATGTAGACAACAAAGACTCTGATCAGACTGGGTGGATGCCCAGGCTGATCTGAGTCTTCACTAGACACACGTCATTTTGACTGTTTTGTCATGTGCTGGCTCATATACCATATTAACCCTAAGTATCCAGACACCTTACCTCCTTACCATACTTGTCCTAAACTTTGAATGAGTCCGTTTTACCACACCCTGATGTGTTTAGGAACTGTCGAATGAGTGAGGGTAAACAGTGTAGACCCTGTTTACAGTGTCTGCACTATTTGCTTAGGCCTGTCTGTCCCAATACTTAGGGAATATGGTAATTCTTTATATCCCAAGTCAGTCTTGATCATTTAATACCAGCAAAAGAGTATTTCTACAATATGTACCCATGAATGTTATGGCCAATGGATACACATTTAAGGGCAGTAACTCTGTCAAAAAGGTTTTGCCTCCTTTACAGCAAACCCCTTTTCAGAAGGGGTTAGTTTATAGAAAGACAAACAGGAAGTCATAAAAGTTATCTGCCTTGTAAAAGATGGCAGAAATCTACATAGCGTATCCAGTCCGCTTAAGTGTCAAGATTTTATTTTGCATCTTGGAAACCTTATATCATTCATTGTCAATTTCTTAAAGGCTCCATATCCTCAAAAATAGACATTTTATTATCAGAGAAAGGTTTAATAAATTGATATATGGTATTAATACGATCACTAAATGTGGCACCTGACAGCCTGTAAAATTTCAGTTCGTCTCTCGTTCTTGAAATGAAATGGTATCTCTGAATTAATGTTGCTAATATTAATTCACAGATACCATAAAAATCATTTCATTTTTGATCCAGTTCAGAAACGAGAGACTAACTGAAATTTTACAGGCTTTCAGAGCCACATTTTATGATCGTATTAATACTACATAAAAATTTATCTAACTTTTCATGGATAAAAAATGTTTATTTTTTGAGGAATATGGAGCCTTTAATATCATAATTTCAAAAGCATACAAAAAAGTCATCCTAAAATTCTTTGACTATAGCATGATTTAGGTACCACTTAAACAGATAAATTTACTCCTGCTGAGATAATCAAATTATAAATATGTACCATAGCATGTACATACACGAACAGCAAAGGCACATATCCGTAGTAACTTTAAGTATTGGGACACAAAGGCCCGAGCAAACAATCCCTCATGAAAAACTATGGCTGAATTTTGGCTGAACAGCGATCTGAACTTCAGCTGAACTTTAGCTGAATACTTCCGAAATGCTACATTCAGCTCATGGCTGAATCTTTGCTGAAATTGGGACTGTTTCAGCCATAATTCAGACATTTTCAGCTATTTTTCAAACTCCCAAGTTCAGAAGTTTTCAGACAAGATTCAGAATTGTTCAGATATGATTCAGAAATATTCAGATGTGATTCAGAACTATTCAGCTTGAACTCAGAAGAATATTCAGATATGATTCAGAAATATTCAGATAGAATTCAGATATACTCGTATTTAGATACCAGAAATTAGTCTACAATGAAGTAACACCATTCCCTCACCCCCACCCCCCACCCCACCCCACCCCCATACCTCATAAATAATGTTAAGATCAGTCTAACCTAAGCCCCTTTTGACCATTGGCTGAAACATTGTATTTTCAAGATTTGTTTCTTGTCTATCCACTCAGTAAACAAATTATTACTTTTAACCTAAGTGGGTGGGGTATGTATGTTATTACTTTTAACCAAAGTGGGTGGGGTAATGCATTTTATGACAAGAGAGAGGAAATAGATGAACCAGTCATATTTTCTGTTTAAATACATTACTTCATCACTATTACATGTTACCCTGCCATTTTCTAACTAAATGTACTTACAAGGTAAGTGAAATAGCTAAACCAAGAGGCTTTTATGTCATCTCTGACATTTCTTCTAACAACCTTGAATGGAAGCTCTCAGAATCCCACTGTGGCCATGTGACTTCCTGCTGAACGTTTACTGAAACAATCTGTATTTTTCTGAATCTGATTCTGACAAATTCAGACATGTTCAGCTAAAACTCAGAATGTAAGGTTCATGAGGGGCAATATAATTATCCCCATGCTTTACTGATGGGGATATTGCAAATGTCTGCATCCGTCTGTCCGTCACACTATCTCCTCCTAATCCTTTGGGCAGATCTCAAATTAAACCAAACTTGCTACATGACTTCCAGTCCGCTTGGTAAAGGTGTGCAAGCAACATTATTTTTCACTCTGCCCAATTTTACCTTTGGATGGGGTCAAAAGGTCACTGTCTCTGTCTGTCCATCCGTCATGCTATCACTAAACCACTGGCCAGAATTTAACCAAACTTGCTACATGCCTTCCCCTCGTGGTAAGGTAACATTATTTTTCCATTTGTCCATCCATCCATCCATCCGTCACACTGATAGCAACAACCAAGCGTGAGGATTTTGTGATGGCTGCCATTGACTGCGCAATCTAGTTAACATTTATGAATATATACTCAAAGGCAATAAAAAAGTATATAGTTTCGAGTTTTGAGTACCGGCTTGTGTTGTACTTTTTTCGTTTAATGTTTTCATGGTCATTATTGTCAAATGTCTGTCTTTAAAAATCACAAAGGTAATTCTTTCGCAGTCATAAATTATGGAGTTTTGAGCCGTTAATTAAAAACAGCATTTCCAGTCATAACTTGCTTTGTATAAAACAAATGTCATTTTACTCTTCATAAATATCTTGCACAAATGTCTGTGAGTAAAACCACAGTAATTTAATTTGAAATTACCATCAAATGACATCAAGCTGAAGTTGAATTTCTTTCCATCTCCAATTATCTCCCTTTGAATGAAAAATATAGGGAATTTAAAGAGTCTATATCTGAAGTGGCGTTGGTCGTGTTCACTTAATTTTTTTCGAAAAAGTGTTGCTTGTCTTAGGCTCTTTGTACCACATACAGATGAAATCTCCTAAAACCGTTTATTTAACAAAACAATGTAAATTAATGTCCCATACAAATTCAGTGCATTCCGTCAGAAGAGGAACGAAAATGTCAAAAACGTCATGTCCTTTGTATAGACATTTGACAGTGTACTCTATTTTGCATTTGAAGTTGAAACGTTTTCTTACAGCATTCTGATTCTTCTGTCGACTGAATGCAATACAAATGCATAAATGTAAGTTTCTTTGTCCAAAATGCACTTTTAAAGGGAAGCTACTCATATGCAAATGTTGATTTAGACCCCTTATTGGTTTCCGTAAATGCCATTTCCTTGCACTTTGCACTTCCTGAAATTATTGCAAATTATGCGTAAATGATTGTTCTTCACTATGATATCAATAATGATACGTATATAAAATTTCGGTGACATTTAAAAAAAATAGTTACCTGTATACTTATTTTTGCCTCTCAGTATATATCTATACTGAGGGAAATAAATTTAGCAATATTTTACAAAGCAGGGTATATTTCAGACGTACTTAATACGTGGGAAACTATTTTGTTCCTTGTGAGTTAGTGGGGCGAAAATGTATTTACAGAGCTGACATGCATACATGATATCAATAGTCTTGGAATATTTTTGCCAGAGAAACAATCGCAACCATTAAAATTGCTATATTTATTTCTCTTAGTATGGTTCAGTAAAAAAAAATTCAGATGGATTCAGACTTCAGTTATTGAAACAAAATATTTCTGAAAAGTTCAGCAGCAAGAATTCAGAAAGATTCAGATGATATATTTCTGTGTTGTAGCTTTTCTGAACAGTTCAGAAATGTTCAGCTGAATTTCATATTCTGAATCTTTCTGAATATCTGTCTGAATTGTTCAGCCAAGGTTCAGTCATGTTTCAGCATAAGTCTAGACAAAGTAAGAAAATGGATGTTTTGTTCAGCTGGATTCAGACACCAATTTAGTATTCAGACCAGATTCAGTATCAATTCAGACAAATTCAGCCAATTTAAATAGAAATTCAGAAAACAAGGTTCATGAGGGATATATACTGTTTGCCACACTTCCAGCAATTTTTAGACACATATACTGGTAGCGAAATGGAAGTACAGTTGACTCTTGTTATCTTGACTTCACTTGTCTCGAATAATCGCTTATCTCAAAGTGAAGAAATCTGGTCCCTGTTTTAACATGGAAATCTAACAACAGGTAAAAAAATATTGTGAAAAAGAGGAGAAATTGCTCCTGAGGAGCAATTTCTCCCCTTTTCCACAACATTTTCAATATATCTCTAACCTCAGGAGTCAAATTACATATTAATTATTAATTTGTAAAATGTGGTTGTTCGATTAATCTTTTCCTCAATTCTGCAAATCTGATATGTTGAAGTACCGATAGTATTTCAGAAAGTCCCTTAGACTTCCAGATAACCAGTATTTCAGAAAGTCCCTTAGACTTCCAGATAACCAGAGTCGACTGTATTTCAATTGGTAAAGGGCTGAGATGTCCGAATATTTAGGTTAAATATGGTTTGTGTCCTTCACTTCTTGCCAGATGTTTCACTGTTCTATCAAGGCTTTGTCCAAGTAGACCCCGATCAGATTACATGAATGCACAGCCTGTTCTTGGCCTTTGCTATTGGAATAGGAATTAAGGGGACTTGATACAATTGGTACACTTTCAACCATTTTTTACAAGGGAGACAACTTTTGTGACCTTTCTAGTACAGAAATCACCTTCTGAAAAAGGATGTACTCTAAAAGGAAAGAATTTGTTCCCATGGGGAGCAAATTCTTTTCTTTTAGAGTGGACCCCTATTCAGAAGAGAGACAAAATGATTTTGATTGTGTTGCCTCCCCTGAAAGTGTATTAATTTCCCTTAAGGCTCTGTTTTCTGTGAAGAAACTGGTAAGCCGTACCATATGAAAAGGTGTCTCGGGGGCATCCGTGAACGGAAAAGGCCCAGTGTAGCTGGTCAGTCTTTGTTGTAGGTCAATAAATTCTGTGTTTTCCTTAGTTCTTTAACTTTTACCACTCTATGGGCATATTCAGCAGATAACAAACTGATCATATTTTTCCCAGAAAATAGACTGACATTTCATGCAAATTAAGGAGACAATTTGCATTAAATATCGAAAAAAAAAGGTAAGAGAAAAGTCCAGGGAGTGCCACAATCACAAACCGCAGCCCTTCCCAGACCCCAAGAGGAAGAGAAAACCGACAAATCCAAACAAGCACAAATCGAACAAACGTACGAAAAGCACTAAGATTAGCTCTCTCTTCCCCAAGCGAGGTAATCGCAATACTAAAAGGACTGAAAAACACAAGAACAAAATGACACACGGAAAGACATACAACAAATCACCTCGTAGAATAAACCACAAAGCAACAAAGAGTAAGACTAACACCGGGACCATCGCCTTAGAACGGTCAGTAGAGTAAACCACCAGGGGGTTTAAAGCACTTTTACAGCTAACTAACCACCCTGGGTCCCGATGCTACTCTTAATACAGAAACACATAAAAATTCGGTTCGCATAAAGGCTCCCAACTCAGTCAATGCATCAAAGCGAAAACATAAAAATCAAATTAATCACTATAATAAACAAAGACGAGTACTCATGGCTAATTCCACTGTATGCCAGAGTAAATGAAAACCAATAGTTGAACCACGGCGGGCCAAGCCAAAGACATATCGTCAAGCCCCAACCCACTGGTTAAAGCTTTACGAAGAGGCCGTCATTGAGTCTGAGGCCCGAACCGCCGTCGTGCAATTAAAGAGTGGAGCATAGCCATCAACAATGATTGGGTTGACAACTAGGCATGCAGTCTGCCGCATAATATCCAGGCTATAGCCAATTCTTTTATAACGGTTAATAAGTTTTCTGAATTGCTCCGAAAAGTTTGATTTACCTACAATTTTTCTAAATCTGTACACTAAGTCACCGTAAAATTCTGGTTCCGATATACCTTGTTGCAGAAGTGTTTTCAGACTGACGCTATATTTTTCTAACAAGGCACTGTGTCTGCGATAAAATTTCGAAAACGCCTTACGAAGTTTAAAATAACGATAGCCCTGCCTAAGAAGTTTGGCAGTAAGGGCTTTATTACGGTAGTTAAAGTCATTAAGATTTGAAGAAGCTCTTGCGAATTTAATAAGTTGAGATATGTATACTCCATATGAGGTACGCCGGGGGACATCGCCAACCAAAAAAGGGAAATTGACTATATCAAAATCAAAATCGTCCCGTTTATCATAAATTTTGGTGGAAACTGATATACATAGATTCAAATCCAAAAAAGGTGCCTCGGTATCGAAAGAATTTGCTCTATTAAACTGGAGTTCTGTAGGGTATATCCAGTCCACCATTTGGTTAAAGTAGATATTGTCAATATTTAATAAATCATCAAGGTATCTTGAAGTTGAATTGAAAGCCTCAATAATGTCAGCCTGATTTTCACGTGAGAGAGACTTCATGAAATCTCACTCATAAGTAGTTCCCATCGGAATACCAATAGTTTGCCTATAACGTTTAGTTCCAAATCTAATAAAAATATTATCCAAAAGATAAACAAGGGCATCACAGACTTTTTGACACGACCATAAATTGTGATTATTATATACATTAGAAGTGAAAAAAGCACATTCTTCGTTGCAAGCCAAATATTGGGTATTCTCCCGAATAAACGTTCGCTTAATTAAATCAATAAGTTTATCTTTTATAAGATGATGAGGTAATGTAGTATACAGTGTAGAAAAATCTGATGTAGACAATTTAGAAGCCTGAATGTTTTTAGATTTAAATTTATTGAGAACATCATTACAATTATATTGACCAAAAATAGTTAATTCCGTCCCTTTCGTAAACAGTATCATAGTATCTAATCCAATGTTTTTTAACAGCAGTAAGGCATGAAGTTAGCAGTTTGGACAAAACAGTAGTCGTACATGAACTAGAATTAGCAATGAAACGTGCTTTATAAGGTCGTTTATGAAGTTTCGGTAACCAATATAACGTAGGAAGTCTGTCTTGCTTTTCTTTAAAACTCACTGCAAACTTAGCAGTAATATCGATAGAATGGGTATTGACAATAGACCCCTCGTCAGTAGAAATCCGTTCATATGTTTTGGTACTACCAAGTTCTTGTATTAGAGTATTGATATAATAAAGTCGTCACACAACAACAACATTATTAGCAGCTTTATCAGCTGGAGCCAAAACATACTTCCTATGAAATTCTTGGATACCTTGTTTCAAATATCGAAAAGATAATTTAGGCTTAGGAGGGAGATCAAGGTTATAAGAGTAAAATAACACACGTTCATCAATGATCTTAAAAATCTTTAATTTCCAATTATTTAAAGCATTAGACTCAACATGCTCTCGTTTACACCAACGCGTACAATAATCATTTAAAGCACTGACAATAGTTTCCCGACATTTATTGAAATCAATGTGGGCTGGGAATCTATATATAGGTCCTTTTGAAATAAATGAACGGATTCGTGAATCAGTTATAATCTTCAAATTACCAGTGACAATATGACCCGCTGGTTGATAACAAAATTTAGAATCTTTACAATCTCAAGAATCAGGGGAACTAGTTTCAATATCAAAAGCAGAAACTAATTTATTGAAATTAAGTATAGATAGGTTTGTTATATTTATAACAAATAATAGGAGATTCCGTGTTTTCGAAATATGAAGGTATAGCTGGTATAACATTATTATCTCGAAATATGCTAGGTAAATCTATGAATCCAATACCTTTTTTAATGAATGGAATTTTGATGAAGTGTCTAATGTGGTTAATTTCAGAATCAATGTAAGGACGAAGAACATGTTGAGTATAACATCTAGTAAGGAGAGCTGCTTCATACAAATCATGTTTTCTATCATAAAATTTATTCGCCTCATCATCTAACTTACGTAATGAAGAAACAGACAGTGAAGTTAGTTTAGAAAGCATTTGATGACGTCCAGAATTTAAGAGAATATTTAAATCAAAAAGAGATAAGACAGTTTTATGTTTTCGTTTAAAATTGCCATTTTTGCGCTTACAATGGGATCGTTTATTAATATCTAAAAGGGAAAAAGCAGCAAAATCCGGCATTTTAGAAATATTTCCTTCATGGTAAATATTATCATTAAATCCAAGTGGAAAAGGGGTTTGTAAACGTTTAATCCATTTAAGTTCAAGTTAACCAAAACTTTACTAGATGATCATGAATGACCAGTACTCCGGAAATGTTGATAAAGAAACGTATCAATTTTCTTTGCTTTTTCTATTTTAAGCAAATGTTCCTTAAACCTTGTTTTAAGGGCCCGTTTGGTCTGTCCAACATATTGCATTCCTCGAGTCTATTTTCTGGAAAAAAAAATCAAAATGTCGCCAGCTGAAATTTTTACCCAAGAGTACTAAGCGTTAAGTAGGCAACTAAGGCACTGATCTAATATGGGATTTATCTGTTTGCCTTTGCCCCAAAGGTATATTTTCGCATGGGCAGGTCATATGTAAGTTTTGTAATATGGCAAATATGTAAGTTTTTGTAACTAAAGTATACAGAGAAAAATCAACAAGGATTACAAAATAACAAAAGTACACATATACATGTATTTAAGCCAGACCACTGTTAGAATGTACCAATAAGATTTAGCACCTTATCCTTTCCTATTCCATCTTCAAGTTTATGTTTAAATGTCAAGTATTTCAATTAATCATTTCTCATTGTATCTGGGTATTGTACATAACTGGATCAATCCTGTTTCTCTTTAGATTCTTTTCAACCCTTAAAGCACTAAGAAAAATTGTAGCCGACAATATTCAAATTTGTTATTATTTTTCAGAGACGGTAAGACTGGCAAGCCTTATTTTTCTCTGAAAAATAAAATGTCATCTGCTGCAGCTGTGATTTAAACTGTAAGAGTTAGATTACATTTTTTATTTTGATACTTGTCAAATAATTACTTTATTGTGAAAAATGTTGATAATCAAGTTCTATTTAGTTGAATAGAAAGAAAGACATCTTCCAATTTCTTTGTACTTTCTAAATTGTTAAGAAATGTATCTAAGATTGTTTTAGATACTGATAATTGTAGACAGCATGTATTTGAAATTTCATATTTTCATCTTCCATAAATATGTGTGTCTATTTCAAGGGTGTGTTCAAGTAACTTTATTAATATGATCCTTGCCAAATGGATGTGCCTTTGACCATATGCAGACAGTAAAGGTCCTGATCAGACTGTGCATCTGATTAGGGCTTGGCTGTCTGCTTACAGAATTACTAAGTACTGTAGAATATTACAATGCTTAGCAATGTCACTGATAATGCCACATTGTATATGGTTTTACATGCTAACCTAAATCTTTAATGTTTGCATACAGATGCCAAAGACACGCTCGATGGTACAGCTCATATACTCTAACCTGCACACTGTATACCGGGCCAAAACCCAAAGAACACACTGTGATCTGGCTTCAGTATAAAGGAAAAGTGAACTGAACAAAAGCCTCTGTAGAGAAACAACCAAATGTGTACATGAAAAAATATGGCATATTTACACAAATATTTGGATGTTTTTTTTACCATATTTGTACTAAAATTTGAACAAATCCATCTGACTATCTGTTAATGTGTATATATAATAACCCTAAGTACTAGGAGAGACAAGTATGACTAAACAATGTAGAGCATGATAAGATGCCCCCAGTCTGACAGTTTGTGTCCAGAAATGCACAATCTTTGTAAGGACTCCCAGACTGAAGTTCAGTGACATATCTATCTGTCAGTACCCTGACTGGGTTGCAGCTGTGTGAACCTATGCTTGTACTGACTGGTACCCTGTGGTATAGATCTCTGTCAGAATTCAAAGACTGGTGCTCAGTAGCATTCATAGACTGTATCCCATGAACAGCACATGAGCAGTGCTTGTACTACAGACTGGTACCTTGATGAAATATGCACTGATATACGAAATGCAAAAAATTGTCTTTGGGGTGTATGCTATATATGTCAGATTGATTGAATTACAGTTGACTCGTTTCGAACTCGCTTATCTCGAATAACCGCTTATCTCGAAGCGATAATCCGGTCCCTGCTTAAACATGAAAATCTAACAACAGGTAACAAATATTGTTCCACAATATTTTCACTATATCTCTAACTTCAGGAGTCAAATTACACATACATTTGTTAAATGTTGCTGTTCGATTCATTTTTTTCCTAAATTCTGCAAATCTGATATGTAAATGTACGGATATATCGAAGTATTTCAGAGAGTCCCTTGGAATTCGAGATAACGAGAGTCGACTGTATTGCTCTACCATGATGTAACATGATATAAACATGTTAAGATCCAGATCAGACAGCAAAGCCATACAATCTGATCAGGGTCTTCACTATAGGGATCAAACATGGTTTTTCATGCATTAACATTCGCCGGGGCCCGTGGGAGGTGTTGAAAACGGAGGCCAACGGCCACGGTTTTCAATACCTCCCAAGGGACCTGGCGAATGTTAATGCATTCAAAACCATGTTCGATCGCTATTATTGCATAACAACTGAAAACATTTGCCACATTTCGCATTATTTTGTTTCGCCTTTTCACAGATGTCTCGCGAACATAATTTCCACGTAGTATGCTCGTTCTAGGGCCGGGCAATACACATCTCGTAACGGCAGCAAATCTGTGGCCCCGGTACGACCATATTGAAAGTTGTGCAGCCGTGCATTAACAGCGCGTGAATTGCCAACACTTTAAATACAGTATATTGGTTTCCAAGACAAATGAAAACAAAAATGAAAACAGGCTTTTCGCCGGTTAATGCACGGCTGTTAATAACGTGCGACACTGCTTTTTATGCAATAATATACCTTCATATATTCATAATCTGACAGTAACCAATGGTTTTGTGAGAGAGCAAAGAACCCTGCACAGACTGGAATGGTCCTTTACTGTTCTCCCCAAAGGCACATGTTCACATTGAATGGCCCATTCTGTTATTCAACTACAGAGACAATTGCTTACAGTAACAATAAGAGAACAACAAAGCAATATATACAGAGAAAGTAAAAATTCCTGAAATAAGTTACTAAGATAATGGCCTGGCATATACAAAAACCTAATGGTACAAATACTATAAAACAATTAAAAAATAAAGATTTGTGCTTTATACAAAAAATTTTTTAGAAAGCACAAATCCACCAATATCTCTCCACATCAAATCCTTGAAAATGGTCTATTCTACCATATATATCCTAAATATTCAGACAGTAAAAAGAGTAGATCCAGATCAGATGCCACCTTGTGCTGCATCTGATCAGGATTTACACTGTTTGCTACTCAGCCAGCAGTTTTAGACAGATCCACACATAGTAATAAAAATGACTTGTTCAAATTTTTTTGAAGTATGGATAAGATGATGAGGTATCTGAATACTTATTTGATGGGTAAACATAGTACGTATTGGCACAACTTTCCTCCATATCATACTATCCATAAATTTGAACAAGTCAATTTTACCCCTTGCTGATATGTATACAAAGTGCCAGATGAGATGTAAACAGTGTAGACCCTGATCAGACATCTTATTCTGCAGCTTCCTATCTGTGTCTACACTGTTTGCGTAGGCCTGTCTGTTCCAACACTTTAAATACAGTATATTGGTTTCCAAGACAAATGAAAACAAAAATGAAAACAGATGATTGACAGACCAGAAACATAAATAAAACTGGTGTATTTCTTCTCATTGCTCTGCGAGCATTGTATTTTCTCATGCAGGCATTTTGTGTGCATATAAGTATTACATTTCTTGTAATAAGGACATTTACGGTATATGAATAAATCTCCAAGGGAGATCAGTAGAAACAGAAAGCATCTGCCTCCCTTCTCAAAGCTCACCTTAAAGGAAAAAAAATGCTCCATGGCAAACCATTGGTAGAAAGCATTTGCCTTCCTTCTCAAAGGGGTCTACTCTTAAAGGAAAGAATTTGCTCCCCTTTGGGAGCAAATTCTTTTCCTTTAAGATCAGACCCCTTTTAAGCAGGGATTCATGTACCAGGGAAAACTTCTATTCGGCTGGAATGGTATCCCCTTGAAAAGGGAGGAAAAATCTTTCAGCTTAAGGCATTAGAAAAACATTTCTATGTTATATATAGACTCCATATTCTCTCTTAATATACAGTGAAAACATATGTAGGAGTATACAGCATTAGAGGGATTTTCAGAACCTTGCAGTTTTTATATGCTTTCAAACTGTTTTTTGCTTTAAGAAACTTTGTTATTGCACAATCTGTCTGAATGTACTTAGTAACCAGAAATCTTCCACATTTCCAATATTATATGTTGACAATGCCACAGCTCATCACAAGCTCATCACACTGAATAAATCAAGATGCCACACCCATTTATAAATCTCAGCCAATCAGATTCCTTTATCCAGATTGTTGATATAAATTCAAATACTAATTGGCAAACAGTGAAGAAGCCAACTGATCTGGATTTCCATCGCTTGCAAAGGCACTGTATATCCAGGCTCAGCAGGACAAGGATTAAGAGGAAGCTCATTACATCAATATACATGTACTAAAACAAAATGTATACTTCTTACCACAGCAGATAAGCCAGATAAGCCATTTTTTAACCAAACATATTGACATTTTTCCTCATTTCTTAACAAACAAATTTGGTGGGTTCTCAATATAGACACCGAGAAGCTTTTAATGAGTATCAACAACGTATGATTTTTTGTGCAGAAATAAGAAAAAACATTTATTTCGACTCTGTCTTTCAGGCATATTCATTCAGTGCCAACAAAAGGCTGAAAAAGAGCTATCGTGAAATATAATCTCGATTGTGTACCATCCCAAAAAACTGCTGGTATTTCTCTGATTTCTCCGGGAAAACATCTTGTGGTCCTCATTAGAAGTGTCTCCGCAAGGTGCTTCTAATGAATACCCATAACATGCTTTCCTTCAGAAATCAGAAAAATATGTGGATACCCTCTCCTATCTTGAACTATGGTATGTACACATATGGTTGAATTATTGCTCTATCACGATGTAACATGATATACAGGTTTGCTTTCTTTGTTATATTCTTTTACTCTTGCCCTGCCCTGCGTTTGCAAACAGTGTACATCCAGATCAGTTGGCTTCAGAAGCCAACTGACCTGAATCTGAACTGTTATTCAGTATGTGAATTTGTATTGACAACCTGGGTCAAGTAATCAGATTGACTGACAATTAGAAGTGGGTGTCATGTTCACTAAATTTTCAAATTCTACTGCATATATAATGGTTTTAACCTTTATCTCTCTCTGGGCAAATTCAGCAGATGACAAATTGATATTTTCCTTATTTATCCCAGAAAAATGGATTTGACATTTCATACAAATTGTGTCCATTGGAGATAATTTGCATAAAATATCAGTTCCTGTTTCCTTGGAAAAAATGGAGACAATATGAAATTTCCAATCCTTTTTTTCTGGGAGAACTATGAATAATATTTCAAAATGTCATCTGCTGAAAATTTTATTCAGAGTGCTAAACATTAAAGAGCACTTTTAACAGGAGATAACCAACTCATCATGATCGGTATATATATATATCGAACCTGGATGGCTTGTATTGTATACCATGAATGATTCAAACTCGTTTTTCAGTCATTACAAAATCCTTCCAATAGCTCAATAAAACAAATATTTTGGGATTTTTTCTTACTTTATCACGGAACTGTATGTTGTGTGTACTCATTAGAATCGCCTCATCGAGGTAATTCTAATGAGTACACTCAACATACAATTATTGTGTAGAAAATCGAGAAAAAAAAAATCCCTAAATTATCGCTATTTGCTTCCTGACCTGGCAGTGGTTCCAACTACCCATGTCTCGAACAATTTTCTATGGTCCCAAAGATGTTCGAGCCATTGAAGTTCGACTGTATAAAGAACTTTGTTGAAATTTATGTTGCACCTGCATACTAAAATGTGAAACATTTAATTCAGATTGAAAGAGTTGTCATCCTTGCTTTGCTAAGTGAGATAAAACAATCAGTAAAAGGAACTACACCATAACCTCTTTGTAACATGGTTCGTTATAATACTGTTTTTGATATACCACGGTTCGAAGATGGATCCGAAATGGTCATTTTTCAATATAATCTATACATTTTTGTTTGGATATAACAGGGTTGTTTCACTTACACGGTTTATGCTATGGACCCCAACAATAGTGTTTAACTGTAAAGTTTTAGAGTTTGTTGACTTCATTAGGGTGATCGCGCTGGGATGGATGCTAGGGTGGTAGTAAGTACACGGACAAACGAACGGATGGAAACTTATACCCCTAAGTTGACCATGCTAACACAGGTGCAACAATAAAAATGATTAGGAAAATAAAAAGAAAAATACATCTATTACATACAGTCGACTCTCGTTATCTCGAACTCGCTTATCTCGAATAACCGCTTATCTCGAAGTGATAATCTGGTCCCTGTTTTAACACAGAGGTCTACCAACAGTCAATAAAATATTGTGAAAAAGAGGAGAAATTGCTCCTTAGGAGCAATTTCTCCTCTTTTCCACAATATTTTCAATATATCTCTAACTTAGGAGTCAAATTACGTATTCATTCTGTTAAAGGTGGTTGTTCGATTGATTGTTTTTTCCTCAGTTCGTAAATCTGATATGTCGAACTACGGATATCTCGAAGTGTTTCATAGAGTCCCTTGGAGTTCGAGATAACGAGAGTCGACTGTATATTGATTATTCATTAAATTCTTGGGAACATTTTCGCCTCAAGAGGCTGAAACATTCCCAAGAATTGACTGAACAATAAATATATTATAATTAATTATTCTTCCTGCAAAGAACTTTAGTTAAATAGCTGTTAAAGGCAGCGTAACTTGTTTAAATCGCGGCTTGCATCGAAAAACTTTAAGAAATAAAACTTTAAGCTTGCTCATGTGTACAGCATAGAACTTCAGATAAGTATCTAACATCAGGGCATATATTCGTGAACAACGAGCGTAAAGTTAGCATCTGGTTCATGGTTCATTATTCACGGTTCAGGATTCAGTGTATGGTTCAGTATTCAGGATATTATTCAAAATACGACCTGCAGCGTCTGGTTCATTATTCAGGGTATTATTCAAAACACGACGTGCAGCGTCTGGTTCAGGATTCAGCGTATTATTTAAAATACGAGCTGCAGCGTCTGGTTCATTATTCAGGGTATTATTCAAAAATGGTCAGGATATTATTCAGCGTATGGTTCAGTATTCAGGGTATTATTGAAAATACGACCTACAGCGTCTGGTTCAGGATTCAGGGTATTATTTAAAGTACGAACTGCAGTGTCTGGTTCATCATTCAGGGTATTATTGAAAAGAGGCCAGGGTATTATTCAACGTATGGTTCAGGATTCAGGGTATTATTCAAAACACGACCTGCAGCGTCTGGTTCAGGATTCAGCGTATTATTCAAAATACGAGCTGCAGCGTCTGGTTCATTATTCAGGGTATTATTAAAAAATGGTCAAGATATTATTCAGCGTATGATTCAGGATTCAAGGTATTATTCAAAATACGACCTGCAGCGTCTGGTTCAGGATTCAGCATATTATTCAAAATACGAGCTGCAGCGTCTGGTTCATTATTCAGGGTGTTATTCAAAAATGGTCAGTACATCATTCGGCGTATGGTTCAGGATTCAGGGTATTATTGAAAATACGACCTGCAACGTCCGGTTCAGGATTCAGCGTATTATTCAAAATACGAACTGCAGTGTCTGGTTCATCATTCAGGGTATTATTGAAAAGAGGCCAGGGTACTATTCAGCGTATGGTTCAGGATTCAGGGTATTATTGAAAATACGACCTGCAGCGTCTGGTTCAGGATTCAGGGTATTATTCAAAATACGAACTGCTGCGTCTGGTTCATCATTCAGGGTATTATTGAAAAGAGGCCAGGGTATAATTCAGCGTATGGTTCAGGATTCAGGGTATTATTCAAAACACGACCTGCAGCGTCTGGTTCAGGATTCAGCGTATTATTCAAAATACGAGCTGCAGCGTCTGGTTCATTATTCAAGGTATTATTAAAAAATGGTCAGGGTATTATTCAGCGTATGGTTCAGTATTCAGGGTATTATTGAAAATACGACCTGCAGCGTCTGGTTCAGGATTCAGGGTATTATTCAAAATACAAACTGCAGCGTCTGGTTCATCATTTAGGGTATTATTGAAAAGAGGTCAGGGTATTATTCAGCGTATGGTTCAGGATTCAGGGTATTATTCAAAACACGGCCTGCAGCGTCTGGTTTAGGATTCAGCGTATTATTCAAAATACGAGCTGCAGCGTCTGGTTCATTATTCAGGGTATTATTTAAAAATGGTCAGTATATTATTCGGCGTATGGTTCAGTATTCAGGGTATTATTGAAAATACGACCTGCAGCGTCTGGTTCAGGATTCAGGGTATTATTCAAAATACGAACTGCTGCGTCTGGTTCATCATTTAGGGTATTATTGAAAAGAGGCCAGGGTATTATTCAGCGTATGGTTCAGGATTTAGGGTATTATTCAAAACACGACCTGCAGCGTCCGGTTCAGGATTCAGCGTATTATTAAAAATACGAGCTGCAGCGTCTGGTTCATTATTCAGGGTATTATTAAAAAATGATCAGGATATTATCCAGCGTATGGTTCGGTATTCAGCGTATTATTGAAAATACGACCTGCAGCGTCTGGTTCAGGATTCAGGATATTATTCAAAATCCCAACTGCGGCGTCTGGTTCATCATTCAGGGTATTATTGAAAAGAGGCCAGGGTATTATTCAGCGTATTGTTCAGGATTCAGGGTATTATTCAAAACACGACCTGCAGCGTCTGGTTCAGGATTCAGCGTATTATTCAAAATACGAGCTGCAGCGTCTGGTTCATTATTCAGGGTATTATTTAAAAATGGTCAGGATATTATTCAGCGTATGGTTCAGTATTCAGGGTATTATTGAAAATACGACCTGCAGCGTCTGGTTCAGGATTCAGGGTACTATTCTATTCAAAATACGAACTGAAGCGTCTGGTTCATCATTCAGGGTATTATTGAAAAGAGGCCAGGGTATTATTCAGCGTATGGTTCAGGATTCAGGGTATTATTCAAAACACGACCTGCAGCGTCTGGTTCAGGATTCAGCGTATTATTCAAAATACGAGCTGCAGCGTCTGGTTCATTATTCAGGGTATTATTCAAAAATGGTCAGGATATTATTCAGCGTATGGTTCAGTATTCAGGGTATTATTGAAAATACGTCTGGTTCAGGATTCAGGGTATCATTCAAAATACGAGCTGCTGCGTCTGGTTCATCATTCAGGGTATTATTGAAAAGAGGCCATGGGTATTTTTCAGCGTATTGTTTAGGATTCAGGGTATTATTCAAAACATGACCTGCATCGTCTGGTTCAGGATTCAGGGTATCATTCAAAATACGAGCTGCAGCGTCTGGTTCATCATTCAGGGTATTATTGAAAAGAGGCCAGGGTATTATTCAGTGTATTGTTCAGGATTCAGGGTATTATTCAAAACACGACCTGCAGCGTCTGGTTCAGGATTCAGCGTATTATTCAAATTACGAGCTGCAGCGTCTGGTTCATTATTCAGGGTATTATTCAAAAATGGCCAGGATATTATTCAGCGTATGATTCATGGTATTATTCAAAATACCAACTGCAGCGTCTGGTTCATCATTCAGGGAATTATTGAAAAGAGGTCAGGGTATTATTCGGCGTATGGTTCAGGATTCAGGGTTTTATTGAAAATATGACCTGCAGCGTCTGGTTCAGGATTCAGGGTATTATTCAAAGTATGAACTGCAGCGTCTGGTTCATCATTCAGGGTATTATTGATAAGAGGCCAGGGTATTATTCAGCGTATGGTTCAGGATTCAGGGTATTATTCAAAACTCGACCTGCAGCGTCTGGTTCAGGATTCAGCGTATTATTCAAAATACGAGCTGCTGCGTCTGGTTCATTATTCAGGGTATTATTAAAAAATGGTCAAGATATTATTCAGCGTATGGTTCAGTATTCAGGGTATTATTGAAAATACGACCTGCAGCGTCTGGTTCAGGATTCAGGGTATTATTCAAAATACGAACTGCAGCGTCTGGTTTGTTGTTCAGGGTATTATTAATAAAATGGTCAGGATATTATTCAGCGTATGGTTCAGTATTCAGGGTATTATTGAAAATACGACCTGCAGCGTCTGGTTCATTAATCAGGGTATTATTCAAATACGACCTGCAGCGTCTAGTTCAGGAATCAGCGTGTTATTCAAAATACGAACTGCAGCGTCTGGTTCAATATTCAGGGTATTATTCAAAAGAGGCCAGGGTATTATTCAGCCTATGGTTCAGGATTCATGGTATTATTCAAAACACGACCTGCAACGTCTGGTTCAGGATTCAGCGTATTTTTCAAAATTAGACCTGAAGCGTCTGGTTCATCATTCAGGGTATTATTCAAAATACAACCTGCAGCGTCTGGTTCAGGATTCAGGGTATTATTCAGAAATGGCTAGGGTATTATTCAGCGTATGATTCAGTATTCAGGGTATTATAAAAAATAAGACCTGCAGCGTCTGGTTCTGGATTCAGCGTATTATTAAAAAATATCCAGGATATTATTCAGCATCTGCTGTATTATTTAGGGTATTATTCAAAATACGACCTGCAGCGTCTGGTTCAGGATTCAGCGTATTATTCAAAAATACCCAGGGTGTTATTCAGCGTCTGGTTCAGTATTCATGGTATTATTCAAAATACGACCTGCAGCATCTGGTTCAGGATTCAGCGTATTATTCAGAAAAGGCCAGGGTATTATTCGGCGTCTGGTTCAGTATTCAGCCTATTATTCGTGGTATTATTCAAAATACGACTAGCGTATTATTCGGCGTCTGGTCCAGGATTCAGGGTATTATTATAAAATGTGCAGGGTATTCTTCAGCGATTGTATGCTCGAAGGGGGATGTGCTTCGCTTGTCGGGTCTTACCAATCATGATTTTCGGTTACAAACTTTTGGGCCTCTGTGTCACTAAATTTGGTACAAACTTTTGGGCCTCTGTGTCACTAAATTTGGTACAGTTACGCTTATATTGCTCTTGTTTGACAGCTAGTGGAGTCTGCCAACCATGGAAATACTAAGGATCTAAGTAAAATAAGAACTATTGATGGTTTATATATATATATTTCTTTTGACAAACCGCAAACTATTGTGCTTAGTCACTCTGGCCCCAGCCCAAAATCATCACCGTGCCCAGACTAACCCTAACCCTAGCTAAAAACACTGCAATTAACCGCAACACCAGAAATAACCGCACTGCTCAACAGAAGCACCTAACCCTAGCTCCAGCCTCTAACAATACCCATGTCCAGCCCCTACTCACCCCAGCCCTAACACTTAACCCTAACCCTACTCTGTCACTAACCCTAACCATAGCTGAAAATCATTAGAATTAACTGCAAGCCCTAAACTAACCGCAAAACCGCAGCAGCGTCTAACCCTAGCCCCAGCCCAAAACACAGCCCAAAACACTCACCCTGCCCAGCCCTAACCCTAACCCTAGCTACAAAACATTGGAATTAACCGCAACCCCAAAACTAATCGCAAGGCTCAGCCAAAGACACTAGCCCTAGCCCCAGCATATCCAGCCCCTACTAACCCCAGATCTAACCCCTAACCCTAACCCTAGCTCTAACCCATTTAAAATAAACCACAACCATTAAACTATCTGCAACTCTTAGCCACAGCCTCTAACCCTGGTCCCAGCCCAAAACACTGACCCTGCCCAGCCCTAACCCTAACCATACCTACAAAATATTGGAATTAATCATAACGCCAAAACCAACCGGAAGTCTTAAACACACACTCACACTCCAGCCCCAACCCCAAACACATCCTGCATTGCCCCAAGGTTGGGGCTACCTAGGATTACCTTAACCCTAACCCATCCTAGAAGACGTCAGAATAAACCGCAGCCCCTCAACTAACCGAAACCTTTAGCAGCAGCCTCCAACCCTAACCCCAGTCCCATACCACTGACAAGCCTCTACTACCCTAGCACTAACCCTAACCCTAACCTATCACTAACTCTAACCCTAGGTACAAAACATTAGAATTAACCGCAACCCCAAAACTAACCGCAAGTCTTAAACACACGCTCTCAACCAAGCCCCGGCCCCAAACACTCACCCTGCATAGCCCCTGGGTTGGAGCTACCCTAACCCTAGGTTTATCCTAATCCTAACCCTAGTTAAAAGATATCAGAATTAACCGCGACCCCCAAACTAACCGCAACCTAAAGCCTCCAACCCTAGCCCCAGCCCTAACACTCACCCTGTCAAGCCCTTACTACCCTAGCTCTAACCCCTTACCCTAACCTATCGCTTACCCTTACCCCAGCCCTAGGTATGAAACATTAGAATAAACCACAATCCCAAAACTAACCGCGTCTCAGACACACCCTCTTGCCCTTGCCCCAGCAGCAAAGACTCTCCCTGCATAGCCACAGTGTTGGGACTACCCTAACTCTAGGGTAACCCTTACCCTAGCTGCAAGGCATCAGAATTAACCACAACCCCAAAACTAACCGCAACCTTTAGTGGCAGCCTCCAACCCTAGCCCCAGCCCTTAACACTAACCCTGTCAAGCCCCTACTACCCTTGCCCTAACCCCAAACCCTAACCTTAACCTATCACTAACACACACTAACCCTAGCTGCAAAACATTAGAATTAACTGCAACCCCAAAACTAACCACAAGAGACACACACTAACCATAGCCTTAACCCTAAACACACACCCTGCAAGCCCTAGGATTGGGGCTTCCCTAACCCTAGGGTTACACTAACACTAGCTAGAAGACATCAGAAGTAACCACAATCCTCAAACTAACCGCAAGTCTCAGTCGCACCCTCTCATCCTAGCCCCAGCCCCAAAGACTCATCCTACATAGGCCCTGGGGTTGGGGCTATCCTAACCCTATCCCGAAAAAAGGTAAGAAAAAAGTCCAGGGAAGGCCACAATCACAAACCGCAGCCCTTCCCAGATCCCAAGAGGAAATAGGAAACCGACAAATCTAAATAAGCACAAACCGAACAAACGTACGAAAAGCACTAAGTTTAGCTCTCTCTTCCCCAAGCGAGGTAATCGGAAACTAAATGGACTGAAAAACACAAGAACAAAATGACACACGGAAAGACATACAACAAATCGCCTCGTAGAATAAACCACAAAGCAACAAAGAGTAAGACTAACACCGGGACCACCGCCTTCGAACGGCCGGTAGAGCAAACCACCGGGGGGTTTAAAGCACTTTTACAGCTAGCCAACTTCACCCTGGGTCCCGATGCTACTCTTAATACAGAAATACATAAAAATTCGGTTCGCATAAAGGCACCCAACTCAGTCCATGCATTAAAACGAAAACATAAAAATAAAATTAATCGCTATAATAAACAAAGACGAGTACGCATGGCTAATTCTATTGTATGCCAGAGTAAATGAGAACCAATAGCTGAACCACGGCGGGCCAATCCAAAGAGATATCGTCAAGCCCCAACCCACTGGTTAAAGTTTTATGAAGAGGCCGTCATTGTCTGAGGCATCAGAATTCAACACAACCCCCAAAACTAGCCGAACCCTTTAGCGGCAGCCACCAACCCTAGCCCCAGCCCCTTCCACTAAACCTGTCAAACCCTTACTACCCTAGCCTAACCGCAATACCCAAAACTAACCGCAAGTCTTAGACACACCATTTCACGCTAGCCCCAGCCCCCAAACACTAATCCTTATAGCCCTAGGGTTAGGACTACCCTAACCCTAGGTTTACGCTAACCCTAACCCTAGCTACAAGACATCAGAATGAACCGCAAACCCTAAGCTAACCGCAACCTTTACCTATCACTAACACTAACCCTAACCCTAGGTACAAAACATTAGAAGTAACGGCAACCCCAAAAGTCGCAAGTCTTAGACACACCACCTCACGTTAGCCCCAGCCAAAACACTCACCCTGCATTGCCCTTCGGTTGGGGCTACGCAAAGCCTAGATATATCCTGAATCATACGCTGAATAATACACTGGCCACTTTTGAATAATACCCTGAATAATGAACCAGACGCTGCAGGTCGTATTTTGAATAATACCCTGAATAGTGAACCAGACGCTGCAGGTCGTATTTTGAATAATACCCTGAATAATGAACCAAACGCTGCAGGTCGTATTTTGAATAATACGCTGAATCCTGAACCGGACGCTGCGGGTCGTATTTTGAATAATATGCTGAGATCTGAATCATACGCTGAATAAAACCCTGGCCATTTTTTAATAATACCCTGAATCCTGAACCAGACGCTGCAGGTCGTATTTGGAATAATACCCTGAATAATGAACCGGAGGCTGCAGGTCGTATTTTGAATAATATGCTGAATCCTGAACATGACGCTGCGGGTCGTATTATGAATAATACCCCGAGAACTGAATCATACGCTGTTTAATAACCTGGTCATTTTTGAATAATACCCTGAATCCTAAACCAGACGCTGCAGGTCGTGTTTTGAATAATACCCTGAATAATAAACCAGACGCTGCAGGTCGTATTTTGAATAATACGCTGAATCCTGAGCCAGACGCTGCAGGTCGTGTTTTGAATAATACCCTGAATCCTGAATCATACGCTGAATAATACCCTGACCTCTTTTCTATAATACCCTGAATGATGAACCAGACGCAGCAGTTCGTATTTTGAATAATACCCTGAATCCTGAACCAGACGCTGCAGGTCGTATTTTCAATAATACCCTGAATCCTGAACCATACGCTGAATAGTACCCTGGCCTCTTTTCAATAATACCCTGAATGATGAACCAGACGCTGCAGTTCGTATTTTGAATAATACCCTGAATCCTGAACCAGACGCTGCAGGTCGTTTTTTAAATAATACCCTGAACACTGAACCATACGCTGAATAATATCCTGACCATTTTTGAATAATACCCTGAATAATGAACCAGACGTTGCAGCTCGTATTTTGAATAATACTCTGAATCCTGAACCAGACGCTGCAGGTCGTGTTTTGAATAATACCCTGAATCCTGAACCATACGCTGAATAATACCCTGGCCTCTTTTCAATAATACCCTGAATACTGACCCAGACACTGCAGGTCGTATTTTCAATAATACCCTGAATACTGAACCATACGCTGAATAATATCCTGACCATTTTTGAATAATACCCTAAATAATGAACCAGACGCTGCAGCTCGTATTTTGAATAATACGCTGAATCCTGAACCAGACGCTGCAGGTCGTGTTTTGAATAATACCCTGAATCCTGAACCATACGCTGAATAATACCCTGGTCTCTTTTCAATAATTCCCTGAATGATGAACCAGACGCTGCAGTTCGTATTTTGAATAGTACCGAATCCTGAACCAGACGCTGCAGGTCGTATTTTCAATAATACCCTGAATACTGAACCATACGCTGAAAAATCTCCTGACCATTTTTGAATAATACCCTGAATAATGAACCGGACGCTGAAGCTCGTATTTTGAATATTACGCTGAATCCTGAACCAGACGCTGCTGGTCGTGTTTTGAGTAATACCCTGAATCCTGAACCATACGCTGAATAATACCATGATACCCTGAATGATGAACCAGACGCTGCAGTTGGTATTTTGAATAATACCCTGAATCCTGAACCAGACGCTGCAGCTCGTATTTTGAATAATACGCTGAATCCTGAACCAGACGCTGCAGGTCGTGTTTTGAATAATACCCTGAATAATGAACCATACGCTGAATAATACCCTGGCCTCTTTTCAATAATACCCTGAATGATGAACCAGACACTGCAGTTCGTATTTTGAATAATACCCTGAATCCTGAACCAGACGCTGCAGGTCGTATTAACAATAATACCTTGAATACTGAACCATACGCTGAATAATATCCTGACCATTTTTTAATAATACCCTGAATAATAAACCAGACGCTGCAGCTGGTATTTTGAATAATGCGCTTAATCCTGAACCAGACGCTGCAGGTCGTGTTTTGAATAATACCCTGAATCCTGAACCATACGCTAAATAATACCCTGGCCTCTTTTCAATAATACCCTGAATGATGAACCAGACGCTGCAGTTCGTATTTTGAATAATACCCTGAATCCTGAACCAGACGCTGCAGGTCGTATTTTGAATGATACCCTGAATACTGAACCATACGCTGAATAATATCCTGACCATTTTTTAATAATACCCTGAATAATGAACCAGACGCTGCAGCTCGTATTTTGTATAATACGCTGAATCCTGAACCAGACGCTGCAAGTCGTGTTTTGAATAATACCCTGAATCCTGAACCATACGCTGAATAATACCCTGGCCTCTTTTCAATAATACCCTGAATGATGAACCAGACAGTGCTGTTTGTATTTTGAATAATATCCTGAATCCTGAACCAGACGCTGCAGGTCGTATTTTCAATAATACCCTGAATACTGAACCATTACACTGAATAATATCCTGACCATTTTTGAATAATACCCTGAATAATGAACCAGACGCTGCAGCTCGTATTTTGAATAATACGCTGAATCCTGAACCAGACGCTGCAGGTCGTGTTTTGAATAATACCCTGAATCCTGAACCATACGCTGAATAATACCCTGGCCTCTTTTCAATAATACCCTGAATGATGAACCAGACGCTGCAGTTCGTTTTTTGAATAATACCCTGAATCCTGAACCAGACGCTGCAGGTCGTGTTTTCAATAATACCCTGAATAATGAACCATACGCTGAATAATATCCTGACCATTTTTGAATAATACCCTGAATAATGAACCAGACGCTGCAGCAGCTCGTATTTTGAATAATACGCTGAATCCTGAACCAGACGCTGCAGGTCATGTTTTGAATAATACCCTGAATACTGAACCATACGCTGAATAATATCCTGACCATTTTTGAATAATACCCTGAATAATGAACCAGACGCTGCAGATCGTATTTTGAATAGTACGCTGAATCCTGAACCAGACGCTGCAGGTCGTGTTTTGAATAATACCCTGAATAATGAACCAGACGCTGCAGGTCGTATTTTGAATAATATCCTGAATACTGAACCATACGCTGAATCCTGAACCGTGAATAATGAACCGTGAACCAGATTCTAACTTTACGCTCGATATGAACTACTTCCATCCATAGGTGTAGGAGATGTAGCTTTTTTTTAAAACTTTAACCAAAAACTTTAACCCATGCCGACCCCTTGGTGACTGTTACAGCTCTATCTGTACTTTTGTTAAGGTGAGCTAAAAAGTAGAAAACTATTACACTATAATATTTAAGTATATTTCACTGAAATATTTCAACAGTAAACAATATATACAGAGGAAGACATTAACAATCATGCAAATAACAAGCCAAGTCACAGTTTAATATTTTGCGATTCTTTCAAGGAATATTTAAACATATGAGTCACTCCACGAATACAAATAAGCCAAAGAAACTCAGATAAGTTTGAACAGATGTATTATCTAATCTTGGTTTGTCTGGCTGCTATCTGCTGCAGGTTTGAATGGAACTTTATGGGTAAATGGAGTCGCTCTCAATATGAGAGAGAATTTATGTCATGGTGAGGTTCTCGCTTTGGCGCCAAATATAATCACTCCATCAAGTCAGTTGGTAGTCAACAGAACAGACCAGTTCCAACCAACCTAACTATAGTAGACCCTTAATATTTCTATGTCCAAGGGAAAAGTAGTTTTGGGTTGAGATAAGTGTATTTGAGACAGAAGAAATAAACTAGAAATTATGAAAATAGCACACTGACCAATTTAGCCATAAGTCTGTTGTGAAAAAAGCAAATATTTTGTGATACTAGACTTTAAGACATATCGACAGTTAACTGTTAAAGGCTAATTTTAAGGTTTACATAAATAATTTAACTGTAGCAAAAAGTTGCCCTGTTATACGTGCACCGAAACCACGGTCAGTCTGGATGATGACATGCATGTCAATTTTGTTACATGATACCAGAACCTGAAGACTGCTATGAGGAGACCAGGTTATCCCCACCGCAGGTTTTCTCATAGATTTGTTAAGAGTTTACTAAAATTTAATGATGATGGGTTTTTCAAAGCAGTCAAATCAATTTCGTCATGGGCAGTGCAAATTTTCTAAACTTCTTTGACATGGTTATGGTGGTTTGTCTCACTAACTGGAGTTTGCTTCTATATACTCCAACATTTACTTTAATATCCTGCCATGATAACACTGTACAGAATAAATTGTGACCATACATGATTCTTTTTTTATTCTAACATGATTAATGTTTTCTTTCAAGAAATCTATATCAACAAGTCATTTTGTTGTCACTCTTTGGTAGTACTGTTTATGTCCTAAAACTTCAAAGACTTCATTCCACACTCTTCTGGCCTTAATTTTGCTTTTTATGCAGTTGCTTCTTGAACTATTTAGTGAAATGGCAAACAGTGTAGACCCTAACAAGAGTCTGATCTGGGTCTGCACTGCTGCACTGCATATGCCATTTTATCAGAAATTCTGGTGTACAAAATTTTAGGACATTACCGTATTAGTCAAAAACAAAATGTAGGGCGGAGTTGGGCTTTGACTTTACACTGGAGATAGCAACACAACCCAAACCTGTACTGTTCTGCTCGTTAGCTGCCCTACCCCTGGCATAAAAGAAAAAGTCCTGTACTGTTCTGCTCGGCAGCTGGCCTACCCATTGTATCCCTGTACAACACTGTACTATTCGGCTCGGTAGCTGCCCTACACCTGGAATACATATACAGCCCTGTACTGCTCGTTTTGCCCTACCCATGGTATACCTGTAACAGCCCTGTACTGATGCTCAGTAGCTGCCCTACCCCTGTACTGTTCTGCTCGGCAGCTGGCCTATCCCTGGTATACCTGTACGACCCTGTACTGTTCTGCTCAGTAGCTGCCCTACCCCTGGTATGCCTGTAAAGCCCTGTACCGTTCTGCTCGGTGCTGCCCCACAACTGGTATAAAAGAACAACCCTGTACTGTTCTGCTCGGTAGCTGTCCTACCCCAGATTTACCCTGCCACTGGTATATCCGTACAACCTGTACTGTTCTGCTAGGCAGCTGCTATGCACCTAGTATACCTGTACAGCCCTGTACTGTTTTGCTCGGTAACTGCACTACCACTGGTATACCTGTACATCCCTGTACCGTTCTACTCGGTAACTGCCCAACCCCTGGTATACCTGTACAGCCCGTACTCTTCTGCTAGACACCTGCCTTACCCCTGATATACCTTTACAGCCCTGTAATGTTCTGCTAGGTAGCTGCCCCACAACTGGTATACCTGTACAGCCCTGTTCCGTTCTGCTCTGCAACTGCCATACCCCTGGTATAAAGGTACAGGCCTGTACTTTTCTGTTCGGCAGCTGGCCTACCCCTGGTATACCTGTACAGCCCTGTACTGTTCTGCTCGGTAGCTAGCTGCCCTACACCTGGTATAAAAGTACAGCCCTGTACTATTCTGCTCGGTAGCAGCCCTACCACTGGTATACCCGTACAGGCCTGTACTGTTCTGCTAGGCAGCTGCTATACACCTGGTATACCTGTACAGCCCTGTACTGTTTTGCTCGGTAGCTGCTATACCCCTGGTATACCCGTACAGCCCTGTACCGTTCTGGTCGGCAACTGTCCTACCCCTGGTATACATGTACAGCTCTGTACTGTTCTGCTCGGTAGCTGCCCTACCCCTGGTATACCTATACAGCCCCGTACTGTTCTGCTAGATACCTGCCATACCCCTGATATACCTTTACAGCCCTGTACTGTTCTGCTAGGTAGCTGTCCCACAACTGGTATACCTGTACAGCCCTGTACTGTTCTGCTAGGCAGCTGCTATACACCTGGTATACCTGTACAGCCCTGTACTGTTTTGCTCGGTAGCTGCATTACCCCTGGTATACCCATACAGCCCTGTACCGTTCTGGTCGGCAACTGCCCTACCCCTGGTATACATGTACAGCTCTGTACTGTTCTGCTCAGTAGCTGCCCTACCCCTGGTATACCTATACAGCCCCGTACTGTTCTGCAAAGACATCTGCCCTACCACTGAGATACCTTTACAGCCCTGTACTGTTCCGCTAGGTAGCTGCCCCCACAACTGGTATACCTGTACAGCACTGTTCCGTTCTGCTCGGCAACTGCCCTAACCCTGGTATTACAGTACAGCCCTGTAATATTATGCTCGGTAGCTGCCCTACCCCTGGTATACCTATACAGCCCCGTACTGTTCTGCAAAGACACCTGCCCTACCCCTGAGATACCTTTACAGCCCTGTACTGTTCTGCTAGGTAGCTGCCCCACAACTGGTATACCTGTACAACACTGTTCCGTTCTGCTCGGCAACTGCCCTAACCCTGGTATTACTGTACAGTCCTGTAATATTATGCTCGGTAGCTGCCCTACCCCTGTACAAAACTGCACTGTTCTGCTCGTTAGCTGCTCTACCCATGGTATAAAGGAACAGTCCTGTACTGTTCTGTTCGGTAGCTGCCCTACCCCTCGTATACCTGTACAGCCCTGTACTGTTCTGCTGGGCAACTGCCCTACCCCTGGTATACATGTACAGCTCTGTACCGTTCTGCTCGGCAGCTGCCCTAACCCTGGTATACCTGTACAGCCATGTACCATTCTACTCGGCAGCTGCCCTACCCCTGGTATACCTGTACAGTCCTGTACCGTTCTGCTCGGCAGCTGCCCTACCCCTGGTATACCTGTACAGACCTGTACTATTCTGCTCGGTAGCTGCCCCACCCTTGGTATAATACAGCCCTGTGCTGTTCTGCTCGGTAGCTGCCCAACCCCTGGTATGCCTGTACAGCCCTGTACAGTTCTGCTGGGCAGCTGCCCTACCCCTGGTATACCTGTACAAAACTGCACTGTTCTGCTCGTTAGCTGCTCTACCCATGGTATAAAGGAACAGCCCTGTACTGTTCTGCTCGGTAGCTGGCCTACCCATTGTACCCCTGTACAACACTGTACTATTTTCCTCGGTAGCTGCCCTAAAACTGGAATACCTAAAACGCCCGATACTGTTCTGGTCGGTAGCTGCCCTACCCGTGGTATACTTGTAACAGCCTGTACTGCTGCTCGGTAGCTGCCCTACCCCTGATATATAAGTACAGCCCTGTACTGTTCTGCTAGGCAGCTGGCCTATCCCTGGTATACCTGTAAAACCCTGTACTGTTCTGTTCGGTAGCTGCCCTACCCCTGGTATATCTGTAGAGCCCTGTACCGTTCTGCTCGGTAGCTGCCCTACACCTGGTATAAAAGTACAACCCTGTACTGTTCTGCTCGGTAGCTGCCCTACCCCTGGTTTACTGTACAACCCTGTACTGTTCTGCCCGGTAGCAGCCCTACCACTGGTATACCTGTACAACCCTGTACTGTTCTGCTCGTTAGCTGCTCTACCCATGGTATAAAGGAACACCCCTGTACTCTTCTGCTCGGTAGCAGGCCTACCCATTGTACCCCTATAAAAGTACAACCCTGTACTGTTCTGCTCGGTAGCTGCCCTACCCCTGGTTTACTGTACAACCCTGTACTGTTCTGCCCGGTAGCAGCCCTACCACTGGTATACCTGTACAGCCCTGTACTGTTCTGCTCGTTAGCTGCTCTACCCATGGTATAAAGGAACACCCCTGTACTATTTTGCTCGGTAGCTGCCCTAAACCTGGAATACCTAAAACGCCCGATACTCTTCTGGTCGGTAGCTGCCCTACCCGTGGTATACTTGTAACAGCCCTGTACTGCTGCTCGGTAGCTGCCCTACCCCTGATATATAAATACAGCCCTGTACTGTTCTGCTAGGCAGCTGGCCTATCCCTGGTATACCTGTAAAACCCTGTACTGTTCTGCTCGGTAGCTGCCCTACCCCTGGTATACCTGTAGAGCCCTGTACCGTTCTGCTCGGTAGCTGCCCTACACCTGGTATAAAAGTACAACCCTGTACTGTTCTGCTCGGTAGCTGCCCTACCCTGGTTTACTGTACAACCCTGTACTGTTCTGCCCGGTAGCAGCCCTACCACTGGTATACCCGTACAGCCCTGTACTGTTCTGCTAGGCAGCTGCTATACACCTGGTATACCTATACAGCCCCGTACTGTTTTGCTCGGTAGCTGCATTACCCCTGCTATACCTGTACAGCCCTGTACCGTTCTGCTCGGCAACTGCCCTACCCCTGGTATACATATACAACTTTGTACTGTTCTGCTCGGTAGCTGTCCTACCCCTGGTAAACATGTACAGCCCCGTACTGTTCTGCTAGACATCTGCCCTACCTCTGATATACCTTTACAGCCCTGTTCTGTTCTGCTAAGTAGCTGCCCTACAACTGGTATACCTGTACAGCCCTGTTCTGTTCTGCTCGCAACTGCCCTAACCCTGGTATTACTGTACAGCCCTGTACTGTTATGCTCGGTAGCTGTCCTACCCCTGGTATAAAGGTACAGCCCTGTACTGTTCTGTTCGGTAGCTGCCCTACCCCTGGTATACCTGTAAAGCCCTGTACCGTTCTGCTCGGTAGCTGCCCTTCACCTGGTATAAAAGTACAACCCTGTACTGTTCTGCTCGGTAGCTGCCCAACCCCAGGTTTACCTGTACAACCCTGTACTGTTCTTCTCGGTAGTAGCCCTACCACTGGTATACCCGTACAGCCCTGTACTGTTCTGCTAGGCAGCTGCTATACACCTGGTATACCTGTACATCCCTGTACTGTTTTGCTCGGTAGCTGCATTACCCCTGGTATACCTGTACAGCTCTGTACTGTTCTGCTCGGTAGCTACCCAACCCCTGGTATACCTGTACAGCCCCGTACTGTTCTGCTGGACACCTACCCTACCCCTGATATACCTTTACAGCCCTATACTGTTCTGCTAGGTAGCTGCCCCACAACTGGGGTACCTGTACAGCCCTGTTCCGTTCTGCTCGGTAACTGCCTAACCCTGGTATTACTGTACAGCCCTGTATTGTTATGCTCGGTAGCTGCCCTACCCCTGGTATAAAGGTACAGCCCTGTACTGTCCTGTTCGGTAGCTGCCCTACCCCTTACCTGTACAGCCCTGTACCGTTCTGCTCGATAGCTGCCCTACACCTGGTATAAAAGTACAACCCTCTACTGTTCTGCTAGGTAGCTGCCCTACCCCGGGTTTACCTGTACAACCCTGTACTGTTCTGCTCGGTAGCTGCCCTACCACAGGTATACCCGTACAGCCCTGTAATGTTCTGCTAGGCAGCTGCTTTACACCTGGTATAACTGTAAAACCATGTACTGTTTTGCTCGGTAGCTGCACTACCCCTGGTATACCTGTACAGCCCTGTACCGTCTTGCTCGGCAACTGCCCTACCCCTGGTATACATGTACAGCTCTGTATTGTTCTGTTCGGTAACTGCCCTATCCCTGGTATACCTGTACAACCCAATTCTGTTCTGCTAGACACCTGTCCTACCCCTGATATACCTTTACAGCCCTGAGCTGTTCTGCTTGGTAGCTGCCCCACAACTGGTATACTGGTACAGCCCTGTTCTGTTCTGCTCGGCAACTTCCCTAACCCTGGTGTACAGCCCTGTAATATTCTGTTCGGTAGCTGTCCTACCCCTGGTATACCTGTACAGCCCTGTACTGTTCTCCTCGGCAACTGCCCTACCCCTGGTATAGATGTAAACCCTGTACTGTTCTGCTCTGCAACTGCCCTACCCCTGGTATACCTGTACAGCATTGTACCGTTCTCCTCGGTAGTTGCCCTACCCTGGTATGCCTGTACAGCCCTGTACTGTTCTGCTCGGCAGCTGCCCAACCCCTGGTATATCTGTACAACACTGAACCGTTCTGCTCGGTACCTGCCCTACTCCTGGTACACCTGTACAGCTCTGTACTGTTCTTCAAGGCACCTGCCCTACCCATGGTATACCTGTACGGCCCTGTAATGTTCTGCTAGGCACCGTACAGCACTGTAATGTTCTGCTAGGCACCTGTCATACCCCTGGTATACGTGTAAGACCCGTACCGTTCTTCCCGGTAGCTGCCCTACCCCTGGTATAAAAGTAGGGCCCTGTACTGTTCTGCTAGGCAGCTGCTCTACCCGTAATATACCTGTACCGCCCGGTACCGTTCTGCTCGGCAACCGCGCTACCCCTTGTATATCTGTACAGCCCTGTACAGTTCTGCTCGTCAGCTGCCGTACCCCTGGTATAAACGTACAGCCCTGTACTGTTCTGCTCGGTAGCTGCCCCACACCTGGTATAAAAGTACAGCCCTACACCGTTCTGCTCGGCAGCTGGCCTACCCCTGGTATACCTGTACAACCGTGTACTGTTCTGCTAGGTAGCTGACCAACCCCTGGTATACCTGTACACTCCTGTATCGTTCTGCTCGGCAACTGCCCTACCCCTAGTATGCCTGTACAACCCTATACTGTTCTGCTAGGCACCTGTCCTACCCCTGGTATACCTGTATAGCCTTGTACTGCTACTAGGCACTTGCCCTACCCCTTGTATACTTGTACAGCCCTGTACTGTTCTGCTCGGTAGCTGCCCTACCCCTTGATTACCTGTATAGACCGGTACTGTTCTACTTGACAACAGCCTTAAACCTGGTATACCTGAATTGCTCTGTATTGTACTGCTCAGTAGCTGCCCTGCCCTTGGTATAACTCTACAGCCCTGTACCGTTCAGCTCGGCAACTGCACTACCCCTGGTATACCTGTACAGCCCTATACTGTTCTGCAAGGAACCTGTCCTACCCCTGGTATACCTGTATAGCCCTGTACTGCTACTAGGCACCTGCCCTACCCCTTGTATACTTGTACAGCCCTGTACTGTTCTGCTCGGTAGCTGCCCTACCCCTTGATTACCTGTATAGACCGGTACTGTTCTACTTGACAACAGCCTTAAACCTGGTATACCTGAATTGCTCTGTATTGTACTGCTCAGTAGCTGCCCTGCCCTTGGTATAACTCTACAGCCCTGTACCGTTCAGCTCGGCAACTGCACTACCCCTGGTATACCTGTACAGCCCTATACTGTTCTGCAAGGAACCTGTCCTACCCCTGGTGTACCTGTACAACCCTGTACTATTCTGGTCGGTAGCTGCCCTACCCCTGGAATACCTGTAGAGCCCTGTACTGTTCTGCTAGGCAGCTGCCCTACCCCTGGTATAAAAGTACAGCCCTGTAATAGGCAGCTGCCTTACACCTTGTATAAAAGTACTTTTACTTTTACAGTTCTGCTCGGCAGCTGGCTTATCCCTGGTATACCTGTACAACCCTGGACACTTCTGCTCGGTAGTTGTCCTACCCCTGGTATACCTGTACAGCCTTGTACAGTTCTGCTCGATAGCAGCCCTATCCCTGGTATCTCAGAAGTCATATACTGTTCTGCTAGGTACCTGCCCTACTCCTGGTATACCTGTACAGCTCTGTACTGTTCTTCAAGGCACCTGCCCTACCACTGGTATACCTGTACGGCCCTGTAATGTTCTGCTGGGCACCTGTTCTGCAGCTGCCCTAAACTTGGTATACCTGTACAGCCCTGTATTGTTCTGCTCGGTAGCTGCCCTACATCTGGTTTACATGTAAGGCCTGTACTGTTCTGCTCGGCAGCTGGCCTACCTCTGGTATAAAAGTACAGCCCTGTACTGTTCTGCTCGGCAGCTGGCCTATCCCTGGTATACGTGTACATCCCTGTACTGTTCTGCTCGGTAGCTGGCCTATCCCTGGTATACCTGTAAAACCCTGTACTGTTCTGCTTGGTAGCTGCCCTACTTCTGGTTTACATGTACAGCCCTGTACTGTTCTGCTCGGCAACTGGCCTACCTCTGGTATAAAAGTACAGCCCTGTACTGTTCTGCTCGGCAGCTGGCCTATCCCTGGTATACCTGTAAAACCCTGTACTGTTCTGCTCGGTAGCTGCCCTACTTCTGGTTTACATGTACAGCCCTGTACTGTTCTGCTCGGCAACTGCCCTACCCCTGGTATAAAAGTACAGCCCTGTACTGTTATGCTCGGCAGCTGGCCTATCCCTGGTATACGTGTACATCCCTGTACTGTTCTGCTCGGTAGCTGTCCTACTCCTGGTATACCTGTAAAACCCTGTACTGTTCTGCTCGGTAGCTGCCCTACCCCTGGTATACCTCTACAGCACTGAACCGTTCTGCTCGGTAGCTGGCCTACCCCTGGTATACCTGTACAACCCTGTACTGTTCTGCTCGGTAGCTGCCCAACCCCTGATATACCTGTACAGCCCTGAACTGTTCTGCTAGGCAGCTGCCATACACCTGGTATACCTGTACAGCCATGTACTGTTCTGCTCGGTAGCTGCCATACCCCTAGTATACCTGTACAGCCCTGTACCGTTCTGTTGGGTAGCTGCCCTATCCCTGGCATACCTCTATAGCCCTGTACTGTTCTGCTAGGCACCTGTCCTACCCCTCGTATACCTGTACAGCCCTGTACCGTTATGCTCGGTAGCTGCCCTACCCCTGGTATACCTGTACAGTTCTGCACCGTTCACTTCGATAGCTGCCCAAACCCTGGTATAATTGTACGGACCTGCCCTACCCTGGTATACCTGATCAGCCCTATACTGTTCTGTTCGGTAGCTGCCCTATCCCTGGTATACCTGTACAGCCCTGTACCGTTCTGCTCGATAGCTGCCCTACCCCTGGTATAAAGGTACAGCCCTATAATGTTCTGCTACGTATCTCCTTACCCCTGGTATACCTGTACAGCCCTGTAGCGTTCTGCTAGGTAGATGCCATAACCCTGGTTTACCTCTACAGCCCTGTTTCGTTCTGCTCGGCAACTGCCCTACCACTGGTATATCTGTACAGCCCTGTACTATTCTGCTAGGCAGCTGCCCTTCCCCCGGTATACATGTACAGCACTGTACCGTTCTACTCGATAGCTGCCCTACCCCTGGTATACCTGTACAGCCCTGTACCGTTCTGCTCGATAGCTGCCCTACCCCTGGTATAAAGGTACAGCCCTATAATGTTCTGCTACGCACCAGCCTTACCCCTGGTATACCTGTACAGCCCTGTAGCGTTCTGCTCGGTAGCTGCCATAGCCCTGGTATACCTGTACAGCCCTGTTTCGTTCTACTCGGAAATTGCCCTACCACTGGTATATCTGTACAGCCCCGTACTGTTCTGCTAGGCAGCTGCCCTACCCCTGGTATACATGAACAGTACTGCACAGTACTGCACTGTTCTGCTCGGTAGCTCACCTACCCCTGGGGTAAGCTACTATTCTGTACAGCCCTGTACTGTTCTGCTCGGCAGCTGCCCTACCCCTGTGTACTTGTACAGCCCTGTACTGTTCTACCCGGTAGCTGCCCTACTTCTGCTACACCTGTACAACCCTGTATCATTCTGCTCGGTAGCTGCCCTACCTTTGGTATAAAAGTACAGCCCTGTACTGTTCTGCTAGGCAGCTGCCCTATCCCTGGTATACGTATACAGCCCTGTACCTTTCTGCTCGGTAGCTGCTCTACCCACGGTATAAAAGGACAGCCCTGTACTGTTCTGCTCGGCAGCTGGCCTATCCCTGGTATAAGTATACATCCCTGTACCGTTCTGCTTTGTTTGTGTTGAGGTTTTACGGCCCAGTCAACCCAATGGGGTCATGTCGAGCGCGGTCAGTTTACCTAACCACACGTTTACTGGGCAGGCTTAGTCCTCTAAGCGGTTAACCAGTATTGTGCACATTCTTTCGCCAGAAACTGACAACTGCCCTTCTTGAATCAGCGGAAGGGAGAGAATGACCGTAGAAAAGATTTCATGATCAATCTCCACGAAAGAATGTTGCCGACCTCGGCGGGGGTTGAACCCGCGACCTCCTGGTCTCCAGTCGGACGGCGCATCCAACTGAGCCACCGAGGCCGGCGTATCGTTCTGCTCGGAACCTGCCGTACCCCTGGTGTACCTGTACTGCTCGGTAGCTCCCTAGCCTTGGAATACATGTAGAGCCTTGTACTGTTCTGCACGGCAGCTACCCTACACCTGTTATAAAAGTACAGCCCTGTACTGTTCTGCTAGGTAGCTGCCCTACCCCTGGTATACCTTTACAGCCCTGTACCGTTCTGCTCGATAGCTTCCCTACCCCTGGTATACCTGTACAGCCCTATACTATTCTGCTCGGCATCTGCCCTACCCCAGGTATACCTGTACTGTTCTGCTCTACAGCTGATTTACCCAAGGTATACCTGTACAGCCCTGTTCTGTTCTGTACTGTACTGTAGCTGTCCTACTTCTGGTATACTTGTACAGCACCCTACTTTTCAGCTATGTACCTGCCCTACCCCTGGTATAAAAGTACAGCCCTGTACTGTTCTGCTCGATAGCTGCCCTAACACTGGTATACCTGTAAAGCCCTGTACAGTTCTTCTCGGCAGCTGCCCTACCCCTGGTATACCTGTACAACGCTGTACTGTTCTGTTAGGTAGCTGCCCTACCCCTGGTATAAAAGTACAGCCCTGTACTGTTCTGCTCGACAGTTGGCCTACACCTGGTGAACCTGTACAGCCCTGTACTGTTCTGCTCGGTAGCTGCCCTATCCAATGTATACCTGTACAGCCCTGTACCGTTCTTCTCGGTAACTGCCCTACCACTGGTATAAAAGTACAGCCCTGTACTGTTTTCCTCGGCAGCTGGCCTACCCCTGGTATACTTGTACAACCGTGTACTGTTCCGCACGGTAAGTGACCTACCTCTGGTATACCCGTACACTCCTGTACTGTTCTGCTCGGCAACTGCTCTACTCCTGGTATACCTGTACAGCCCTGTACCGTTCTGCCCGGCAGCTGCCCTACACCTGGTATAAGGGTACAGCACTGTACTGTTCTGCTAGGCACATGCCCTAACCCTGGTATATCTGTACAGCCCTGTACTGTGCTGCTCGGCAGCTGCCCTACACCTGGAATACCTGTACAGCCAGGTACTGCTCTGCTAGGCACCTGCCTACCCCTGTTATACCTGTACAGACCTGTACTGTTCTGCTCGGTTGCTGCCCTACCCATGGTATACCTGTACAGGCCTGTACTATTCAGCTCGGTGGCAGCCCTACCCCGGGAATAAATGTACAGCTTTGTACTGTTCTGCTCGGCAGCTGGCCTATCCCTGGTATACCTGTACAAATCTGTACTGTTCTGCTCGGCAGCTAGTATACCTGTAAAGCCCTGTACTGTTCTGCTTGGAAGCTGCACTACCCCTTGTATAACGGTACAGTCCTGTACTGTTCTGCTCGTTAGCTGCCCTACCCCTGGTATACCTGTACAGACCTGTACTTTTCTGCTCTGCAACTGCCCTACCCCTGGTATACCTGTACACTCTGTACTGTTCTGCTCAGCAACTGCCCTACTCCTGGTATACCTGTACAGCCCTGTACTGTTCTGCTAGGCATCTGCCCTACCACTGGTATACCCATACAGCCCTGTACTATTCTTCAAGTCATCTGCCCTACCCCTTGTATACCTGTACAGCCCTGTACTGTTCTACTCTGTAGCTACCCTACCCCTGGGTAACACTAAACAGCCCTGTACTGTTCTGCTCGGTAGCTGCCCTACTCTTGATATACATGTACAGCCCGGGTACAGTTCCTCTAGGCAGTTGCCATGTTCTGCTCGGTAGCTGCCCTACCCATAATTTACCTGTACAGCCCTGTACCGTTCTGCTCGGTAGCTGCACTAATCCTGGAAAACCTTTACAGCCCTGTACTGTTTGCTCGGTAGCTGCCCTACAGCTGGTATACGTGTGCAGCCCTGTACCGTTCTGCTCGGCAACTCCCTACCACTGGTATACCTGTACAACCCTGTGGCGTTCTGCTCGGCAGCTGCCCTACCCCTGGTATACCTGTACAGCCTTTAACTGTTCTGCTAGATACCTGCCCTACCCCTGGTATACCTGTACAGCCCTGTACTGTTCTGCTAGGCAACTGCCTACCCCTATTATACCTGTACAGCTCTGTACTGTTCTGCTCGGTAGCTGCCTCACCCCTAGAATACCTGTACACCCCTGTACTGTTCAGCACGGTAGCTGCCCTACACATGGTATAAAAGTACAGCCTTGTACTCTTCTGCTCGGCAGCTGGCCTATCCCTGGTATACCTATACACCCTGAACTGTTCTGCTCGGTAGCTGCTCTACTCCTGATATACCTGTACAGCCCTCTACCGTTCTGCTCGCTAGCTGCTCTACACCTGGTATAAAAGTACAGCCCTGAACTGTTCTGCTCGTTAGCTGCCCTACCTCAGTCAGCTGTACAGACACCATGGGAAGGGCAGTTATCTAACAGATTGGTACATGGCTGTACAGGTATACCAGGAGTCGGGCATCTACCGAGCAGAACAGTACAGGGCTGTACAGATATACCAGGGGTAGGGCAGCTATTGAGCAGAACGGTAGAGTGCTGTACAGGTATATCAGGGGTGGGGTAGCTACCGAGCAGAATAGTCCTGGGTCAAGGAGAACAGTACAGGGCAGTACTTTTATACCAGGTGTAAGGCAGCTACCGAACAGAACAGTACAGGGCTGCCCTATCCGTAGTATACCTATACGTAAAAGACTTTGGTTATAACCACAGCAACCCGTAACTATAAGCAGTTAACACGAGTTTTATTCCCCAATGCAACGCTTTGCTTTTACAAACTTATGGGTAAAACCTGTACATGCCTCAATATAAGTAGCTTTAGTTATAACCACACCAACCCGTTACTATTAGCAATTACCACGAAAATTATCCCCCGATGCAACGCTTTGGATATACAAACTAAAAGGTAACCCATATAAATGCTGCAGCGTAACAGACTTTGGTTATATCCACAGCAACCCGTAACGGTCAGTATTTACCACGATAATTATCCTCCAATGCAACGCTTTTGTATAACAAACTAGGTCACGCCTATACATACCTCAAAATAAGAAGCTTTGAATATTACCACAGCAAACCGTTACTATTAGCAATTACCACGAGAATTATCCCCCGATGCAACGCTTAGGATATACAAATAACCGGTAACGCATACACATACCTCAGTGTAAGAAGCTTTGATTATAACCACAGCAACCCGTAACTTTTAGCAGTTACCACGAGTATTATTCTCCAATGCAACGGTTTCGTTTTACAAATGGGTAACGCCTAACCATACCTCAACATAATAACCACAGAATCCCGTAACTATTAGCAGTTACCACGAGAATTATCCTCCGATGCAACGCTGTGGACATACAAACTAACGGGAAAAGCATATAAATACTTCGACATAAGAAGTTTTGATTATAACCACAGCAACCCCGTTACTATTAGCAGTTTCCACGAGTATTATTTTCAAATGCAACAAATTGGTTTACAAACTTATTGGTAACGCCTCAAAATACCACAACATAAGAAGCTTTAATTATAACCACAGCAAGCCGTAACTATTAGCAGTTACCTCGAGATTTATCCTCCGTTGCAATACTGTGGATATACATACTAACGGGTAACGCTTATATAAATATACCTCAAAATAACATTAGTGTTATTCCCCGATGAAACGCTTTGGATTTACAAATACATGAATAAAGCCTCTGCATACCTCAACATAAGAAGCTTTAGTAATAACCACAGCATCCCGTAACTATTAGCAGTTGCCACGAGAATTATCCCCCAATGCAACGCTTTGGATATACAAGCAAACAGGTAACGCATATAATAACTTAACGTAGGAAACTTTGGTTATAACCACAGCAACCCGTAACTTTGAACAGTTACCACGAGTATTATTCTCCAATGCAACGGTTTCGTTTTACAATCTTATGGGTAACGCCTAAAATACCTCAACATAAGAAACTTTGATAATAACCACAGTATCACAGTATAACGTAAGAAGCTTTGATTATAACTAATAGCAGTTACCACAAGAATTATCCTCCGATGCAACGCTGTGGATATACAAACTAACCGGTAACGAATATAATTACCCCAACGCAAAAAGTTTTGGTTATAACCACAGCAAGCCGTAACTATTTGGAGTTACCACGAGTATTATTCTCCAATGCAACGCTTTGGTTTTACAAACTTATTAGTAATGCATAAAAATACCTCAAAATCAGAAGCTTTGATTATAACCACAGCAACCCGTAACAATAAGCAGTTACCACGAGTATTATTCTCCAATGTAACGCTTTAGTTTTTACGAACTTATTGGTAATGCATAAAAATACCTCAACATAAGAAGCTTTGATTATAACCACAGCAACTCGTATCTATCAGCAGTTTTCCACGAGTGTTATTCCCCGATGCAATACTTTGGTTTTACAAAATAAATGGGTAAAGCCTTTACACACCTCAACATAAAAAGCTTTAGTTATAACTACAGCAGCCAGTAACTATGGGCAGTTGCCACGAGAATCATCCCCCGCCTCCCGCCTCCCCCCTCCCCGCGCCCCCTCCCCCCCCCCCCCCGGTAACGCATATAAATACATCAATTTAAGAGACTTTGGTTGTAACCACAGCAACCCGTAAATATTAGCAGTTACCTTTAGTTTAATTTCCCCAATCCAACGCTGTGGTTTTACAAAATGAGTAAAGCCTATACATACCTCAACATAACAAGCTAGCAACCCGTAACTATTAGCAGTTACCACGAAAATTATCCCCGATGCAACTCTTTGGATATACAAACTAACGGGTAACCCATATAAAAACCTCAACGTAAGAGACTTTGGTTATTAACACAGCATTCAGTAACGCTAAGCAGTTGCCACGATAATTATCCTCCAATGCAACGCTTTTGTATAACAACCTTATGGGTAACGCCTATAAATACCTCAAAATAAGATGCTTTGATTATAATCACAGCAACCTCTCTATTAGAAGTTACCTCGAGAATTATCCCCAAAAGCAACGCTTTTGATATACAAAATAACCGGTAACGCATACACATACCTCAACGTAAGAAGCTTTTATTATAACCACAGCAACCCGTAAATTTGAGAAGTTACCATGAGTATTATCCTCCATGCAACGGTTTGGTTTTACAAAGTTATGGGCAATGCCTAAAAACCTCAACATAAGAAGCTTTGATTATAACCACAATGCCCCGTATCTATTAGAAGTTATTACGAGAATTACCCTCCGATGCAACGCTGTGGATATACTCGTACAAACTAATGGGTAACGCATATAAATACCTCAACGTAGGAAGCTTTGGTTAAAATCACAACAACCCGTAACTATTAGCAGTTACCACGACTATTAATCTCCAAAACAACTAATTGGTAATGCATATAAATACCTCAACGTAAGACGCTTTAGTTATAACCTAAGCAACACGTACTTATTAGCAGATACCACGAGAATTATCCTCTGATGCAAAGCTGTTGATATACAAACTAACGGGTAACGCATATAAATACCTCAAAGAAAGAAGCTTTGGTTATAACCACAGGAACCCGTAACTATTAGCAGTTACACGAGTATTATTCTCCCATGCAACGCTTTAGATTTACAAACTTATTCGTAATGCATTAAAATACATCAACATAAGAAGCTTTGATTATAACCACACCAACCTGTAACTATTAGCAGTTACCACGAGTGTTTTACCCGATGCAACACTTTGGTTTTACAAATATATGGTTAGAGCCTATACATGCCTCAACATAAGAAGCTTTAGTTATAACCACATCAGCCCGTAACTATTAACAGTTGCTACGAGAATTATCCCCCGATGCAACGCTTTGGATATACAAAATAACTGGTAACGCATATAAATACCTGTACGTAAGAAGCTTTGGTTATAACCACAGCAATCTGTATCTTAGAGCACTTACCAGGAGTATTATTCTCCAATGCACCTGTTTCGCAAACTTATGGGTAACGCCTACAAATACCTCAACATAAGAAGCTTTGATTATAACCACAGCAACCCGTAACTGTTAGCAGTGATCACGAATGTTATTCTCCATTGCAACGCTTTGTTTTTTACATACTTATGGGTAAAGTCTATACATATCTCAACATAAGAAGCTTTAGTTATAACAACAGCAACCCGTACCTATTAGCAGTAACAACGAGAATTATCCCCCGAACCAACGCTTTGGATATACATTAATAAACTGTAACGCATATAAAAACCTCAATGTAAGAAGGTTCGATTATAACCATAGCAATCCGTAACTATTAGCAGTTACCACGAGAATTATCCCCCGATGCAACGCTTTGGACATACAAACTAACGGGTTACGAATATAAATACCTTAACGTAAGAAGCTTTGATTATAACCACAGCAACCCTTAGCTTTGAGCAGTATTATTATCCAATGCAACGGTTTGGTTTTACAAACGTATGGGTAACCCCAACATACGAAGCTTTGATTTTAAACACAGTAACCCGTAGATATTAGCAGTTGCCACGAAAATTATCCTTCGATGCAACGCTTTTATATACAAACTTACGGATAATGCATAAAAAATACCTCAACGTAGGAAGCTCTTTTATAACCTCGGCAACCCGTAACTATTAGCATATGTCACGAGAATTATCTTTCGATGCAACGCTTTACATATACAAACTAACGGGTAACGCATAAAAATACCTCGGCGTAAGAAGCCTTGATTATAACCACAGAAACCCGTAGCTATTAGCAGTTACCACGAATATTATCTTACGTGGGAACGCTGTGGATATACAAACTAACGAGTAGTGCATATGAATCCCTCAACGTAAGAAGCTTTGGTTATAACCACAGCAACTCGTAACTTTTAGCAGTTACCACGAGTATTATTCTCCAAAGCAACGCTTTAGTTTTAAAAACTTATCGGTAATGCACAAAAATACCTCAACATAAGAAGCTTTGATTATAACCACAGCAGCCCGTAACTATTAGCAGTTACCACGAGTATTACTCTCCAATGCAACGCTTTAGTTTTAAAAACTTATTGGTAATGCATAAAAGTACCTCAATATAAGAAGCTTTGATTATAACCACAGCAACCCGTAACTATTAGCAGTTACCACAAGTATTATACCCCGATGCAATACTTTGGTTTTAGAAATATGTGGGTAAGGCCTATACATACCTCAACATAAGAAGCTTTAATTATAACCACAGTAACCCATAACTATCAGCAGTTACCATAAGAAATATCCTCCGATGCAAAGCTATGGATATACAAAGTAACGGGTAACGCGTAAAAACACCTTACCGTAAGAAAGCCTATACATACCTCAACATAAGAAGCTTTAATTATAACCACAGTAACCCATAACTATCAGCAGTTACCATAAGAAATATCCTCCGATGCAAAGCTATGGATATACAAAGTAACGGGTAACGCGTAAAAACACCTTACCGTAAGAAAGCCTATACATACCTCAACATAAGAAGCTTTAATTATAACCAAAGCAGCCAGTACGATGAGCAGCTGTCAAGAGAATTATCCCCCGATGCAACGATTTGGATATATGAAAAATAACCGGAAACGCATATAAATACCTCTTCATAAGAAGCTTTGGTTATAACCACAGCAACCCGTAACTTTGGGCAGTTACCACGAGTATTATTCTCCAATGCAACGGTCTGGTTTTACAAACTTATGGGTAACGCCTAAAATACCTCAACATAAGAAGCTTTAATTTTAACCACAGTAACCCATAACTATCAGCAGTTACCATAAGAAATATCCTCCGATGCAAAGCTATGGATATACAAAGTATCCAAAATATCCTCCGATGCAAAGCTATGGATATACAAAGTAACGGGTAACGCGTAAAAACACCTCACCGTAAGAAAGCCTATACATATCTCAACATAAGAAGCTTTAGTTATAACAACAGCAACCCGTAACTATTAGCAGTTACCACGTGTATTATTCACCAATGCAACGCTTTTGTTTCGCAAACTTATTGGTAACGCCTAGAAATACCTCAACATAAGAAGCTTTGACTATAACCACAGCAACCCGTAAATATTAGCAGTTACTACTCCATTTCAACGTTTTGGTTTTACAAACTTATGGGTAAAGCCTATAAATACCTCAACATAAGAAGCTTTAGTTATAACCACAGCAAAAAAAAGGTAAGAGAAAAGTCCAGGGAGTGCCACAATCACAAACCGCAGCCCTTCCCAGACCCCAAGAGGAAGAGGAAACCGACAAATCTAAACAAGCATAAACCGAACAAACGTACGAAAAGCACTTAAGATTAGCTCTCTCTTCCCCAAGCGAGGTAATCGCAATACTAAAAGGACCGAAAAACACAAGAACAAAATGACACACGGAGACATACAACAAATCGCCTCGTAGAATAAACCACAAAGCAACAAAGAGTAAGACTAGCACCAGGACCACCGCCTTAGAACGGTCGGTAGAGCAAACCACCGGGGGGCTTAAAGCACTTTTACAACTAGCTACCCTGGGTCCCGATGCTACTCTTAATAAAGAAATACATAAAAATTTGGTTCGCTTAAAGGCTCCCAACTCAGTCAATGCATCAAAACGAAAACATAAAAATCAAATTAATCACTATAATAAACAAAGACGAGTACTCATGGCTAATTCTACTGTATGCCAGAGTAAATGAAAACCAATAGTTGAACCACGGCGGGCCAAGCCAAAGACATATCGTCAAGCCCCAACCCACTGGTTAAAGTTTTACGAAGAGGCCGTCATTGAGTCTGAGTCGTGCAATTAAAGAGTGAAGCATAGCCATCAACAATGATTGGGTTGACAACTAGGCATGCAGTCTGCCGCATAATATCCAGGCTATAGTCAATTCTTTTATAACGGTTAATAAGTTTTCTGAATTGCTCCGAAAAGTTAGATTTACCTACAATTTTTCTAAATCTGTACACTAAGTCACCGTAAAATTCAGGTTCCGATATACCTTGTTGCAGAAGTGTTTTCAGACTGACGTTATATTTTTCTAACAAGGCACTCCCTGGACTTTTCTCTTACCTGCGATAAAATTTCGAAAACGCCTGACGAAGTTTAAAATAACGATAGCCCTGCCTAAGAAGTTTGGCAGTAAGGGCTTTATTACGGTAGTTAAAGTCATTAAGATTTGAAGAAGCTCTGGCGAATCTTATAAGTTGAGATATGTATACCCCATATGAGGTACGGCGGGGGACATCGCCATCCAGAAAAGGGAAATTGACTATATCAAAATCAAAATCGTCCCGTTTATCCTAAATTTTGGTGGAAACTGTACCATTAGATATGCATAGATTCAAATCCAAAAACGGTGCCTCGGTATCGGAAGAATTTGCTCTATTTAATTGGAGTTCTGTAGGGTATATCCGGTCCACCATTTGGTCAAAGTAAATATTGTCAATATTTAATAAATCGTCAAGGTATCTTGAAGTTGAATTGAAAGCCTCAATTATGTCAGCCTGATTTTCACGTGAGAGAGACTTCATGAAATCTCTCTCATAAAAAAAAAAAAAAAAAAGTCTGCAACAAAAGGAGCACAATTAGTTCCCATCGGAATACCAATAGTTTGTCTATAAAGTTTAGTTCCAAATCTAATAAAAATATCCAAACCCGTAACTATTAGCAGTTATCACGAGAATTATCCTCCGAGCCAACGCTTTGGATATACATAATAATCGGTAACGCATATATATATACCTCAACGAAAGAAGCTTTGATTATAACCACAGCAACCCTTAACTATTAGCAGTTACCACAAGAATTATCCCCCGATGCAAAGCTTCGGATATATAAACTAACCGGTAACGCATATAAATACCTCAACGTAAGAGACTTTGGTTTTTACCACAGAAACACGTTACTATTAGCAGTTACCATGATGCAACGCTTAGGTTTTACAAATTTATAGCTAAAGCCTTTACATACCTCAAATTATAAGCTTTACCTATAACCACAACAACCCGTAACTATAAGCAATTACCACGAAAATTATCCCCCGATGCAATTGTTTGGATTTACAAACTAAATGGTAACCCATATAAATACCTCAACGTAAGAGACTTTGGTTATAACCATAGCAACCCGTAACGCTAATCATTTACCACGATAATTATCCTCCAGTGCAACGCTTTTGTATAACAAACTTATGGGGGCTATATATACCTCAAAATAAGAAGCTTTGATTATAACCACAGGAACCCATCTGTTAGAAGTTAGCTCGAGAATTATCCCCGATGCAACGCTTTTGATATACAAAATAATCGGAAACGCATACACATACCCCAACGTAAGAAGGTTTGATTATAACCACAGCAATCCATAACTTTGAGGGGTTACCACGAGTATTATTCTCCAATGCAACGGTTTGGTTTTACAAACTTATGGGTAACGCCTAGAAATATCTCAACATAAGAAGCTTTAATAATAACCACAGTATCCCGTAACTATTAGCAGTTACCACGATAATTATCCTCCGATGCAAAGCTGTGGATATACAAACTCACGGGTAACGCATGTAAATACCTCAACGTAAGAAGCTTAGGTTATAACCACAGCAACCCGTAACTATTAGCAGTTACCACGAGTATTATTCTCCAAAACGCTTTGGTTTTACAAACTTATTGGTAATGCATATAAATACCTCAACATCAGAAGCTTTGATGATAACAACAGCAACCCGTAACTGTAAGCAGTTACCACGAGTATTATTCTCCAATGCAACGCTTTGGTTTTACAAACTTATTGGTAAAGCATAAAAATACCTCAACTTAAGAAGCTTTGATTATGAACAAAGTAACTTTGAGCAGTTACACGGGTATTATTCTCAAATGTAAAGTTTTGGTTTTACAAACGTATGGATAACCTCAACAAAAGAAGCTTTGATTATAATCAAAGTAACCTGTAGCTATTAGCAGTTGCCACGAAAATTATCCCTCGATGCAACACTTTTGATATAAAAACTTACGGATATAATGTATAAAATACCTTAACGTAAGAAGCTTTCATTATAACCACAGCAAACCGTAACTATTAGCAGTTGCCATGAGAATTATCCTCCGATGCAACGCTTTTGATATACAAACTGACGGGTGACGCATAAAAATACCTCAACGTAAGAAGCCTTGGTTATAACCACAGAAACCCGTAGCTATTAGCAGTTACTACGAGAATTATCCTTCGATCCAACGCTGTGGATATACAAACCAACAGGTAGCGCGTATAACTACCTGACCTTAAGAAGCTTTGGTTTTAACCACAGCAACCCGTAACTATTAGCAGTTACCACGAGTATTATTCTCCAAAGCAGCGCTTTGGTTTTAAAAACTGATTGGTAATGCATAAAAATACCTCAACATAAGAAGCTTAGATTTTAAACACAGCAACCCGTAACTATTAGCAGTTACTACGAGTGTTACTCCCCGATGCAACGCTTTGGTTTTACAAATATATGGGTAAATCCTATACATACCTCAACATAAGAAGCTTTAATTATAACCACAGCAGCCAGTTACTATGAGCTGTTGTCACGAGAATTATCCCCCGATGCAACGCTTTGGATATACAAAATAACCGGTAAAGCATATAAATACCTATACGTAATAAGCTTTGGATATAAGCACAGCAATCCGTAACTATTAGCAGTTACCATGAGTATTATTCTCCAATGCAAAGCTTTGTTTTACATATTTATGGGTAACGCCTAAAACTACCTCAAGATCAGAAGCTTTGATTATAACCACAGTAACCCCTAACCATTAGCAGTTACCACGAGAATTATCCTCCGATGCAAAGCTGTGGATATACGAAGAAGCTGTGGTTACAACCACAGCAACCCGTAACTATTAGCAGTTACCACGAGTATTATTCTCCAATGCAACGATTTGGTTTTACAAACTTATTGGTAACGCCTAAAAATACCTCAACATACGACGCTTTGATAATATCCACAGCAACCAGTAACTGTCAGCAGTGACCACGAGTGTTATTCTCTATTGCAACGCTTTGGTTTTACAAACTTATAGGTAAAGCTTATACATATCTCAATATAAGAAGTTTTAGTTATAACAACATCAACCCGTAACTTTTAGCAGTTACCACGAGAATTATCTCCCGTGCCGACGATTTGGATATACAAAAATAATCGGTAACGCATATACATACCAAAACGTAAGAAGGTTTGATTATAACCATAGCAACCCGTAACTATTAGCAGTTACCACGACCCATTTGCAACGCTTTGAAACTACAAACTTACGGGTTACGCATATAAATACCTCAACGTAAGAACCACAGCAACCCTTAACTTTGCGTAATTACACAAGTATTATTCTCCAATGCAACGGTTTGGTTTTACAAACGTATAGGTAACCTCAACAAAAGAAGCTTTGATTATAGTCACAGTAACCCGTCGCTATTAGCAGTTGCCACGATAATTATCCTACGATGCAACGCTTTTGATATGCAAAATTACGGATAATGCATAAAAATACCTCAACGTAAGAAGCTTTCATTATAACCTCAGCAAACCGTAACTATTAGCAGTTTCCACGAGAATTATCCCCCGATACAACGCTTTTGATATACAAACTAACGGGTAACTCATAAAAATACGTAAGAAGCCTTGCTTATAACCACAGAAACCGTAGCTATTAGCAGTTACAACGAGAATTATCCTTCGATGCAACGCTGTGGATATACAAACTAACGAGTAGCGCATATAAATACCTGAACGTAAAAACTTTGGTTTTAACCACAGCAACCCCTAACTATTAGCAGTTACCACGAGTTTTATTCTCCAATGCAACGCTTTGTTTTTAAAATCTTATTGGTAATGCATAAAAATACCTCAACATAAGAAGCTTTGATTATAAACACAGCAACCCGTAACTATTAGCAGTTACCACGAGTGTAAGTCCCCGATGCAATGCTTTAGTTTTGCAAATATATGGGTAAAGCCTATACATATCTCAATATAAGAAGCTTTAATTATAACCACAGCAGCTACTAACGAAGAGCAGCTGCTGCCACGAGAATTATCCCCCGATGCATCGCTTTGGATATACAAAATAACCTGTAACGCATATAAATATCTCCACGTAAGAAGCTTTGGTTATAACCACAGCAACCCGAACCTTTTAGCAGTTACCACGAGTATAATTCTCCAATGCCGCGGTCTGGTTTTACAAACTTATGGGTAACGCCTAAAAATACCTCAACATAATAAGCTTTGATTTTAACCACAGTGGCCCAGAACTATCAGCACTTACGACAAGAATTATCCTCCGACGCAAAGCTATGGATATACAAACTAACGGGTATCGCTTAAAAATACCTCAACGTAAGAAGCTTTGATTATAAGAACAGTAACCCGTAACTATTGGCAGTTACCACGGGTATTATTCTCCAATGTAACGGTTTTGTTTCGCAAACTTATTGGTAACGCCTAAAATACCTCTACATAAGAAGCTATGATAATAACTACAGCAAAAAAAGGTAAAAGAAAAGTCCAGGGAGTGCCACAATCACTAACCGCAGCCCTTCCCAGACACCAAGAGAAAGAGGAAACCGACAAATCCAAACAAGCACAAATCGAACAAACGTACGAAAAGCACTAAAACTAGTTCTCTCTTCCCTAAGCGAGTTAATCGCAATGCTAAAAGGACTGAAAAACACAAGAACAAAATGACACAAGTTAAGACATAAAACAAATCGCCTCGTAGAATAAACCACAAAGCAACAAAGAGTAAGACTAACACCGGGACCACCGCCTTAGAACGGTCAGTAGAGTAAACCACCGGTGGGGGGGGGGGGGGGGTGGTTAAAGCACTTTTACAGCTAGCTTACTTCATCCTGGGTCCCGATGCTACTCTTAATACAGAAATACATAAAAATTCGGTTCGCATACAACCCGTAACTATTAAAAGTTACCACGAGTGTTATTCTCCATTTCAACGATTTGATTTTACAGCCTTATGGGTAAAGCCTATAAAAACCTCAACATAAGAAGCTTTAGTTATAACCACAGCAACCCGTAACTATTAGCAGTTACCACGAAAATTATTCCCCGATGCAACTCTTTGGATATACAAACTAAAGGGTAACCCATAAAAATAGGCAAGAGACTTTGGTTAAAACCACAGCAACCCGTAACGCTAAGCATTTACCATGATAATTATCCTCCAGTGCAACACTATTGTATAACAAACTTATGGGTAACGCTTACAAACACCTCAAAATAAGAAGCTTTGATTATTCTCCAATGCAACGCTTTTGATATACAACTAACGGGTAACGCATAAAAATACCTCAACGTAAGAAGCCTTGATTATAACCACAGAAACCCGTAGCTATTAGCAGTTACTACGAGAATTATCCTTCGATGCAACGCTGTGGATATACAATCTAACGAGTAGCGCATATAAATCCCTCAACGTAAGAAGATTTGATTATAACCACAGCAACCCGTAACTATAAGCAGTTGCCACGAGAATTATCCCCTGAGCCAACGCTTTGGACAAACAAACTAACGGGTAACGCATATAATAAATCAAAGTAAGAAGCTTTGATTATAACTACATCAACCCTTGAGCAGTTACACGAGTATTATTCTCATATGCAACGGTTTGGTTTTACAAAAGTATGGGTAACCTCAACATAAGAAGCTTTGATTATAACCACAGTAACCCGTAACTATTGGCAGTTGCCACGGGTATTATTCTCCAATGCAACGCCTTTGATGTACAAAATTACGGATAATGCATAAAAACACCTCAATGTAAGAAGCTTTCATTATAACCACAGCAACCCGTAACTATTAGCAGTTGCCACGAGAATTATTCTTCGATGCAACGCTTTTGATATACAAACTAACGGGTAACGCAAAAAAGTACCTCAACGTAAGAAGCCTTGATTATAACCACAGAAACCCGGAGCTATTAGCAGTTACTACGAGAATTATCCTTCGATGCAGCGCTGTGGATATACAAACTAACGAATAGCGCATATAAATCCCTCAACGTTAGAAGCTTTGATTATAACCACAGCAACCCATAACTATTAGCAGTTGTCACGAGAATTATCCTTCGGTGCAATGCTTCGGGTATACAAACTATAAACTTCCGGTATACAAAAGTAGCGCATATAAATCCCTCAACGTAAGAAGTTTTGATTATAACCACAGGAACCCGTAACTATTAGCAGTTGCCACGAGAATTGCCATTCGATGCAACGCTGTGGATATACAAACTAACGAGTAGCGCATATAAATACCTCAACGTAAGTAGCTTTGATTATGACCACAGCAACCCGTAACTATTAGCAGTTACCATGAGTATAATTCTCCAATGCAACGCTTTGGTTTTACAAACATAGGTACGCCTAAAAATACCTCAACATAAGAAGCTTTGATTATAACTACAGCAACACGTACATATTAACAGTTACCACGAGAAATACCCTCCGATGCAACGCGTTTGATATACAAACTTACGGGTAACGCATATAAATATCTCAACGTAACACAGCAACCCGAAGCTATTAGCAGTTTCCACGGAAAATATTCTCCAATGCAACGCTTTGGTTTTACAAACTTATAGGTAACGCCTATAAATTACTCAACATAAGAAGCTTTGATTATAACCAGAGCAACTAGTAATTATTAGAAGTTATCACGAGACTTATTCTTCAGTTCAACGCTTTTGAAATACAAACTTACGACAAACGCGTATAAATATGAATATGTTCCATGTGTTTCTCTCCCAGGTATTGTTAAGCAATATTTTTATTCACTCTACCATTTTGAAACTACATTTAATTTAGCATTAAATGTGCATATGTTTTAATTTTAAACGAATACCTTAAACGTATATCACGGTTATGTACTGATATCCACGAATATATCTGACTCATACATACGGAAGTTAATTTTGTCTCAGGTGAATGAGAATAAACAGTAATGATGATAATAATTATTATTATCATAATTAGTAGCAGTAGTATTCAAAAGAGTGTTCAAACATATATACATACAAATGCGCAAGTCGCCACGCTTGTTGCTTATGTTGCATATAGCATGACTAACGGACGGACAGACGGACTAGCTCTCGCACACCCTTACCAAGAAAAGGAAGCCATGTAACAACTTTAGTTAAATTCCGCCCAGTGGTTTGCGAGAAGATACCATGATGGACAGGTGGACGGACAGCCAGACAGACGGTAAAATAATGTTTCTCTCGCACAACCTTACCATGAGAGGAGGTCATATAGCAAGTTTAAGTTTAGGCGGAGATAGCGCCACGGACATATGAACAGACGCAAGACGTACGGAAAAACAATGTTGCACACCCGTATCATGAGGGGAAGTCCTGGACCAAGTTCGGTTAAACTCCGCCAAGCGGTTTAGGAAAAGAATGTGTGGACGGTCGCCTGACGCACGGAAAAATAATGTTCCTCTCGCAGACTCTTATCATGAGGGGAAGTCCTGTAGTAAATTCGATTAAACTCCGTCCGGCGGTTTAGCAGGCGATAACGTGACGCACGGAAGGACGGACGCGTGAATAAATAATATTGCTCTCGCACACCTTTACATGTGGCAAGTTTGGTATATTCCGCCCAGTGGTTTAGGAGGTGATAGCGTGAAGGACGGACGCACGGACGGACGGTGGCGTTCACAATATCCTCATCGCTGTTTTATTATTATTATTATTATTATTATTATTATTATTTTATTTATTTTAAGCGTTCGGATCAAACACCTATTGGTCAGTAACATTAGAAAAGGGCTATCATTACAGTGATCTGGGCAAACTAAAAAATATCTTTTACTGTGTAGCTACAGAAACTTTGACTACGGTAGAATATGTTGAATAACAATTAAAATTCTAAAAAAATGTGCATCTGTGCAGTCTGATCTGGGTCTTTGGTGTTGGCATAATACATGATCTTCCGTTCCTCATATTTTGACCTAATTGTCCTTTATCTGAGCCAGGTCAGGTCACTGTTTAATCTGACAGATCAATAGAAATTCGCTTCGATGATTGATTGTGTTGGGGTTTAACGACACGTCAACCCTTGAGGGTCATTTTGTGTCGTCTCCCAGAGAAAGGGAGAAAAGAGATAGAAGAGAGAGTAGAGATGAAAGAGAGGGACAGGGAAGAAAGAGGAACAGGAATGGAAGTGAAGAAACAGAAGAAATAAAAACATTCCCCCTGTACCCTTACCCACTACAAGGATAGCAGGCCTTGCCCAACTGTAAGCCAATATCAGTTGGACGCCCCAGTGATGTAAGATACACAGCACCTTCGCACCACCCAACCACCCCGATCGCTTCGATGATAAGATAAAAAACAGAAATAGCATTTGCTACATCAAGTAGACAATTGTTATGCAAGCTACTCATTATGTTTTGACAGTTTGATCGGTTAATTGAAAAGAAGTTGTAAGAAGTATGATTAATCAGGGACAAACTGGGGATAGTCTTTCCTAGAAAATGGCTTTGACACTTCATGAAAATTGTCTTCAATAGAGGCAATTTGCGTGAAATGTCAGACCCATTTTTGGGGGGAAATATTTGAGCACTAAAAGCGCCAGGCAAAATTCATCGCATTCTTTTTCAGAGAAAATGTTTTGAAAATTCACGTGAATCGTCTGCTTGGAAAACAGGCAAGCAAACAGACAGTTTGCATGAAATGCCAAACCCCATTTTCTGCGGAAAGGTAGTTTAACCCTTAAAGTGCAAAACAAAAGTCGTAGCAGAGAGAGAGAGAGAGAGAGAGAGAGAATTTCTCTAATAGCTCAAGAAATTTACCAATATTTAAGGAAATTATCTTATTTCTTCATGAAATTGTATGTTTTTTTTATTCATTAGAATCGCCTCATCGACATAACAATATTGTGTAGAAAGTAAAAAATCAGTAAATTTTCGATTTTTTGCTCTCGGACCTGGCACCATGATTCTCAGTGGCTCGTGCTACCCATGACTGGAACAATTTTCTATGGTCCCAGAGATGTAGAGCCAATCAAGTTCTACTATACATTTCACACGAAATGCACAAAATAATTTAACAATTTTGTGGGTGTTGATTGATTAACAGGGCTCTTAAATCTGTGATGATAGTATTGATGGGTATGTATTAAATTGGTTTACCTAGATCATTTTAAAGAATAGGTATCTTTAATTCCTGTATAAATAATGTCACAATAATCTTACTTAATAATGCTGTGACTGTAGTATGCAGAATGCTCTTTAATTGACGTTAAGAAATGGATGACATCTAACAGTTCTTTTCTCAGTATTCTTTATCCCTAGGCTTCTTTCTTTCTTTTTTTTCCGTTATTGACGTTCATAAAATAGTGAAAAACTTTTTGTTTCTAAATATATTCATGTCGGTCTTTTCGAATTATCTTTGCTCTTATATTTGATTAAATTCTCGTGTGTTTTATTCAGATAAACGATCAATTTTCATGAATTATCTATAACTAAATGCAACTCGTTTTTTTAATTAATTAATTAATAATTAATTAATTGATATTAAATTTATTTTCATACATTAAACTATTAATCTTCGTTTCAAATTCATTCATTCATTCATCTATTCATTCTAAAGAACACTAATACATATTTTGTATTTTTGATTTGCATAGTTGAAAAATCGCTTTCAAGCAAATTGGAAATTTCATCCATTTCTACAGTTAATATGTGCGCCCAGCGAAGACTCGGATCAGCCTACGCATCCATGTAGCTGATCTGAGTGCTCTCTGGGCGCACGCTGCTGTGCCTCGACTCAACTGATACAACGACGTGTGTAGCCGCCGGTCCCTTCGAAGCAGAGAGGGAAACTTCATAGAGCACCGAAGAGATTTATTTTCACCGGTGCTCTATGAAGAGTCTCTCCCTGCTGTGAAGGGGCCGGCGGCTATACACAAGCGGAAAATGTCATAAATCACAACATAAAATGCAGACAGTAAACTTCATACGGAAAGCAGTGTTTGATAATTTAACCAAAGTGAAAATATGTGTTTGGATTTAATCAATGTAAAGCAACTCCTACTGATTTTCTATTGGCTCATAAGCTGGACAGCAGATTGGTCGAATTATATTATTGGTTGGTGAGAAAACTCCTCACTGGCTAGTTGGAGTGGGCGTGGTTTGAAGTTGTCGGACGCTTTCAGAAACTGTCATACAGCATACACTTGTAAATCACACAACAAAGGCATATTGCACCACGCCTTAGCTGCTGGTGTGTTATGATGCATTTTCTCACATTTACTAGAAATAAAAACAGTTTGTTGAAATCAAACAATATTTATTCAAAGATAGATTTTAATTTTCTAATGTTCATTGACGTATGGACGCAATGGCCAACTTGCAAAGTAAATTGATATTCAAAAGACGGAATTTTCATACTTCCATGAAGCCTGAAAAATGAAATAAATTACTTATAAAAACATTTAGTTTTAAGAATAATTGTAAATATAATTAATTTCATTCTTCTGCCGTTCATTCATATATAAACGCAGTGGGTCCTACTGTCCTGTCGACATCACTAGGAAAGACGTTTTTTTTTTTTTTTTTTGTTTTTTTTTTTGTTCTTTTTTTTGCTAATGACGTTTTTGTTCAGTTTGACCATATCTTATCAGAAACCACTTGTCAAAATTGAAATGGTTTATTATTGTATCTCTGAATTAATGTTGGCAACATTAATTTAGAGATACGATAAAAAAAAATCATTTCGTTTTTTTAATCCAGTTCAAGAACAAGAGACTAGCAGAAATTTTACAGACTGTCAGATGCCACATTTTATGATTGTATTAATACCATATATCAATTTATTAAACATTTCTTGGATAATAAAATGTCTATTTTTTAGGAATATGGAGCCTTTAAGCTGATTAGTAAGCTTTCCATAGCAAGTTGGTTAATCAAAGACATACTTGTTGGCAAAGGAATATTGACTGTATAATTTAATGAAAAGAGAGAAAAACAATCAAAACAAAAAAAAGAAAAAAAAAATAATAAAAAATCACACGAAAAATACGACTTATAAATAATTAAATTCAGTAGATAGCCGGTAATTATTTGTACTAATTATTTTATGAAACTGTTTAATCAGTCTGAACAAAGAAAAGACATGAGAAAGACTTATAAATAAAGCAAAATATAAGGAAAATACATAAAGTATAGTTGATATAAAAAAAGAAAAACATCAGAAAATTCAAACAAATAAAACGGCGTAGCATCAGCCTGGGGAAAAGGGCAGTTGGATCTGTGTCTGTCACAGCGCTAAGAGTCACAGCGCTAGGAAAGTGACTGTTTAACTATAAACATTGATGCTTTCTTAGTTGTCTATGGAAATACTGTCTTTCTAGTTAATAATGACGTTATGAAAGATGCGACCGACGTATAGGTTCAGTAAAGCCTGCGGATATTAGCGCAGTCTGGTCAGAGTCTACACGGATCATTATTATATGGCTCTTTGCCTGTTAGCAACGACGCTACTCGGACTGCGCGGATGCGCACAGTGTATACTGTAATTCCCGGAGCGCTTCCAATGTGTAATCGTGACATGTTTGTTTTAAAGACACATTTTTTTCCTTCTTTGGCTAGACCCCGCCTTCATGATCACCCCAATATACAGTCCTGATAACAGAGTGCACATCAAAGGCTTATCTTATCTAAGTGATTATGGAGTAATTATAAGGCTGTTAAGTCTCCTTCGGTGGGGCCCTATAAGGGTAAATTTTAAGCAGTATTCAATATGTTACTTTAGAACCAAATAAATTCATTTGCAAATTTTGCATTTAATTTGTTGATTTGTATTGTATCACTTTATTTTTTTATTTATTTATTTTTGATAGTTTGTTTTTCCTAAATACAAAAGTGTTGTTTTTTTCTTGCATTGTGAAAAAAGTACAAATAAACTGAAATAGAAATATAAAATTGAAAATATTTATTTATTTATTCATTTGTTTATTTATTTATTTTATAAATTAAATAAGAAAACTGCACAATATCCATTTCCATTTCAGTAAAACAATACATTATGGAATATGGAATATGTCAAAAAGTTCTTAGACAATTTAAAATGTGTATTGTATGCCAAAAAGCTTCTCTTTTTCAATAAATACATAAATAACTAAATAAAATACTACTATCTTCCTGATTTTCTGTATTTGATCCAAAGTAACAGATAAAGGGGGCATTTGGTGATAAATTAGCGTATAGGCATAAATATCTGTATTTCTCCATAAAATATGTTGTGGGTTTCATTAGAACTGCCTGGGAGAGGCAATTCTAATGAATAAAAACCAGGTATATTCTATTGAATAAACAGAAAAAAAATCATCAAATTATCAACAAATTACCCACCTTATTTTTTTTTTTTTTTTATTATAATTTATTTGTTTCTTTTTCCTGACAACATAACAAATACAAATATTTCTTATACGTGTGAAAACATGTGTAACAACGTGTATAAGAAAAGACACAAAATATATGAAGTAATACAAACCACCATTTCATTTGTCCAAATGATCTATAGCTACTACTAATACTTTTTCCAATCACAATAACACAGCTATGCAACATGAAAGATACCAATTACATAGGTGTGCTAATGCGAAACGAGATCTTATTAATTTTTGGCGTACACATATGAAACGCAACTGTACTTTGTAAATATTCAATGCTTCGCTGAGCTTCAGTAATATACGAAGGCAAACCTTCACGTACCCAGTTGAAATATACATGTGTGCAAGACATAAGTCAAGTGTTTTTAAAGATCCCCTTACTGGATAAACATGACGGTAAATATATTTTCTTATTAATTCTGGGAAAGGACGCTTTACCAGAAGAATGTAAAGTTGTATTAAGAGTTACAGAAGACAAATTTATTTGATTTTACACATCAGGTATTATCATTATATTTTTATTATACCCGCATTTTCGAAGAAAAATCGGGTATTATGTTTTCATGTAAAACCCGAGTGTCCATCAGTTTCAATGTGTATGTATGCATGTGTTTGTATGTACGTCCGTCCGTCACGTTTGAATATAGATGGTAGTTGGCTACTATTTGGTGCGACCTTGACTTCAAATTCGAATGTCCAAATCTATGACTGTTTGTTCCCCTGAAGAAGCACGTATACGTGATGACATATGATCAACTGCGTCATCTTGTTGTTTGCGTATTCGTATTAAGGTTTTACATATCCATCAAAATTATTTCTGTCATTTTGGAATGTTTCTTCTACTTAAATAAGTTATTTCATGTATAAACCTCAGATATTAACAACCCGTATTGTACCTAAATAGATTCTAAAATTTATATTTTTACATAATAGTTTATCATTTATTTCAGGAGAGGAAGCGTAATAAGACGGTACCAGTATAACAGTTGGCAAAAGCAAAAATAATGTTCTCTCCCCCCGGCGCTTTTAATACTGGTTGAGACGTAGTGATGCATTTTCTTTTCTGTAAGTATTCTTCATTTTATTCACTATTGTATATGAAATTTTAATTTATCAAAGCAATATTATCAATAAGTCATGATGTACTTGCATGTATCGAAGTAGCAAATCAACGCCTAGCGCCTCAAGGCACTAAGCAAGCCAACAGTGCAGATCCCAATTCGACGTTGACAACACGGCATCTGGTTGTGATCTGTACTGCTAGTATAAAACCACAGGTAATCCTGCAAAAATATAGCATGCATATAAACTGTCAATACTCATCGACTATAAACTTAAGAGGGTTACTAGACACTAACCTGCTAAGCCCCAAAAATATTAAGCCATTTTTCCCAGTGTGTTTTCATCTTATCGTATGTACTATTTTTAATAGCAATCAGTTTTTCTGTCTCCAGAAATTTATTAACGTAATTTTTCCAGCTCAAATGATTTAAATTGGAAGAGTTTACTCGACATGTATATATATAGTGGCGTGTTAATATTAATATGTAGTTTATTGGTTGCATCGCTGGTAACATACTTGGAATTCCGAATAATGCCCTGTACTTATCAACATTTACCATATAATTGTTTTTTTCGAAAATCCATTGGTCTATAGTGCCCCAAAATTGGTTAACAACATTACAGTGCCAAAACAAATGTTCAATTTTCTCCTGTTCTAATTTGCAGAATGTACATAAATTATCTTGTCTAATATTCATTTTCGTTAGCAAGTCGTTTGTGGCTATTATTCTATGGATAATCCTATACTGGAACCAGTGCATTTTTGTATTGCGACAACATTTGGATGGTATACTGTGTATTTGTTTCCAATTCAATTGGGTATTTTCAAATGCTCGTTCCCACTTAGGTTTGCTAGTTGGAACAATATTTTTATTGATTAGTACCGTATAAATATCCTTACTACCTTTAGTCGATTTCATTATAATTTTAACATTAAACGGCCAATAGCAATTGAATAATGATTCAGTAACTAATGGAATTTGAGTTTGTCTAAGATATGTCTCTACCGAAGTTCTTATTCCTGCGAATTCCAAAAAATTTGTTCTGACATTATATTTTACTTGAAATTGCTCATATGTCAGCAACTGTCAATGTTCATCCATCAAATCTCTAATGAAATGAATATTTTTATCATACCATCTGCGATAAAACACTGGAGTATTATTTATTTTTATATTCATATTGTTCCATATGCTACTACCCATAATATCTGAAGCCGATTTCGGTACTAAATGTGTAATAAGCTTTTTCCATTCATCTAGAACATCCCACCAAAATTTATTCGTACAGTGCCTTTTAATTTCTTCGATATATGTTGCGCCTCTGTTCATTAAATCTTTTATATTTGTATGCACTGCCTCAAATAGGGTTTTATATTTTGAGTTCGTAATAATTAATCTTCGTATCCAACTTATTTTCAAAGCACTTATATAGCTATTAAGCTGTACCATTTTCAAACCTCCGTTATAATAATCTTGGCAAAGTACTTCTCTTTTGATTCTATCAGTAGGGGATTGCCAAATAAAATTGAAAAACATTCGATTTAATTTTAGGATAGTATCATTACTTGGGTTAGGTAGAGAGATAAAAAGATGATTAAGTTTAGCTATCAACAAAGTTTTAAGAATAGTTATCCGTCCTAGTGGTGTCAATATTCGTCTCGACCACTGTGTAATTTCTTTTTTAATTTCTTTAATTTTTTCGTTGTAGTTTATTTCAAGAATTGTATCAAGATTGCAAGAAAATCTTATTCCTAAGATATCAAAGTCATTTTGAGTCCAGTCTAGTTTAAGTCTATGGTTAAATGTTTCCCCACTGAATTTCTGGCTCCCAATCCAAACAGCTCTGGTTTTTGATGCATTAACTTTTAATCCAGAGGCTGCTGCAAATATATCCAATGCTGTTAACGTTTCATTTAAGGATTTTTCTGAACCGTCCAAAAGTACCGTTGTGTCATCTGCAAATTGTGACAAAGTATATTCCTCACCTTCTATTTTTATGCCTTTTATATCTTTATTTGATTTAAAAAGTCGAGCAAGAATTTCCGCACACAAAAGAAAAATATATGGAGAAAGTGGATCTCCTTGTCTGCATCCTCTTAACACTATAAAGGATTCTGACAAAAATCCACATTGTACTACTGAAGCTGAGATATCATTGTAAAATACTTTTATCCATTGTTTAATTGATTCTCCGAAATTTAAGAAGCTTAATACCTTTTCAATAAATTTCCACGAGATCGAGTCAAATGCTTTTTCGAAATCTATGATCAGTAATAAGCCAGGAAGATCTAATTCGTCTGTTATATGTAGTATATCGTAGATCAGTCTAGTATTTTCCCCGATATATCGGCCACTCAAAAAACCTGTTTGTTCTTTTGAAATAAGTTTATTTAGCACTTGTTTAATTCTCTCGGCTATACTGCCAGATGCAAGTTTATAAATAACGTTTAATAAGGTAATAGGTCTCCAATTCTTTAAAAATTGTTTTGGTTTATCCCCTTTTGGCAGACAGGTAATTATTCCTTGTCTTTGTGTAATTGAGAGTTTTCCTTCTCTATACCCTTCATTTATTGCTTTTCGGATAAAAACTCTTAAGTCGTTATAGAAAAATTTAAAGAACTCAACAGTAAACCCGTCACTTCCGGGTGATTTATTATTTTTCATTTTTTTTAACACTGCCAAAATTTCTGCCTCAGATAATTCTCCTTCTAAGCGAATCTTATCTTCTTCTTTAAGCTTAGGATCCGTACTTATTGATTTAAGCAGGTTTTGTATTTCTAAATCTTGTTCCATATTATCGTTAAGACTACCATATAATTTTTTATAAAAATTCTTAACTTCATTTAAAATGTCTTCCTGTTTAGTTATGGAAGTACCATCTTCTTTTACAACTTTTGGTATAATTTTGTTAACATAGTTTCGGGATTCTAAGCTGCAAAAATATCTTGTCGGTTTTTCCCCCTCTTCTGCCCACCTCACTCTAGATCTAATAATTACACCGTGTAATTTTTCTTTTCTTAAATTTTCAAGCTCTTCTTTTTTAGTTTCTATTAATTCCAAATCGGGATCTGACGAGTTTTCTAAATTCAAAATATCTTTAATTAAGTTGTTTTCTCTTTCTTGTTTTTGCTTCTTTTTATATGCAGAATATGATATTGTCTTACCCCTAATTTCCATTAATAACATTTCCAAAAATAGTTGATTTGATATTGTAAATTCTAAAAGATTATTGTTTATGTTATTTTCAACAAATTCTAAGTTATAGATGGGAAGTATATACTGTTCCTTTACTTTATTTATACATTTCTTTACCTCTTCGATATATATCTTGTCCTTTAATAAACTAGTATTAAATTTCCAAAGTCCTTTTCCATGTTTAAACTCATTTATTTCCAGCGACAATACTACTGATGAGTGGTCAGATCTATAGCTTGAAATTATACTAATGTCCTTAACACTTGGCATAATCGCTTCAGATATGAGAAAGAAATCTAAACGCGCTTGTTTAATTGGGTTTCGTTTTCGCCAGGTATACTGTCTGAAATTTTCATATATTTCTCTAAACGGGTCTATTAAGTTCAATTCTTCTTTTATATTGAGAATGGTATCTTTGGCGTTTGGGTTATTTACGTTAATGTAGTTAAAAGTATCTAATTCCTGATTTTGTACTAAATTAAAGTCGCCACATATGATAGCATATTCATTATCATATTCTTCTATTATTTCTTGTACTTTTAAAAAGAAATCCGGGGAATCCTCATTCGGACCATATATATTAGCTAGCGTGAATCGCTTTCCTTCTAATTCTAAATCTAAAATTAGCATATTGCCCCTTTCATCTTTTTTAGACCTAAATACTTTATATGAGACGGAATTGCTGAATAATATACAAACTCCTCTCGCGTTAGATGTAAACGAGTTAAAATATACTTCTCCTCCCCATTCTGATCTAATATATGGTTCTAAAGCTGCAGTAAAATGTGTATCTTGTAAACAATATATACCAATTCTTTTATTTCTCAAATAGCCAAAAACGTCTTTCCTTTTTGAGTAGTCGCCTAGACCTCTGCAGTTTGTGGATGATATTTTTATGAAATTATGATTCTCCATCAAAGCAATCTAAGCAATCAAAGCAATCTAACTTGCTTTATATAATTTCGATTTAAAAATGGTGGCTTGTATATCGAACATACTATAATCATAATTAACTACACTCACTCTCAAACAGTATTTGTGCTGTTGGTCAGATTTAACATATATAGAAGAAAGAAACACACATATACATATATAAACAACATATAAAACAGCTTGCACTTCCTGTGGGTCTATAGAAAGCTTATTCTTACAACTTAGTTTCAAAGCATATGTTGTAAGTTTCGATGATTTTCTGTCACAAAGCGCCATGCAAACTGATTTTTAAGGGTATCTCATAATAACATATATTAACAAGAACGGGTTATTTTAATTAATATTTCACAGCTGCTTCATACAAAGGAAACACAGGTTTATTGAAAGTAACAAGAGCAACGATTAGGGACTGGTATAATCAGATCCTATATCGTTTTATCTCAACCTGTTTAATATATTTCTTCCAATTTTATTCAAGGTGTATACCAACAGATTATATTGAACGGTGCTATAAAGGTGTATCAGCTTTTAAGACATAAATTATACAGCTTTTTAGACTTATAAATTAGTATTAACTTATACTGTATACTTAACGACAGATAAACTCTTATTATGTCTACACTGTTGGTATGTGAAGTGTTTTAATACATTATTAACATGTAAACAATGTTATCATATACAAAATTATATATCTTTACTGACATGAAGCAGACTTTGATCCTATCATAGTACATTCATTTTACAGCATAGTTTACCCACCTTATTTGTTTCTGTCTTCATTATAAACTTTGCAGATATAAAATCTTATTTCCCCTTAACAGGCCCCTATCTGTAAGGGTGGCCAAAGTCACCAAGAAGTTCTTATCTTAATCTTCTTGTGTTTTTCAGTCCTTTTAGCATTGCGATTACCTCGCTTGGGGAAGAGAGAGCTAATCTTAGTGCTTTTCATACGTTTGTTCGATTTGTGCTTGTTTGGATTTGTCGGTTTCTTCTTGCACTTGGTGTCTGGGAAGGGCTGCGATTTGTGATTGTGACACTCCCTGGACTTTTCTCTTACCTTTTTTTCTTTTTTTTTCTTTTTTATAATACCCCGCCATTATCGTGTCGCGGGCAGATAACTCTGTCATACTTTGACGAAGTTTGTCCATTAGCAATCCCAAACCAGATGTCATTAATATCAATGCACGTAGTAAGTTTGGTTAAAATCCTATGACATTTATCAAGTTATTATCGGAAACGAAAGGCGTGTTTCGGGCAGATAACGCTGTCAAAATTTGACAAATTTGCCCGTTAGCAATCCCAAACCAATATCAATGCGCCAAGTTTGGTGACAATCCATTGATGTTTACTCAAGTTATCATCAGGAAACGAAATACGGACGGGCGGACAGACGGACGTACGACTGATGGACGAACGGACAGACACATACACGTCCAACGCGAAACCATAATACCCTGCTACTATCATGTGGCGGGGTATAAAATGGTAATAGAAAAGTCCAGGGAGTACACAATCACAATAAAAGTCAAAAAGAATTGCCTTTGGAAACAAAGAACACACAAAATCACGAAAATCGGAGACTTGGTTTGATTGAATCTCTTCATATGCACCACTGTAGTTTGTGAGGCTGCATACGCCACCTATCGCCAGCTTAAGCGGTATTCGATTTTCAAAATAACCAGGGTGGACTCAATGATCCCAAAGGGAATATAACCTGCACTATGATGATTGTCCCATAATTTCCACAATGGCACGTTGATCGTATAGTGGATATAACATATTGAATAACACCTAGTGGCACATTGATCGTATAGTGGATATAACACATGAAATAATACTTAATATTTAATCAGCTTTATTAAGCAAGACATTATTAATCATCAATGACAGATAATTAGTTCTTGTCCAAAATATAGCAATTTTCAGTACATAGCTTCACTAGTTCTAAACAGCCGTAAGTCCACAAATAGAGTAAGTTCTGATAAAATACTGTATGAGTCTAAAGTACCTTTTTTATGACATAGATCTCACAAATGTTTAAAGTTCCAGCTATTGCATAAAAATCAAGTCCCAAAATTAATGCCTTGAACGCTGGTAACATACTCTCGTCCATTCGTCAACACACATCACGACCAGACAACTACTACAAAAATCCTGCACGGCAGCCCGCCGCCAGTCAGGAGAAACCAAGAAAGACGTCTTCTCACCTTGAAGTCAAAGTTACAGACTACTCATAATTTCAGAATTATAATTATCCTTGCAAATGTATTTGGTTTCCATAGCATCAATAGCCAATCAAACTTATCAAGTCATGTACATGACAATGGAAGAGTCAGGGAATTAATTATGCCAATCCCACCCAACACCAACGTCACGAATAATATATGCAACCATAATTAGCAGATTCAATATTTCAAATGCTGTCATGGTTAAGCTTAAAATACACTCAACAAAAGCTGAAAGATAATGCTGGTCAATCATAGCTACAATGGAAGATGTATATTAATTTCTTAGAGCCCAGTGATCAATACTAAAGCTTGTTTCATTTTGGATAATAACCTACAACGGCTATAAACAAGACCACAATAATCCAAACCAAAGATGCACTGATCAGCAGTATTAAGACTGAAACCCAAAGGCATGCCAGCCTATTATGTTACAATGATGTACGGGGAGACTTTTTACGGCCGCCACATGGCACAAAACCAGCTACAGTAGAGTAAATAAAGGTCAAAAAGGACTGCCTTTAGAATCAAAAAGAACACAGAAAGTCATGAAAATCGGAGACTCGGTTTGAACGAGTCTCTTCATATGCAACACTGTAGCTTGCGAGGCTGCATACGCCCCTTATCGCCGGCTTAAGCAGTATTCGATTTTCAAAATAACCAGGATGGGCTCAGTGATCCAAAAGGAAATATCAAAGCACTGAGAGTGCTGATGGTGGCGGTTTCCGTAATTTCTATAAGCCTCTAGAATACATATCATCTGTACTTTCATTTTGTTTAATATTTCTTGATATGTAACTAAAGCAATCCCATTTTCGCTACACCACCGCACGTGTACATTCTGCACAATTCAGAGTAACTAGTTTCAGTATCATGAATATTTGATCCACATCACTGTGGTTCTGAACCCCTTTTAACCACATTTTTCATTTAATTTCCCTGTAACATTATCTATATTCAGATAACACACTGGTTTTTTTTATTTTTTTTTTTTATTTTTCAAGTATGAAATATTTACATGTTTCTTATTTCTTAAATGACTAAAAGGATTGTAAGTTGTGGGTATTCATTACAACTACCCTATCAATAACCTTCAAATAAGTACCAACAACATATGTTTTGTGTAGAAATTATAATTAAAATGATAATCTGGATCTAGAGTGCTTAAATGTACACAGTTCTGGCCTTTTACCGTTTACCGTCTGTTATTCCATCCATTTGAGGAGTCATTATGTCCATTCTATTATATATATATATATATATATATATATATATATATATATATATATATATATATATATATATATATATATATATATATATATATATATATATATATATATATATATATATATATATATATATATATATATATATATATATTGTGTCTAGAAACAAACAAGAGCTCTACAAGCGGAGGCATCATACGCCCTTGGCAAGTAATAAGATGTAGCACATATACGGACTACTGTACAGTTCTGTGCTCCAGACCTGCGTAAATTTGTAAGTGGAGTTAGCTGGAAATTTGAAAAATTACCAAACTTTCAAAGGGACATAATGCTGCTACTATTTGTTGGACTGTAATTTTGAAATAATATGTGCTACTCCATATCATGGTCAAACTACAAATCAAGTTTCAGCTTGATTGGATGTTAACTATATATATGAGGATTAGCCGTGAACAAAAGATTAAAAGAATTTTAATGGGGCATAATTCTGCTAATATTTGGTGTACTGTAACCTCCTAATAATATGCGCTGCTCAATAACATCTAACAATAAATCGCTTTTCAGCATGATTGGATGTAAACTATAGAAGGCGTTAGCCAAAACACAAAGTTTATGGAAATTTTTAATGGGGCATAACTCTGGTAATATTTGATGTTCTGTAACCTCAAAATAATATGTGCTGCTCCACATTATGTTCTTATTATAAATTGAGTTTAAGCTCAGTGTAAGTATTTACAAAGTATCAGTTTGATCGGGTGTAAACTATAGGAGTTAGCCAGAAACGAAAAGATTACAGAATTTTCAAAGGGGCATAGCTCTGCTAATATATGGTGGACTGTAACCTCAAAATAATATGCCCTGCTCCAGGGGAGATAACAAAAAAAAACAGCATCCAGAGTTGTGGTCCTTACATGCAACACACCTTTTTAACCCTCATGTACAGTTCTACCAAGTATCATCAATGTATCTTCTATGGCGCTTAAGTTATGACAGTCACATGGTTTCCACTGACAAATACTGTCAGGGGAGTGAACTCAAAAACTGCAGTATTCTAAGTTACAGTTTTTTTTATACGACTAACCTTCTTACCTCCTGTTCATTCCTACCAAGTACTATCAATATATTTCAACGGGTGTTGGACTTACAAGGTCTCTATTACCAAATACTGACAGGGGAGATACCTAAAAAACTGCAGTACCTAGAGTTGTAGATCTTGTACAAGACACGTCTTCTCAACGTCTTGTACAATTCTCCTTAATATCATCGATATATCTGAAATGGTGTTGAAGTTATGGCAATCATAAGGTTTCCATTACCAAATACTGTCAGGGGAGATAACTAAAAACTGTGACATCTAGAGTTGTGATTCTTTTGTGTGACATGTTTTCTCAACCTTATGTACAATCCTACCAAGTATCATCAATGTATCTGAAAAGATGTTGGAGTTACCAAGATCACAAAGTTTCTATTAGGGGAGATAATTCTAAACCACAGCACCTGGAGTTGTAGTTTATGCAACACATCTTCTCAACCTCATGTACAATCCTACTGAGTTCAATCAATATATCTGAAAGGGTGTTGGAGTTATCAAATGTACAAGGTTTCTTTTACTGAATACTGTCAGAGCAGATGACTAAATAACTGTGGGACCTAGAGTTGTAGTTCTTGTATGTGCCACACCTTCTCAATTCTTTCAAAAGATATGTTCTGGGAACTCAATGAAAGCATGCTACCAAGACGTTTCTAGAAGTCCTAGTTAGTACCCACAACATATGTTTACTAGGGGAAATAGGAAAATATGTACCTAAGCACTCCTTTAATCTGGAGCTCTGAAATGTAGATATTTCTAGTCTGATTCTCTTGATGTTAATACAGTTTAAGATTTTTTTTTTTTTTTTTTTTTTTTTTTATCCATTTCAAAAGGTACAAATTATCTGACCAGCAAGAGAAACTGGGCCTAATTCAAACCATATTATTTAAGTAGTTGTGGTCATGATACACTCAAATTACACAAACCTTATTCCAAACTGATAAATCTGTAAAATAATGATGAATCAGAATGTTCAGACCAACAGACTTGGACCCTAGAATAAAGAGTATAATCAGGCATCCATGGACAGTAAGCCTTACTTGGTAAGCAAGCTTCGCCCACTATGCCCATAGGCCTGAACGAAAGACTTGTAGGTAGAAGTGTTATGTCCGGGATTTTGGAAGTCTACTTATGAAATCAGTAAAAAAAATAAATATTCTTAAATCAGAATATTTTCTGACTAATTTTTATGAGACAACTAATCTATCTATATTCCTTGCATTCATTACTGTTTTTGCCTGGCAAGAAACAGAAACAAAATACTGGGGCTATTTACACACACACACACACACACACACACACACACACACACACACACACACACACACACACACACACACACACACACACACACACACACACACACACACACACACACACACACACACACACACACACACACACACACACACACACACACACACACACACACACACACACACACACACACACACACACACACACACACACACACACACACACACACACACACACACACACACACACACACACACACACACACACACACACACACACACACACACACACACACACACACACACACACACACACACACACACACACACACACACACACACACACACACACACACACACACACACACACACACACACACACACACACACACACACACACACACACACACACACACACACACACACACACACACACACACACACACACACACACACACACACACACACACACACACACACACACACACACACACACACACACACACACACACACACACACACACACACACACACACACACACACACACACACACACACACACACACACACATCGGATAACTTAAGCATGTGTCGTAAATAAATGTATTCATTTCTTGAAAAGCTTAAATTATGGGGAATATTCACCAGATAATCTATTTATCTGAAGATTCTTGGTACTAATTCATTTAATAATGTAACTCTTATATAACTGGCAAGAAATAAGAACAAAATACCTGTTTGCTTTAAAAAGTTACAACATGTGTATCTTAATAAATGTGCTAAAATCTGATGACAAAATACAGCTGTATTGCATTATGCATATTCTGGTATATTTCCACAAGACAAACAATCAATTTGAGGATTTCTTGTGTTCATGTCAATTTGGGGAGTTAAACTCTGTATAAATATGAACAAATAAAAATCAAAATATAGCCTTACTCTTAAAAATGTACACTTAATATACATATGTAGCTCAAACAAGTCGACAGGGTCACTTATACTGATATACCTGGACAAAATATTACAAACTGAGGCATAATCACTTATAAGTTATCCATTTTAAAGTTAAGACATTATTTATTTTTACTTCAATTGCACAGAAAGCTCAGCAATCTTATGCACGTGTTCTATATAAGACACAGATTTTGGTGTTTCGTGAATGTGTGATAGAGGAACCCAGATTACATAGGGAAAACCATCGACCATGTATGGGCTACCCCATCCTGTTTTATGCCTGACCCCGGTGCCCCATAAATCCAACTTCGGCTGCAGTGGGTTATTCACATTGGGCACCATTAAAGGAAACTAAGGAGGGAAAGTGTGTTGGATGCAGGACTGAAACCTGTGACCTCTAGCTTGCAAGTTCTCTACCCAACTGAGCTAACCAGATGGCTGTACCGCCAATCACCACACCAGGATTTTTTGATGCCTGAATAAATGTGTGTGTGTGTGTGTTTTGATGATTTTTTTTTTTCTTATTGATTTGGGTTTTATGTCCCTTTCAAGAATATTTCACTTATATCGAGCCGATCGTTCATCAAAGGTGGGCGAAAACTGGAGTACCCGGGGAAAACCACCTGACCATCCGAAAGCAGAACACGGCTTTCCCACATGTGACCCGAGCGAGACTCGAACCACAGCGGTGAGAAATGATGAAAATTTAGTATCAGTTTATATTATAAATATTTTGTATGCATATGTGTGTGCAGTGTTGGGGCTTAGAGGTTGACAAAACATGGAACTGTCATGGATTCATGGAATGATGGAAAGTTCCGAAAAAAGTACTGAAATGACTGTAGTATTGGACTATATTCACCCAAATGGTCCCAAGCCTTGTACATGGAGTTAACAAAACACGAAAACATTGGCACTGTTGCATCTTCCAAAGTGTATTCAGCATTTACCCTCTGCAGAGGGGTTTTTACCCTCAAAATTTGTCTTATACCCCTAAATTTGAAAAGAGTAGTATACTGCTTTACAATGGGCGTACAAAAATAAGAGAACAGTCTGAGCAGATTTACCCCGTTTCAAAATGCAGTGGGAATCCTGATATTAACAGCAGTGCTTTCACTGAATTTCCAAGCAATCCAGAATCGAGAAAAAGTCCTTATATACAGGGCCACAAGATCCCACTACAATCTGATGTTCCAGTGCACAAAATGTCAGCACTGGTTCCATCCAGAGTGCCAAGATATCAAATTGAAAGCGTGCCAGTTGAAACATTCAAGAACTGTTGGATGTTTTGAATGTTGACTAAAATGAAAACTGCATGTTTCAACTGAGTAAATGTTATCAATTTATTCTAATGGATCTATTTCCTTTCAAATTCTCTGTAAATACTACTACTGAATGTCTTTTCTAGCGAAAGATTTTGCTTCTTTTTCCCTGCCTTGCACTTAATACTTTTCATGCATATGTGTATCTCGGATACACTACGGAGCTTCCATGGAACTTATCATATCACTGATACAAAATTTAAATGACTGACAGACCTTGACCACGGAACTTTCATGGATTCATGGAGTTTTTACGGATTCACTGAAGTTCCTTAAACTCATAGAACTTTCACAGATTTACAGACAGTTACAATAACTCTTGTCATATAAATTTAGCAAAAGATGAGTGATAAAATAAAATCCCCTTATAAACACAAAAAATCTTCGGGGTATATATAACGATAACAACTCTCCAAACATTTCATATAAAATGCCATTTCCCTGTTTTTCATGGGATCAATTAGATTTTGAGGGTCCCAAATTTTGTTTTGTACTTTTAAAGCTCATAAATTTTTCCTGATAACTGAGAATCAGAATGTGGGTCAACAATATTTCAGTCATTAACGATATTGCCTCCAGATTTGTGGGACTTTTACCCAACCTGATCACATGATGAACTCAGGCAGCCCATCTACTTCGCGGGCCCCAAAAGGGCGGGGGCCGTGGTTCCTGAATATCCGATAATTAGTGAACCTCGGTAATAGGTATCTCACTGACGATACACTAACCGTTGGCCTACCTGAAACGCATTTTACTGCTTCAGGAATTTTGCTGGAGATCTTTAAACGTTTCTGCTTTTCGGACGTTATTTTTTGCGAGCCTATACATGAACTACAAAAAATCTTCGAGAAAATATAATTTCTATCGAAGAAAATTATTACTATGGCGGAAATCACTGAGACTGGGTCGGACTTGATTCACAGTTTTCTTAGTATCCGGTATATCCCGAAGGCACTAAGTGACAGGCACAGTGGCCTGGTGGCCGCAGGATAGTAATACCGCAAAAATGTGGTGGCCGCAGGATAGTAATACCGCAAAAATGTAAATAAAACCTTATTTTTATTTATTTATTTATTCATTTTTTTGTCAAAAAATATTTATAAATAATTTTCATAAAAACATATATTAAAGCGAACGTTTAGGAAAAACGTGATGCTAAATACACATGTAACCGCAGTGTACTTTACTTTTTCAAAATATTCATGCGAAGTGATTTCGGCCGAAACTGTTTATGGTGAATAGCCCAAAAAACTGCTGATGCTTTATCACATATTTATCTATTTATATCTTTCTTTGATACGCTTTCGGAGACTTTCGGAGAATGTTTTGCATCAATTTTCAAATTCTCTGCTTCAGAAGGTTCTGGAGGCTGAATCAAGTTCCACCGTTTGTTTATTGTTTATATTCGTCCGCCGAGATTGCGCTCAACATCATTAAAGTATTATTTCTTCAAAAGTTTGAAGTTTTCTTTGTTTTGTATATTCGGTCGCTCTTTATAATTATCAGAGTGTAGAAGGCTTACATGTTTGAATGCAGAATTAAGCGACATCAGCGTCAGTATGGAACTACTTTTTAGGAAGTTATTAGGTTTGCATTTTTGAGAAAATGGATTGTAGAAATTCCGTATAGTAAATTTGGCGGCGGTAAACCGCCACCAATAACCTGCACTATGATGATGTACGGGGATACTTTTTACGGCCGCCACACGGCACAACACCAGCTACAGTAGAGTAAAATAAAAGTAAAAAATGATTGCCTTTGAAAACAAAGAACACACACAAGCCGCAGCCCTTCCGAGACACCAAGAGGAAGAAGAAACAGACAAAATCAAACAATCGCAAATCGAACAAAGGTACGAAAAGCACAAAGATAAGCCCTCTCTTCCCCTAGCGAGGTGATCGCAATGATAAAAGGACTGAAAACCACAAGAACAAAATAACACAAGCCAAGACTTTTAAAACAAATCTCATAAGCGCACAGTATTTTTACACATATATTTTTGCACAGATTATTTCACAATTAAATCTCAACAGTTCGGCTGATTAAAGCCTTTTGCAAGAGAGTTAAGTACTTTCAATGCTACACCATCTTCTTATCAATACTGTTAACCATTTTGAATACAGATGTTATGCCCAACGTTGTCATGACCAACGTTGGGCATAACATCTGTATTCAAAATGGTTGACAGTATTGATAAGAAGATGGTGTAGCATTGAAAGAACTTAACTCTCTTGAAAAAGGCTCTAATCAGTTTTCCCTCCCCACCTCCCTCCCCCCCCTCCCCCCTTTTTTATTAATAATTCTGCAAATATATAGGGGGTAAAATTTTTAAGTATTATCATGATTTCTTTATTATTATTATTATTATTATTATTTTTATTTGTTTCTTATTCATTTATTTATTTATTTTTATTGGTTAGAGTTATCAATGAGCTATGTTTCTGCAAATATATAGGCGGTAGATGATTTATGAATTTATTAATTCTTTTATTATTATCATATATATATATATATATATATATATATATATATATATATATATATATATATATATATATATATATATATAATTTTTTTATTATATTTTTTCTATATTATATTTTATTATATATCTATTTATTCATTTTGGTTTGTTTGTTTATGTTATTTTATTTTATTTATTTTTAATTACATTTATTTATTTATTTATTCCCCCCCCCCTTTTTTTTTCTTTTTTTATTGTTGTTTTGAATCATCATCATCAACATTAATTTTAGTACTGGTTACTATCAATATCATTGTGGTGCTTGTTTATTATACCATACCTTCTTTGTGGCATAGTGGGTAGGGTCACCCAAAAAAACTCTATTAGTTTTCTTTTTTTTTTCTCTCTCTCTCTCCCGGGGGTGGGGTAAAGTTGGGCCTGGGGGTGGGGGTTGGGGGTTATCTCTGAAAAATAGGTAAACCATATTATAACAGGCTATTGTATTAGTACATTGTGTATTACTACACTGAATTTTTACGGTGATGTGCAGGCAGCTTTTATTATTTTAATTTCACAGCTATGGTTCTTTACTTTTTACTTTTTACTTTTTGTTTCATGTTGTTTTATTTCATTCATTTATTTATTTATTTATTTACTTATTTTTTTGTTTTGACGAGGAAAATTTTAATCTTGTTTTTGCGTGACATGATTCATTTTCTATAATACCTAGTATACAGTTTGTAAATTGTATTTACTATATTTTACAGGAAGTAACCGACTGGTAGGCTTACGCAAACAGTGTAGACCCAAATCAGACGCCGCAGAACGCGGCGTCTGATCAGGGTCTACACTATTTGCCACTCATCCACGTGTTTTATACATATTAACAGGCAGTAGGGTGGACTTGTTCAAATTTTTGGGCAAATATAGCAAAAGCAGTGTAGGTGTCCGAATGTTTAGGACAAATACGGAAATGTATGTAAATACGGTATCGTATAGTTCACCTCTTTCTTTTCTTTTCTTTCCTTTTTTTCATTCTCTTATATAATGTCTGATATCATTTCTTCATCTGTTCTATGTCTTTTTCTCCCTTTCTCTGGGAGACGACACAAAATGACCTACAAGGGTTGACGTGTCGTTAAACCCCAACACAATCAATCAATCAATCGAATAAGACCACCACTTTCTCATTCCAGCAGTGGCATGATCAATGTAGTCTAGCGTCCCATAAAAGGGCGTCTGATCAAGGTCAACACTGTTTGCATTAAATTCAGAAATTTCTACGAAACATGATAACAATAAAAACTTACCAGACACCCCTTATACAGGAAGTGGACCTGTCCAAAGAGTAAAGGTAGAAGATTCCACTCGCCTTAAAATGGGTTAACTCTGCCGACCCTTTCAGGTAATTGACTGTTTCTCTGCGTTTACCTTTACCACTCTTTGGGCTTATTCAGCAAATTGGTGATGTTTTTATTTTTCCCAGAAAACAGGATTTGACATTTTATGCGAATTGTCTCCATTGCATGAAATGTCAAACTGTTTTCTGTGAAAAAAAAAATTCAAAATGTCGCCTGCTGAAAATTTTACCCAGAGTGCTAAGCATTAATCGACATATGATGTACTGAGATCAGATGATTGGACGGAATTGCCAAGCCATCTATCCATTTTAGCGACAACGTGATATGCCTGGTGGCATGTGTGCCAATCGAAAATTCAGACCAGACTGCGCATTCTTTGTTGTCTTATCAACCCTTTTTTATTCAACTGACAATCTCAATTAAATACATGTACAGACAGAATATTTGTTACATAAGTATATGTGGTAAACTGACAAACGTAAGATCAGATTCAAGCACCAATGATCCATTCGCCTGTGTGACATACATGTTTATAATACTATAAATTGATGTTCATTTCTGTTTACGACAATTACATGTACAGACATATTGGGTTCCTTTAAAAGTACACGTCAATACCAGAAACTAACTAACGTTTTTCGCGTGCGAGAAGCCCCCGCGACAATAATATTAAAAAAAAACAAAAAAAAAAAGAAAAAAAAAAAAACGGAAATCAGACGCGGGAATTTCTCGCCTCGAAAAAATAGCTGACCCATAGTGTACCATCGAACTATGAAATAAGGAGTTTAAATCACTAGTTAAAAAGTTCTGCCTTCCCCTATCCTACCCCTCAAGTCACATCTTCCAATGAGAACAACATTCTACAACCATCAGACGCGACGTCGCCCTGGCGAGATGCCCATTTTATCCTCCCGTTGCCTCGACAAAGCTAACAGAATGTCATGGAAAGGAAAAGAAAAAGGTAGGGTGATATGCTACACATTTTATAGAGATTCAGAAATGATTTCACCACACAGCATACTACTGGCGATTAATAAAAAAAAAAGATTAATAGTTTTCACGGGAAATAAATTTTAGTCAGCCACCTTAACAGGTGAAGATAACAGTCCTGCATTAATGCGCCAATTACTGCGTTTATTCATGTATGTCTGTGTACATACCATAAATATCGTTTGGTCAGCTAAATCGGATCATAGCCTTCGAAGTGTTAACAACTCTTAACTAACGAATAACCATGTCAGAGTCTGTTATGCCTGTTGTACTCCTTAGGGCCCTAAGCGAGTACAAGTTTGTCGGCTCTCCACTTTGGAGGATGTCCGACGGGAAGGATCTAGTTCGCGTTGAACTAACCTTCCATAAGGCTCTACCAACTAAGTCTTATTACAAGAAGAGGGCTGAAAGCAGGAGGCAGCCTGCACCCTCTGCTGACGAGTGGCCTCGCCAGCCGCTGCTGTTACAAGACCTCCGACGACGACCAGATCGACGCATGCTAGACGACAGCCAGCTATGGAGAGGGAGATGCCACCACCATCAACGCAGACACTACAAGACACTACAAGACAACACATCACGCATGATCGCACACAGAAGACAGCAACCATACAGCCATCGCCGATCATCACTAGACCAGCTACACCGTCACCTCCTTCTCCAGAATCACCACCGACGAAGAAGCCGAGAACAAAGTCGCCGGCGACGAAGACTGCACCCACGCAGTACTTCCATGTTAACATTGAGGAAGAATACCCTCTACATGAGAAGTACGACCTCCAGGCTATCATTTCTACAAAGTACAAGGCCATCGCTAAAGCTCAACGACTACCAAGCGACGACGAAGAAATCAGCGTCGACATGCCAGTTTACGTCGTCTTCCATAGAGACAATCAGCACTGGACGCTCATAAAGGGACCTACTTCCAAGTACTACGAGGAAATCTGGTACGAGTACATCGAAGAGCTTTACAAGAGAGGCGTCAAACAGCGGAACTCAGCGTACTGGTACGACATCCTGGAGCAATCGTGCAGTGATCCCCCAGGATGAGGTGGAGGACAACCACTTATTCGTCTGATGCCGCCAAGTTACCTTAGTACGACTTACACTGAAGTAGGTCAAACTTGCGGCACACGGACTTGGGTGAGGACACCCAATAGACTTTGGGGTGAGGACACCCACTTGATACCCGGATGAGGACACCCTCTCGGCTCCTGGGTGAGGACACCGTCTTGGCTCCTGGGTGAGGACACCCATCCCGCATCCTTTCCGGCGTCTGACCGACTGACATGTGGCTAGTGAGTGCACCTTTCTCTCGACTAGAGCTGTGTGCCTACTGCATTCTGCAGTCGAAATTGACACGCATTAGGTACGAGATTAAAAGCTCAAACTTTTCGGCCGATCGTCAAAATTCTGCAACTTACAGGCTGGACTTCTACTCTCGCACGAGGTCTGGACACGCACGAGGTCTGGACGTGCAGGCACTCCGTGTCTGGGCGAGGTGACCTAGTTATGAATTATAACTAGGCACCGTTTCAAGCCAACTCAGTAGTCCAGTAAAACTAATCCAGATTTATCTGGCGCTGCCTCTATGTGACTCAGTTGCCTGGCAGCGTTAAAAATCTGAAAACTGAACTGAAATCGGATCATATAATATTTGCATCGGAATATATATATATATTTTAAGGTAAGTTTTTCTTTGTATATGCAAATATAATAAATAAATAAAATAAACAAAGAAAATTATATGAAAAGGATAAAATGTTGTACCACATAATGTATAATTTAGCTCCATGAAGTCTGAATGTCCAGTAAAGAGTATATATATATTTTCTTATTCAGTATTCTATCTATTTATTTGATTATTATATTTATTTATTATCGTATACTATCATGGTTCGTACATATAGGTAGGTACGTACTTGTGAAATACATGCATTACGTTTACACGCCCATGCAAAATATGGCGAGCCGTTCTGGCTGTTAAAACGTCATTGTTCAGATGAAAAATTGCGATATTTTTCTCATTCATGGTCCAAACATAGACCCTTCATTAATTTATAATTTTTTTTTTTCTATTTACTTAGGACTGGTTTATTTCATTGTGAACTGCATCACATTAGTGGTCTGATTGTTGAAAAAGTCTAAATAACACTTTTACTCCAGTTTTGGCGCCAAATGGTAGTACAACGTCTTGGCGAGAGTAATCAGATGTTGTGACGTCATGACAACGTTGGACATAACATCTGTATTCAAAATGACTGACAGTATTGACAAGAAGATGGTGTAGAATTGAAAGAACTTCTCTCTTGAAAAAGACTTTAATCGGCCGAAACGTTGAGATTTAATTGTGAAATAAACAGTGCAAAAATATATGTTAAAACAAATCGCCTCGTAGAATAAACTACAAAGCAACAAATAGTAAGACCACCACCGGACCACCACCTTAAATCGGTCAGTAGAATAAACCACCAGTTCAGTTTTCAGTTTTCAGATTATTAACGCTGCCAGGCAACTGAGTCACATAGAGGCAGCGCCAGATAAATCTGGATTAGTTTTACTGGACTACTGGGTTGGCTTGAAACGGTGTCTAGTTATAATTCATAACTAGGTCACCTCGCCCAGACACAGACACCGTGCATATAAATAGTCGTCCAGTCTGTAAGTTACAGAATTTGGAGTGTTGTCTTAAGAATTCGAGTTTAAAAACTAACATCATGGTGTTTTTGTCCATGTGTTTATTCTCTGTCAGTCAACATGCCACGGACCCACACGCGGGTGATTGGAGAAGGAGGAGGCTGGAGGAGCGAGCATTTTGGAGGTGTCCAGAGTCTTAGCTCAATCGCGTAGTCTAAATAAACGCATAGTCGAAAGCCAAAAAAATATGGAAGGAGGGTCCTAGAGTGAGTTTTATTTATTCGCGTAGTCTAAAGTTTCGCTCAGTCGAAAAAGAGGGAAGAAATACGTGAAGTCGAAAGCTAAAGAAAAGAAAAAAACTGAAAAAAAAAAACTAAAAAACTTACTAAGTTACAATTGCAAAGGATTTATTTGGACCGTTCGAGAGAGGCATCTTTAAGAGACTTCCTAGGCCGAATCATGTAAGAGAAGGTAATTCACCGGTTGCCCCGCCTCTGAAAGATTAATTATGGTCCATGTGACGAAGGCTTAGGATCTTGGTTTTATAAAGTTTTTACATATGTTCTTGCGGAACCAAGACTCAAGCCTTCGTCTTAGAGGAGTCCACAAGAAAGACATTTGCGGCCTCCCCCAATAAGGTTGATGGTTTTGTTGCGCTTGCATTGCTTGTTTGTTAGTTGTGGTCACTGTGTGGGGCATGCGTGGTTGTGTTTTCATAGAGTAGACCCAGATGCTTCCTTCTATTTTGTTATCTCTCTCTTCCCAAACCTTCAACCTGAAAAAATATTAAAAACGCTGAGAGAGATTAATACAGGATTATAAAATTAAATTTCATTTGTACTAAAAATAGATTTGTAGTAATCATGTTTTGTGCTAAGTTCGTGAAACGGATTGAAGTCTCTGATTTGATCGTACGTGGGGGAAAGCATCCAAGCCGAAACACCGACAGAAGCCTATCTCTGATTGGATCAGAAATTTTGAAAGGAGGCCTCTGATTGGTTCAGAAGAGTTCAATTTCAATCCTCCCAAAAGATTTCAATCCGTTTCCCTTTCCTGGTTAACAGGATCAAAACTTGATGAATTTTGCAAGATAGAAGGAATAAATAACCTGTAAATAAAAAGAAAATATATATTTATTAGTTTTATGGTGTCAAAAAAGAAAACGTTGAATACATATTATCCATCTGTTCCTTTTTTTTTGGCCTTTCCGCTCTGCTATCGTTTATCCAGTTTGTTTAACTACTTGAAAGTTTGGCATGATTAAATTTTATATAAAAGACTAGATAAATTAAATTCTTTCTACGTAGTTTATTTACTAAATAGTGTTTTGGAAATGTATATTCTAATAAATCCCTCGCTACCCTGGATATATCACTGAAGCTTGTCGCTAAAAGTGGATTGAAACTTGGATGTCTTAGATCGTACGTGAGTGAGGACATCCTACCCGAACTGCTTCAGAAAGGCTCTTTCTGATTGGTCTTCAGACCTACGATTTCAATCCTTTTTACGTTTCAAGCTCAAGTGTTAACTGTATGCGTATAGAGAGCTGTAAAAGGTCGTAATCTGCAAGAGATCGAAATATATATTTATTAATACCGCCATCTCTGCAAAAGAAGAGTATTATTAATTTACATGTTAACCTTTCTTACTTCTTTAATACCTTTTTGTCTCCTCTTTCTAATGTTAGCTTGCCGAAACGAAATACAAGCTTTTTTAGGAAGAGGAGCCCCTCTCATACTATCACCCTGATCAGACTGTATTGGCCTGTGTGTCGTCTACACGGCTCACAGGTCAATATTCAAATTTTCTACATTTCTCTTTGTGTTGGTCTGTGTTCTGCGTTAGCAGTTCACAGGCCAACCATTTTAATATGTATTTATGTTTTGTAGGCCTTTGAACCACTATAGGGCTCAAAGGTCTACAACTGTTGGTTTCTATAATATTTATAAATTTATATTTAGTTGACCTGCACAGTGTATATACATTGTGTAGGTCAGCTATAAATAGAGTGTGATACAGGTATAACTATTATTTATTTACTATGTAAATCATGAATAAACAGCAACACACCAGTTGCTCCGACAAAGATTATTGCAGGATTTTATATGGAAGTCAAACCATGTAAAATCACCCTGACAAGATGTAACAACTGCCAGGTACATAGACATAGATTACACCAGTGCAAGGGAAAAACAGTGTGCCCCCATTGTGCTGGACCACATACACATGCTCAGTGTAAAACAAACAATAATAAAAGACTTCTTAGATGTGCAAACTGCCATCAGAAACATGGGGCCTTTTCAAAACAGTGTCCCTTTTATCTTAAGTATAAAGCAGTAATAGATAAACAAAATTATGAAATAGAAACTAGATGGCAGGAAAGAAAAGCAAAAGAAAATCAAGATACCAGCCAATAAAGTACCTAACAGTAACCGTCAGGGAAATAGCACCAAACAAAATGAAAGAGATATTCAAGATCCCATACATACAAAAGACTCACCCCTCCCACAAGAAGTACTTCAGACACGGGACAAATCATCAGATCCCAATAATTACATAAGCAAGGAGCAACTGAAAAATATTCTGCTGGAATTATTCGAAAACCAGCAGATAACTACAGCAGACAGAGCTGGCAAGCTTTCTATAATTGAAAAAAACAATCGAAACGTGTACAGTCTGTCCTCCCTTTACTAATAGACGGATACAGGCAAAATCACCAAACCTGTCCCTGTCCCCAGTAAGAACTCCAAGGGGCAGAAAGGTATATATACCGATAGCCAACTACTGGAAAACAAGTACCCCAAAAATAGGTGAGAGTCGAATCAACATGACTCCTAAAAGATTGAGTATGGTCGAGACCAGAAAAATCAATAAGAAAAACAATAAAGAACAACCTATTAGTAAACGCACCAAAACACTAACAAAACCAATTAGTTTTTGGGACGTTGCACTAAAGTTTATTTATCCCAATCATTATAATGTCTGACACAACACAGAAAAGTATAAAAACGTCCCTTTGCGTGGTTCAGTGGAATATACAAGGAAAGAATAATCTCCCAGAATTCAGAAATTATGTCGAAACTAATAAAATTTATCCTGATATAATCTGCTTACAGGAAACCTGGGCAAATCAAAGAAACACCCTGCCAAATATACCATCATATGCAAAACCAATTTACAAAAATAGAACAGAAAAGAAATGCGGTGGTGTGGCAATATACGTCAAAAACAATATTGCCTTTGAAGAGATTGATTTAAGTACAGTAAATGTTAAACTAGAAGTATGTGCAATTAAATTACACTTAGAAAAGAAAACAATAACCCTCTACAATATCTATGATAGTCATTTTGGAAGAGCAGACAATATAGAAGAATATAATTTACTATTTAGTAAAATAAAAACGGAAGACAGTATAATTGTAGGGGATTTTAACGCACATAATCCACTCTGGGACAGCAAACTGAATGATGCAAAGGGTCGTGCGCTATTAGAAGTATTTAACAATCATGATCTCGTCATTCTTAATAATGGCCAACCATATATTCCTCTGATTCGACTCTCACCTATATTTGGGGTATATTAGATACCACACCAGACATTACACTTGCGTCGCCGACAATTAGTGCAATATCGGAATGGCAGGTGTTACAACAAACCTGTGGTAGCGATCATCTACCTATTATCATTAAACTTAGTGTCAGATATAACAAACAGGGTCTTCAGGAATTCCAAGATGGAAATTAGGAAAGGCCGACTGGGATAAATTCAAAACATTGTGTTCAACAAACTTAAAATTAAATAAAGATGCTGAATCTATCAATGAGATCGCCTCAGACTTTACTAAAATCCTTCAAAACATTTGTGAAGAGACGATCCCGAAAACCAAACCTAAATGTTCAAAAATCAAACCTCCATAGTGGAATCAAGACTGTGCTATAGCAATCAAAAAACGTGAAAAAGCACGTAAAAAATATTTACGCACAAGAACCCAGCAGGATAAACAACATTATAATATGTTAAAAACTGAATCAAAAACTACATTAAAACAAGCACAAAAGGACTGTTGGGAAGACTTTATTTCAAAATTAAACCATAAAACATCTAGTAAAGAGGTATGGGACATGATAAGGAAGTTTAGAGGAAAGCGCTCAGAGCCCATTACCTGTCTAAAAACAAACGATCAAATCATCATAAATGATCGTGATAAAGCACAACTTTTAGCACAGCACTATGCCGATACATCAAAAAGTGAAAATTATGATCCTAAATTTCAAAATATTAAGAAAATTCAGGATAACATTTATAAAGAGGCAAAACCCCACATGGAGGAAGATAACGAACATAATCTCAACCGGCTTTTCACTCAGTTTGAGCTGAACAGGGCCCTGCAAGGCAAAAAGTATACTGCCCCCGGAGCCGACACTATTTCATACGAAATGCTCAAGCAGCTACCACCAAGCTCTAAGGCAGAGTTGCTGAACCTTATAAACCTGTCTTGGGTGGTAGGGGAACTCCCGTCCGACTGGAAAGTAGCGACCATAATTCCTATGAAAAAACCACATAAGGATAAAACTAACCCATCCTCTTATAGACCAATCTCAATGTCATCATGAATACACTATCCGAAGCCTTAAACGACCGAGAAGGTATATCCCTATCCCAGTTTGCAGATGATGGTGCAATTTGGACGAAACATTCCTCCGCTGAATTGGCAGTCAAAAAATTACAAAAAGCCCTTGACGTGATAGAGGCCTGGGGCACTTATTGGGGATTTAAGATACGAGGGATGTTCGATATTTCTATCTGGAGACTTCAAATTTCAAGTTAGCACAAAAGTACTCATTTCATGCCCTCGAAGTACTCCCCGTGGCTAGAAATGCAAAGTTTCAGCCGATGTATCCACTTCTTGAAGGCGTCACGGTACGCTGATTTGGGCACAGTAATAAGGTACTGATGAATGGCAGATCCAAGTGCCTGTCGGGACTGGTATTTCCGCCCAGCAAGGAATGCTTTCAATTTCGGAAACAAAAAGAAATCACATGGGGCAAGGTCTGGGGAATACGGGGGGTGAGGCAAAACAGTTACTTTTTCTTTCTTCAAAAACGCCGTAACTATTGCGGAGGTATGAGCTGGGGCATTGTCATGTAGAAGACGGACATGTTTAAAACCAGTGGCAGGGCGTCGTTTCTGATAATACTTTTTCAGTTTCTTCAGTACTACGTCTTTGTAGTACTTTCCGGTGATGATTTTGCCCTTTTTCACTGGCACTTTTATTGCGACTCCTTCACCAGAGAAGAAGATTGAATACAAAACCTTCTTTGTACTCACGTTTGGCAATTATTGGGCGTTTGCTGTTTTTAGTGGCCCAGATCTTATTGCTAACCTTTCTGACGGGCTCAAAATAATAGATCCAGGTTTCATCACCTGTGACGACATTGGCAAACTGCTTTTTGTCATATTTTGGAAACATTTGAAGCAGCTTTTTGGCCACTTTAACCCGTTGCCTCTTTTGCTCGTCAGTCACCCATCTAGCAGAAATCTTTCTGACTTTCAAATGCTTCTTCAAAATAAGGTGAACCGTTGATAGTGATATGCCTACCTTTCGTGCAATATCACGAACTGTAAATCTGGCATCTCCTTCAATGATTTCCTTTATTTTGGAAACGATTTCTTTACGAGATGCAGATTTTGGCCTACCTGATTTCGGTGCATTTTTGATGGACTCTACACCAGACTCAAATTTCTTTTTCCACCGCCGAACTGTGTCATAAGACACACAGGAAGGTCCAAAAGCAGTAGAAATTTCAGTCATCAGCTTCTTCAAAGAACAACCAAGTTTTGAGCGAGCTTTCATGTAAGCCCGTATTTCATCTTTTTCTCGACGCTTCTACCAACCATTTTTACTGCAGTGGTCAATGACTGCGTGTATTCAAATGGCAAATTTTATGTCTTACACGTAGTCTAACATGTACATTTATACACCATTGTGTAGATATTGAATAGCCCTATACAGGCATGTATTGGTTTTTATCGTGCCCCACGTGGATATCGAGCTAGAGGACAATAAGCAATTCATTTCGAACATCCCTCGTATCTCCAGACAAGACCAAGGCAATAATCTTCAGCAGAAAGATTAAGGACGTTAAGACTGATAGCTTCCTAAATGGAAAAACTCTCGATTTTGTAGACAAAGTCACATTTTAGGCCTAACTATGGATAGAAAACTCACATGGAAGCATCACATTGATCAGCTTATTGTAAAATGTAACAAAGATTTAAATCTTATGAGAATGATATCGGGGACAACATTTGGAGCCGATAAAAAATGCCTGGTCAATCTCTATAAGGCCTTAATACTAAGTAAATTAGATTATGGGGCACAGGCTTTTAACTCTGCCCACAAGAGCCAATTAGGACGACTCAATATTATACAAAATGAAGCTCTAAGAAACGCAACTAGAGCTCGTAGAACAACGCCAATCCCAGCACTAGAGGTGGAATGTGAAGTCCTACCCCTTTCGCTAAGACGGGAGGAGCTAATATTGAAATGGGCTAGATCTTCTCCACTTGGAGATAACCTCCCTGTTAACCAGCTAATAACGGACTTTGGCTGCTTAATTACAAAAAGAGCTAAGAATTTCAACCCTTACTCCGTCGAAATTCGACAGTTACTGAAGGAGCATAATATCAACCACAACATTGCTCCACCCTATTACCTTGAAAAGTGGGATCTACAAATAACCCCACCCTCACTAGATCTACATGACGCTATAGGTCCCAAAAAAGATGGGGCCGCAATCATTATGAGGGCAACTAGTACAGCCCACATAGAAGAAAATTATCCAAATTGCACCAAAATTTTCACTGACGGCAGTAAGGACCCCGAAAATCGAACAGTAGGGGCCGCTTTTGTAGTTCCAGAATTAAACTATGAAAAACAAATCAAATTAAATCCTACATTATCTGTGTTTACCTCCGAATTAGTTGCAATTCAGCAAGCAGTACAATGGATTATTGATTCAAAAACCCCGAAATCAGTAATTCTAACTGATTCCCTCAGCGCAGTACAGGCAATAAAATCAGGAACTTCAAAATCCCGTCCTGATATTACTATGAAAATTCTCTCCTTGCTAGATACAGCAGAAATAAACAGCATCGATGTGCAAATAGACTGGGTACCATCGCACGGAGGAATCCCAGGAAATGAGGCAGCTGATGAGGCCGCCAAAAAGGCCATGACCATAGGTACCCTAGACCCCACCCTCCCCGCAAAGACAGAAATATATACTGTCATTAAAAATGCCATTATTCGTAAATGGCAAGCCCAATGGAATATAACTTACAAAGGGAGGGAATACAGGCATGGACAAGAAAACGTCAAAACTACATGTACAGTTTATAGCCCCAATAGATGTCTGGCTGTAGCTTATACCAGACTAAGACTACACCACTGTGGACTGGGTTTCCACAAAGCCTTCGACTTGGAATTATGCAAACTATGCACAGAAGGTGACGGTGAAACTATCGAACATATATTCATGTACTGTGAAGCACAGGAGGAACACAGAAGAAACCTTGAAGCCAAAATGTTTAAACTGGGATATGTTACCTTCGACACAACAACATTACTATTTCCACCACCCCAAAATGCAGTAAGAATTCGAGAAGCTGTTTTCGAATTCTTAAAGGATACCGGATACATAAAAAGAATTTAAAACGATATAAAAATAAAACTTCCACCTATTAAAAATACTGCTCCCAACCGGTCGGACGTTGAGCTTTTAGACTGCGCGAATGCGCAGGTAATTGACTCCTCCGTCAGAAGGCTATAACCACGCCCATGCGTAAATCCTTAGACAAACAATATCGTGATACCTGTATTTGTCAATGAAAACTGCATTCATACCTGTATTTATCAATGAAACAGCACATAGGTAATATTGTTTGTCTAAGCAATAACATTAACCGTTAACTGGTAAGCTAGTTTGGTTGGTCAGATTTTGGTGTCATTTACTGGTCAGATGATTTCACGGAGGACTCAATTAAGATAACAATAAAGACAAGAAAGTACAGCGTCTTATCGGGCCGCTGGGCACTGGATAACCGAGCTGTAAGCTGAAAAGATGCCCACGTTCTGGTATCTTAATATCGCTGGTTCGGGAACCGAGGTGACCAGTCGCCTGCGTTGGCGGGCAATTCAATAAAAAATCAAGTTATTGCTGTATACAAAGAATGAAACTGTGGAGGTCGTCGTAGAGGGAAGAGTAATGCATGTCATTGCCCAGTAGGGAACGTACGGAGTCATACAATTCCCAAAGCTAGACCGAAACAGAATTTTTTTCTAAAAGCATGGTGGAGATCGTCGTGGAGGGAGTAGTACTGCATGTCATGACTCTTTAGAGAAAGTACGAATTGCTTACTACTCCCAAAACTTGATCAAAACCAAAACTCCCAGAAACACAGCTAACCTCTTATCTGGAACTTAGCTATATTATTCGGGTCAATAACTGAGCTGTAAATTCAGGTGGAAGTTAAATCAGCACACGCTTAAATGATGCTAGGCTGAAACTTTGGAATCGCCCGAGCGTAACTTTATCAACAATACAAAGTTACGATATACTACTATTCATTGTAACTGTTTATTCATGATTTACATAATAAATAATAAATAATTATACCTGTATCACATTCTGTTTACAGCTGACCTACACAATATATATACACTGTGCAGGTCAACTAAATATAAATTTATAAATATTATAGTAACTAATAGTTGTAGACCTCTGGGCCCTATAATGGCTCAAAGGTCTACAATGCATAAAAGCAACTGCAAACACAGAACACAGATCAACATAAAGAGAAATGGGGAAAATTTGAATATTGACCTGTGAGCCGTGTATACGACACACAGGCCAATACAGTCTGATTAGGGTAATAGTATGAGAGGGGCTCCTCTTCCTAAAAAAGCTTGTATTTCATTTCGGCAAGCTAAAATTAGAAAGAGGAGACAAAAAAGGTATGAAAGAAGTACGAAAGGTTTACATGTAAATTAATAATACTTTTCTTTTGCAGAGCTGGCGGTACTAATATATACACATTTCGATCTTTTGCAGATTATGACCTTTTACAGCTCTCTATACGCATACAGTTAACACTGGAGCTTGATACATAAAAAGGATTGAAATCGTAGGTCTGAGGGCCAATCAGAAAGAGCATTTCTGAAGCAGTTCGGGTAGGATGTCTTCCCTCACGTACGATCTAAGACATCCAAGACTCAGTCCACTTTTAATGACAAGCTTCAGTGATATACCCAGGGTAGCGAGGGATTTTTTTAGAATAAACATTTCCAAAACATTATTTAGTAAATAAACTACGTAGAAAGAATTTATTTTACCTAGTCTTTCATATAAAATTTAATCATACCAAACTTTCAAGTAGTTAAACAAACTGGATAAACGATAGCAGAGCGGAAAGGCCAAAAAAGGAACAGATGAATAATATATGTTCAACTTTTCCTTTTTGACACCATAAAACTAATAAATATATATTTTCTATTTATTTACAGGCTGTTTATTCCTTCTGTCTTGCAAAATTTCTAAAGTTCTAATCTTGTTAGCTAGGAAAGGAAAACGGATTGAAATCTTTTGGGAGGATTGAAATTGAACTTTTTTAAACCAATCAGAGGCCTCCTTTCAAAATTTCTGATCCAATCAGAGATAGGCTTCTGTTGGTGATTCGGCTTGGATGCTTTCCCCCACGTACGATTAAATCAGAGATTTCAATCCGTTTTCACGAACTTAGCACAAAATATGATTACTACAAATCTATCTGTAGTACAAATGAAATTTAATTTTAATTTTAATTATATAATCCTGTATTAATCTCTCTCAGCGTTTTAAGTATTTTTCAGGTTGATGGTTTGGGAAGAGAGAGATAACAAGATAGAAGGAAGTATCTGTGTCTACTCTATGAAAAACACAACCACGCATGCCCCACACAGTGATCACAACTAACAAACAAGCAATCCAAGCACAACAGAACCATCAACCTTATTGGGAGAGGCGGCAAATGCCTTTCTTGCGGACTCCTCTAAGACGAAGGCTTGAGTCTTGGTTCCGCAAGAACATATGTAAAAAAATTATAAAACCAAGATCCTAAGCCTTCGTCACATGGATCATAATTAATCTTTCAGAGGCGGGGCAACTGGTGAATTACCTTCTCTTACATGATTCGACCTAGGAAGTCCCATAAAGATGCCTCTCTCGAACGGTCCAAATAAAACCTTTGCAATTGTAACTTAGTAAGTTTTTTTTTTTAGTTTTTTCAGTTTTTTCTTTTTCTTTAGCTTTCGACTACGCGTATTTCTTCCCTCTTTTTCGACTGCGCGAAACTTTAGACTACGCGTATAATTAAACTCGCTCTAGGACCCTTCCTCCATATTTTGGCTTTCGACTACGCGTTTATTTAGACTACGCGATTGAGATAAGACTCTGAACACCTCCAAGATGCTCGCTCCCCCAGCCTCCTCCTTCTCCAATCACCCGCATGTGGGTCCGTGACATGTTGACAAACAGAGAATAACACATGGACAAAACACCATGATGTTAGTTTTAAACTCGAACACTTTAGACCAACGCTCCAAATTATGTAACTTACAGACTGGACGACTATTTGTATGCACGGTGTCTGTGTCTGGGCGAGGTGACCTAGTTATGAATTATAACTAGACACCGTTTCAAGCCAAACCAGTAGTCCAGTAAAACTAATCCAGATTTATCTGGCGCTGCCTCTATGTGACTCAGTTGCCTGGCAGCGTTTAGAATCTGTAAACTGTAAACTGAATAAACAGTTGTATTGAATGAAACAGTAGTAGTATATCGTAACTTTGTTTGTCGATAAACTTACGCTCGGGCGATTCCAAAGCCTAGCATCATTTAAGCATGAATTGTTTTAACTTCCATCTTAATTTATAGCTCAGTTAATGATCCGAATAATGTGGCTGAGATCCAGGTAAGAGGTTAGCTGTGTTTCTGGGAGTTTTTGGTTTTGATCAAGTTTTGGGAGTTGTAAGCAATTCGTACTTTCTCTAAAGAGTCATGACATGCAGTACTCCTCCCTCCACAACGATCTCCACCATGTTTTGAGAAAATTTTGCTGTTTCGGTCTAGCTTTGGGAATTGTATGAATCCGTACGTTCCCTACAGGGCCATGACATGCATTACTCCTCCCTCCACGACGACCTCCACAGTTTTTATTCTTTTTATATAGCAATAACCTGAGATTTTGTTGAAATGCCCGCCAACGCAGGCGACTGGTCACCTCGGCTCCTGAACCAGCGTTATTAAGATGCCAGGACGTGGGCACCTTTTCAGCCTACAGCTCGGTTATCCAGTGCCCAGCGGCCCGGTACGACGTCGAACTTGTTTATCTTTATTGTTAGTTTGCCTACATGCGCATTCGCGCAGTCTTAGAGTTCAACGTCCGACCGGTTGGGAGCATTTTTAGCAGGTGGAAGTTTTATTATTATCTTAATTTATATTCTTATTAAGTAGCCGGTATCCTTTAAGAATTCGAAAACAGCTTCTCGAACTCTTACTGCATTTTTAGATGGTGGGAAAAGTAGAGTTGTTGTGTCGAAGGTAACATATCCCAATTTAAACATTTTGGCCTCAAGGTTTCTTTTGTGTTCCCTCTGTGCTTCACAGTACATGAATACATGATCAATCGTTTCACCATTATCTTCTGTGCATAGTTTGCATAATTCCAAATCGAAGGCTTTGTGGAAACCCAGTCCACAGTGGTGTAGTCTTAGTCTGGTATAAGCTACATCCAGACACCTATTGGAGCTGTAAACTATACATGTAGTTTTGACATTTTCCTGTCCATTGCCTGTATTCTCCCCCTTTGTAAGTTGTATTCCACTGGGTTTGCCATTTACGAATAATGGCATTTTTGATAACAGTATATATTTCTGCTTTTGCGGGGAGGGTGGGGTCTGGGGTACCTATGGTCATGGCCTCATCAGCTGCCTCATTTCCTGGGATTCCTACGTGTGATGGTACCCAGTCTAATTGCACATCGAGGCTGTTAATTTTTGCTGTATCTAGCAAGGAGAAAATTTTCATAGTAATATCAGGACGGGATTTTGAAGTTCCTGATTTTAGTGCTTGTATTGCGCTGAGAGAATCAGTTAGAATTACTGATTTCGGTATTTTTGAGTCAATAATCCATTGTACTGCTTGCTGAATTGCAACTAAGTCAGAGGTGAACACAGATAATGTTGGATCTAATTTAATTTGTTTTTCAAAGTTTAATTCTGGAACGACAAAAGCGGCCCCTACTGTTCGATTTTCGGAGTCCTTACTGCCGTCAGTGAATATCTTGGTGCAATTTGGATAGTTTTCTTCTATGTGGGCTGTACTAGTTGCCCTCATAATGGCTGCGTCCCCATCTTTTTTGGGACCTAGGGCGTCATGTAGATCTAAAGAAGGTGGGGTTATTTGTAAATCCCACTTTTCAAGATAGTAGGGCGGAGCAATATTATGGTTGATATTATGCTCCTTCAGTAACTTTCGAATTTCTACAGTGTAAGGGTTAAAGTTCTTAGCTCTTTTTGTTGTTAAGCAGCCGAAGTCCGTTATCAGCTGATTAACAGGGAGGTTATCCCCGAGTGGAGAGGATCTAGCCCAATATTTTAATATTAGCTCCTCCCGTCTAAACGAAAGGGGTAGGACTCCACATTCCACCTCCAGTGCTGGGATTGGCGTTGTTCTACGAACTCTGGTTGCGATTCTCAGAGCTTCATTTTGTATAGTATTTAGTCGTCCTAATTGTCTCTTATCGGCAGAATTGAAAGCCTGTGCCCCATCATCTAGTTTACTTGGTATTAAGGCCTTGTAGAGATTAACCAGGCATTTTTTATCGGCTCCAAATGTTGTCCCCGATATCATTCTCATGAGGTTTAAATCTTTGTTACATCTTACAATAAGATGTAATGCTTCCATATAAGTTTTCTATCCATGGTTAGGCCTAAAAATGTGACTTTGTCTACAAAATCAAGGGTTTTTCCATTTAGTGATAATTGGAAGCTATCAGTTTTAGTGTCCTTGATTTTCCTGCTGAAAATTATTGCCTTGGTTTTGTCTGGTGATATCTTAAATCCCCAATAAGTGCCCCAGGCCTCTATCACATCAAGGGCGTTTTGGAGTTTTTTTGACTGCCAATCCAGCGGAGGAATGTTTCGTCCAAATTGCACCGTCGTCTGCAAATTGAGATAGGGATATACCTTCTAAATCGTTTAATGCTTCGGATAGTGTATTCATTATAACATTAAACAATGTTGGGCTGAGTACACCCCCTCCCCTAGGGGGTGCCGTTTTCTAAATAAAAAATATCGGACATGTTTTCTCCCAGTTTTATTTGGATTTTGCGACCTTTTAAAAAGTGTTGAATCCAATTAAGCATGTGGCCATTTATGCCTATCTTATTGAGTTTAACTAGGGTGCCTGTGCTCCACATAAGGTCAAAAGCTTTTTCAGTCTAGAAATATAGCTCCGATGGTCTTGTTTTCCATGAAAGCCATGTTGATTTGAGACTCACCAGCTGGTCCATGGTTGATCTATGTTTTCTAAAACCAGATTGGCTGTTTGAAATGAGATTATTCCTCTCGATATGAGAATTTAGTCTAAATGCTATTATGGTTTCCATGATTTTACAGCTAGCGGGTGTCAGTGATATTGGTCTATAAGATGATGGGTTAGTTTTATCCTTATGTGGTTTTTTAATAGGTATTATGGAAGCTACTTTCCAGTCGGACGGGAGTTCTCCTACCACCCAAGACAGGTTTATCAGGTTCAGTAACTCTGCCTTAGAGCTTGGTGGTAGCTGCTTGAGCATTTCGTATGAAATAGTGTCGGCTCCGGGGGCAGTATTCTTTTTGCCTTGCATGGCTCTGTTCAGCTCAAACTGGGTGAAAAGCCGGTCGAGATTATGTTCATTATCTTCCTCCAGGTTGGGTTTTGCCTCTTTATAAATATTATCCTGAATTTTCTTTATATTTTGAAATTTAGGATCGAAATTTTCACTTTATGAGGTATCAGAATAGTGCTGTGCTAAAATTTGTGCTTTTTCACGATCGTTTGTGATAATTTGATCGTTTGTTTTTAAGCAGGTAATGGGTTCTGAGCGCTTTCCTCTAAATTTCCTTATCATGTCCCATACCTCTTTACTAGATGTTTTATGATTTAATTTTGAAATAAAATTTTCCCAACAGTCCTTTTGTGCTTTTTTAATGTAGTTTTTGATTCAGTTTTCAACATATTATAGTGTTGTTTATCCCGTTGGGTTCTTGTGCGTAAATATTTTTTACGCGCTTTTTCCCGTTTTTTGATTGCTATAGCACAGTCTTGATTCCACCATGGAGGTTTGATTTTTGAACATTTAGGTTTGGTTTTCGGGATCGTCTCTTCACAAATATTTTGCAGAAGTCTGAGGCGATCTCATTGATGGTTTCACTATTTTTATTTAATTTTAATTTTGTTGAACACAGAGTTTTAAATTTATCCCAATCGGCCTTTCCCAGTTTCCATTTTGGTACTCCTGAGGACCCTGTTGTGTTATATCTGACATTAAGTTTAATGAGGATAGGTAAGTGATCACTACCACAGGTTTGTTGTAGCACCCGCCATTCCGAGATTGCACTGATTGTCGGTGATGCAAGTGTAATATCTGATGTAGTATCATGAACACTTAGCGTAGGTTGACCATTATTTGAGACGACGAAATAATGGTTGTTAAATACTTCTAACAATGCTTGTCCCTTTGCGTTGTTTATTTTAGTATCCCAAAGCGGGTTATGTGCATTGAAGTCCCCTACTATTAAACTATTATTTTGATCGACTTGTTCAAACAACAATTTATATTCTTCTATATTTTCAGCATTTTGAAAGATATTATCGTAAAGATTGTAGAGGAAAATTGTTTTATTTTCTAGATGTATTTTTATTGCACATACCTCTATTTTAATATTTAATGAACTTAAGTCAATTTCTTTAAAGGGTATATTGTTTTTAACATATATTGCGACCCCACCGCCTTTTTTGTCTGTTCTATTTTTGAAGATGGGTTTTGCATAATTTGGTATGTTTGGTAGGGTGCTTTTTTGGTTTGCCCAGGTTTCTTGTAGGCATATAACATCAGGTTGAATGTTATTAGCTTCTATGTAATTCCGAAATTCTTGAATATTATTCTTGCCTTGAATATTCCATTGCACAACGCAAAGGAACGTTTTTATTTGGTTTTTACTTTTGTCAGACATTATTGAGATCGGGATAAAAACTGCTTACTATTTTTTATTTGTTTAGCTTTTGTTTTTAGAATTATTTGTTTTATCTCCTTTACTGATCAGGGTACCCTTATTTTTATTCAAATTTTGTACCTTGTTTAGGTCAGAGTTTAGGTTCTTTGGAATCATATTGATTTGATTCCCCAGGATCCTTGGAGTACTGGTTTGCATGCCTCGGTACTTTGGTAGGTCTGTTATTGTTTGGTGTTCCCACTGGAGAGATATTCAGTGTGGCAACTAAAGGTCGATTCACTGCTGTAGGTTTGTGTGGAGCTGCATGTTTGTCAATCGTATTTTCGATGAATGACAATTTTGTAGTTTTGTCCGAAGTAATGATCTGCTGATTTTCAAATAACTCTAGCAGTATATTTTTGAGCTGGTCTTTTGTGATGTATGTGTTGTCATCAGATGGCTGTTCTTGCTCTATAACTGAGTTTATCTGAGTGTTTGCCTGTAATGGTAATGTATGTTCGGGTTTTTTAGTAACCCTCATATGTTGTGTGTCTGACTGTGTTTTAGGAGCCGCTGTTTGAAGTTCCTCTGCTTTCCTCATTTGCAATTTACTGTATATGTCCCTCTTTTGCGCGTCAATTTTTGCTTTGTATTGTTGATATACGGGGCATGATTTTGAATACGCTCCGTGATTATGCATACAGTTGGCGCAAAGCAACTGTCTGTAGCTATTCTTTTTCTTACATTGGTTGTGTGAGTGTGACCCGGCACAGTGGGGACACTTTGTGGCTTCTTTGCAATCCTGTGTTTTGTGTCCATGCTTTTGGCAATTATTGCATCTGATTAGGATTCTGCAAGGTTTGATTTCCATGTAGAATCCTGTTGTTATTCTGATAGGGTCAATAGGGGTGCTGAAGGTTAGTTTTACTGCACTGGTTGGCTTTCCCTTATTGTATATCCTTTTGATGTTTATTATTCTATTATCTTTAGCTTTCAGGGTCTGATATAGATTAGCATCTACAGGGTCATTTATATTTTCCAATATTCCACAGCTAGTTTGATTGCTGCGTTTATTTTGTTGTTTTTCTTCTTTCAAGATAACTCCTCCCCCACCCACATGGAGATAAGTCGAGTTGATCAGATAAAGGGTCACCTTATGTTGTTTTTGAAATTCTTTGAACTCGCAAGATTTTTCAAATTCTTCTGCGAGGTGAATGTGTTGCCTGAGTATATAAAAAGTGGGTCCTAGGTTATCCCTGGGTCCCCAGGTTTGCAGAATTGAGCCTTGACTGTATGTTTCAAAGACTAGTTTTATAGCTGTTGCCAACCACTGTTAGCATTTTTTCCCATAGTCAAGCTTCTTACGATTTTTATCATTTTCTTTAGTTTGCTCCGTTTGGACATTGAACGTCCAATAATGTTTAGCCTGTTCATTAGACACTTTTTGTGATTGTGTCTTAGGGAGTTCCTTAGGGAGATCCTTAGAATTAGCTTTACTTTTCTGTGTTGTAGATTCTAATTGTTTGTGGGTGGTGGGGTCAGATTTTAAATGCTCTTTTGAATTAGCATTCTGTTTCTCAGTCTCTGGCTCAACAATCCCTTCCATGTCTGAGTTTTCATCAATAATTGATTCCCCACCGGAAATACTCAGATCAGAGTCGGTTAGCCCAGGTTTAGCCCTTTTTCCCTGAACAGGGCTTCCCTCATTTGAGCTGATTGACCGGTTTCTTTTCCCCGCTGTGACCCTCTTTGCTGTTATAACATCCTGTACCGTATCTGGTACCATCCCTATCTAATCCTCCCAACTTTTACTGATCTTCTCCTCCTCTTTTTTGAATGAGGAGGAATCAATATGTTTCTCAATGGAAGTTTCTTCACCGCAGATGACCTTTGATTGATCATCTGTGTGATTAGGGCCAGCGGCAGCAGCTTCCGCGTAGGACTTTTTCTTACGGTTATCCCCGGTGGAACTGTTTAGTTGATTGCTACTGTTTGTTGATGTTGATGTAGTAGACAGTGAAAGATCACTACTGGTATTAAATTCTTCCTCAGAGGAAGTATTTGGGGTTGGGTGGGGAGAGGACATAGGCTCAAAGAAGCTTGTGCTAGTATCTGAACTAGACATATTTTGTGAGGATCAGTGATTAACCGATAACAGTACAGTAAAGACAAGTAAATTGAGTATATCTCAGTATATTTAATTCACACTCTCGCTTTATGATAAGCTCCGCTGGTCGCGCTATTGACTCGACTCAACCTCGATCAAGTGTCGTCTACGCTGTACACACGCTCGATAATAATCAATAATACAATATAATATTACAATCGTGGAACGATTGTATACTCCTATTACTGCTACAACCTGCAAGAAAATTACAATTAGCAAAACATACAAACTTACAAAATAAACAAGATGGCGGCCGAAATAACTCCTTCTCCGTCGGAAGCCTGAAAAGGAATGAATAAACCACCGGGGCTTCAAATCACTTTTATAGCCGACTAACTTCACCCTGGGTCCCGATGCCACTCTTAATCTCAAATAATAAAACAGAAAGCTAGTGACCAAACTGCTTGCGTAACAACACAACTAGTAAAACAGAAAGCAAAGTGGGCAGCTATTGAAGACGGTGACCACAATGCTAGCATTATAAGATATAGAAAAAAAAGTAGAAAGCAATGCGGGAACCACAAAGCTACAAACAGCTTCAAAGAGTAAGAACAACACCAGGACCACCGCCTCAGAACAGTCAGTGGAATAAAGTACCCGTAGGATGGGGGTGGGAAGGGTTTAAAGCACTTTTACAGCTGACCAACTTCACCCTGGATCCCCATGCAACTCTTAATCCAGAAATACATAAAATTTCGGTTCGCTTATAGGCTCCCAACTGTCAATATATCAAAGGGAAAACATAAAAATCAAGTTAATCACTATGATAAACAAAGATGAGTATTCATGGCTAATTCTACTGTGTGCCAGAGTAAATGAAAACCAACAGTTGAACCACCAACGGGCCAAGCCAAAGACATATCGTCAAGCCACAACCCACTGGTTAAATTTTTACGAAGAGGCCGTCATTGAGTCTGAGGCCCGAACCGCCGTCGTGCAATTAAAGAGTGAAGCATAGCCATCAACAATGTGGGTTGATAACTAGGCATGCAGTCTTAACTGGAATGATTTCAACAATAATTATAACTGCAGTGCATACGAGAAAACCTGCAAAGAATTCTACCTTGACACCCAAGCTAATTGAAGACAGCAGCAAAGTAATAATTAAGGTCTTGAAAGAATATATTACAATTGGACTAATCATGGGTACCATCCCTTTAATAAAGGCGTAGAATGCGACAAAAAGAAGTATTTACTCACCCAGGCTACCTCCAACGATATACTCCACATAGATTATATTGCCCAGGGATCTAATAACGCCTGGACCACTTTCAGTTTGGATAATTCAAAAGGCTTTACAAGGGCCGGCGTTGAACGTATCAATGATATTATTCGAACATACTGCTGGGCTTTTCTTTGTTCAGTCTCAAACGAGAACTGATATATTGGGAACTGGTACTGTATTTAATGCACAAAAACAATTTCTTGCTAACATTTGGGATGCAATAAACAGGCCAGTAGATTTACCCAGCCAAATAGCAAGATATCAAAGCACATAAAAATATGCGAGAAGCAAAGTGGATTTTGTTTATGTCACTGGGCTGTATATGTCTCCCAGCAATATGGAGCTACAAATATACATAATACAAGATTAAAATAATAAAATTATCATAGCAAATGATACTCAAGAAGTCGGGCTAAACAACGGCGTCAATTTGAAAGCAATGTCTCCAAAGCAGATCAAGATAACTGCAACCAAGCAAGATTACGCCAAAAAGTAATAGACTATGCAAAACCACATAATCTGCCACAAAACTAGATCGATGGATGCTTTGCTGAATCAAGATTACAACGATGGATTAAAGCACATAATCAATACTTGCAGTCAAAAGAAAAAAAGACACCTCCAAACATCAAAGAGCACCATGAGAAAAAAAAAAAAAAAAAAAAAAAAACAGCATTAATAACTGGCAGCGTTGCATTAGGTATTCTTGCAATAATATTCTATAAATTTATTTATTTATCCATTCTTTGGCAGTCACATATAACGACCCAGCAACAGCAACAACTAGCGACCAGAGATCATTTCCAAACAAGCTTACAACTTTTACTATAGCAGAAAGTAACCATGATACTATTGACCCGATTACACCAGGCAAGACAGCAGTTGTTCCAGCCAATTTGCTAGTAACCTACCAAGGTTATGTAGTTGTTTCATCACCCATTCTATGGTTCCACCCTTTGAAGATGGTTGTGAGTGCTCCACTTTTTGGATTAATAGCCTCAACAATAACCCCGATTATCAAATCGCAATCAAAATATAACTATGGTGATGCTTTGTTCGTTGAATACTGTCCTCAGCCTCTCACAAAAAGCTGTATCATCTTTCAAAACTTTATTTATAATCTTTTACCCGGTTTATCTGACCGCCCAATGCTTCTTTGTTTGCATTGGCTGCTTAAAGTCTCGCATTTTTTTATCTTCTATTTTTTTAAACGTGCAGTTATATCATTATTTGCTAATTTCATCTTCAGCTTCTAGTAACTTTCGTTGTTGTGTTTTCGCTGTGTCTTTATCGATGTCAGTAAGCTTTGCCAAGTTATTGGTAAGTTTACCATAAATACTTTGCAGTGCCTTGTTTAGTTCTTTCAACTCGCGCAATGCCAGTCTTTGTGTTTGTGTATGTTTATTTGCAACCTCTGGCAACTCTTAATAATCAATAAAAGATGTTTCTAATGTTTTACAGCAGCTGCTGATTCACTTGCTCTATTTGTCAAATAATGCAATTCAGTGGTACTTGCTATCTCTTGTGGTTGTATATGTTGTGTTTTTTTTTTTGCTGTTGACACTCTTGCAGTGTTTGTTTTGCTGGCTGTTGTGCGGTATTTGTTTTTTGTTGGCCTTTTTTTCCATCCCATGTTTCATTATTCCTAATAAAGTTATATCACATAAATTGTATCCAGCAGGGATTATATATATCTATGAAAAAAGCATGAACAACTCTTTTTTTTTAACGTGTCGGCTTTGAAGCCTTCTTCAGCTTGAAATTTTCTACACGCAACTCCAGTTTTTCATTTTCAAACAACTTCAAGCCATATTTTATATGCACAGGAAATGACGTCACATAAAAACTCTTAATGACGTTACCATTTTAGGCGTAATGTCAAACGTCATTAAGGTTTTCCAAACTTTACCTGCTCCATATGAAATATGCTAAGAACAATCATAGATATGAATCATATGGAAGCGTGCTAGTGCCAGGTGAAAAAAAAATATTTAAGTCCTATGTAGGAGATAGTAACTCCTACGCCGGAGATAATAAGTCCTATGTAGGAGTTAGTAACTCTTACGTAGGAGATAATAAGTCCTACGTATGAGATAGTAACTCCTACGTAGGAGATAGTAATTCCTACGTAGGAGTTAATAAGTCATACGTAGGACATAATAAGTCCTACGTAGAAGTTAGTAACTCCTACGTAGGAGATAATAAGTCCTACGTAGGAGATAGTAACTCCTACATAGGAGATAATAAGTTCTACATAGTAGATAATAAATGTTACGTAGAAGTTAGTAACTCCTACGTAGGAGATAGTAACTCCTACGTAGGAGATAGTAAGTCCTACGTAGGAGATAATAGATCCTATGTAGAGATAAAAAGTCCTAATTGGAGATAGTAACTCCTACGTAGGAGATAATACGTCCTACATAGGAGATAATGTCCTACGTAGGAGTTAGTAACTCATACGTAGGAGACAATCAGTCCTATGTAGGAGTTATTAACACCTACCTAGGAGATAGTAAGTCCTAAGTAGAAGATAGTAAACGTATGTATGAGATAATAAGTCTTACGTAGGATATAGTAACTCCTACGTAGGAGATAATAAGTCTTACGTAGGAGATAATAAGTCCTACGTTGGAGTTAGTAACTTCTACGTAGGAGATAATAAGTCCTACGTAGGAGTTACTAACACCTACGTAGAAGATAGTAAGTCCTACGTAATAAACAAAGACGAGTACTCATGGCTAATTCTACTGTATGAGAGTAAATGAAAACCAATACTTGAACCACGGCGGGCCAAGCCAAAGACATATAGTCAAGCCCCAACCCACTGGTTAAAGTTTTACGAAGAAGTCATCATTGAGTCTGAGGCCCGAACCGTCGTCGCGCAATTAAAGAGTGAAGCATAGCAATCAACAATGATTGGGTTGACAACTAGGCATGCAGTCTGCCGCATAATAACCAGGCTATAGCCAGTTCTTTTAATAAGTTTTCTGAATTGCTCCGAAAAGTTAGATTTTTCTACATTTTTTCTAAATCTGTACACTAAGTCACCGTAAAATTCTGGTTCCGATATACCTTGTTGCAGAAGTGTTTTCAGACTGACGCTATATTTTTCTACCAAGACACTGTGTCTGCGGTAAAATTTCGAAAACGCCTTACGAAGTTTAAAATAACGATAGCCCTGCCTCAGAAGTATGGCAGTAAGGGCTTTATTACGGCAGTTAAAGCCGGTCACTAAAATTTGAAGAAGCTCTGGCGAACCTATGTATACCCCATATGAGGTACGTTGGGGGACATCGCCATCCAGAAAAAGGGAAATTGACTACACCAAAATCAAAATCGTCCCGTTTGTCATAAATTTTGATGGAAACTGTACTATTAGATATACATAGATTCAAATCCAAAAAAGGTGCCTCGGTATCGGAAGAATTTGTTCTATTTAATTGGAGTTCTGTAGGGTATATGCGGTCCAACATTTGGTCAAAGTAAATATTGGCAATATTTAATAAATCATCAAGGTATCTTGAAGTTGAATTGAAAGCCTCAATGTCAGCCTGATTTTCACGTGAGATAGACTCTCTTAACAAAAAGAAACAAATCTACAACAAGAGGAGCACAATTAGTTCCCATAGGAAAACCCAATAGTTTGCCTATGAAATTTTGTTCCAAATCTAATAAAAATATTATCCAAAAGATAAACAAGGGCATCACATTTGACACGACCATAAATTGTGATTATTGTATACACATCACGAAAACATACCTATATAACTTTTACCCTCTGAAACCCCACTTTCATATAGTAAAACTGGGGTTTACAGGGGTATACATTATTTTCTTATTCCAGCTCAAAAAATAGATTGTGGCGGTTCTAACGAGTACCCACAATCTATGTTTTGAGCAGAAATAACCAAAAATATTAGCGTTTTTTATATGAAAATTTTCAATTTTTGGAGTTAATTTTTGCTATATATTTGAATAGGCATGTTCTCGTAATGATCAATAGTGAAAAAAAAGCACATTCTTCGTTGAAAGCCAAATATTCGTTATTCTCCCGAATAAACGTTCGGTTAATTAATAAGTGTATCTTTTATAAGATGGTGAGGTAACGTAGTATACAGTGTAGAAAAATCATATGTAGACAATTTAGAAGCCTGAAAGTTTTTAGATTTAAATTTATTGAGAACTTCATTGGAATTTTATATTGACCAAAAATAGTTAATTCCGTCCCTTTCGTAAACAGTACCAAGTCACCATAAAATTCAACCTGGATAAATCACTTAGTTTTCACACGGTGTAATCAGATGAATTCTGGAGCATGAGCATGAACAACGTAGTGGACTATGTTTAAACCTTCCAATAATACGTAAAATAAACTTACTAAAAATGATAATAGATTAAAATACAACAAACATATCTATTGACCATATCTATTATTATTTTTATAGTTATTATGTCAGTGTTCTTGCTTGTTGTGCGTTAGCAAGACTTTGTCAAGCAAACAATGAGTAAGTGTAGTGTTTATTTTACGTATTATTGGAAGGTTCAAACATAGTCCACCCCGTTGTTAATGCTCATGCTCCAGGATTCATCTGATTACAAAGTATGAAAACTCAGTTACACCCTCCCCCTCTACCAGAAACGATGCCTTCGAAATTACATTACATATATATTTATATTTATTTGTACTCTAGAGAAGGATATTTTATGAAGCTTCTGTAATACCCTTAACTACTGCACAAATAATGTTCGGATCAACATATACGAAAGCACCAGATGATAAATGAGATGTAATCAAATTATTTTGTTTCTGCAAACCCATGCAGTAAACACCAGATTCTTGCCATGCAGGCTTCTTTTTTTTCTCTGTCTGATCGTCTCAGGGAGGTATTCTGTGTTCCATGTGTGTTCCGTTGTCAGCTTTTCTGAAGCATCGACTTCAGTATTACCTTGTATAAAAGGTTCACCGTCACCTATATTAAATGAAGTGTCTCCGTCAATAATATCAAATGTGTCTTGAACATTAAAGTCATACTGATGATCTGTCCCATGGACGTCTCCATGTGGCATCGGACCATCATCTACATGCCTAACACTATCAGCAGTGCTAATATGATCAGTAGCACTTTGTACAGAGCGCACCAATTTCTGTACTTACAGAAGCACCAACTTCTGTAATATGTTCTGGTTTCTCCATAGTTGTTGTTGTAACAACTATCTCCTCATCATTATCATCATCTGTTTCATCTTTCTGCAATGGTGCTGGTCGAACTATCACACGTTTTCTAGTTTTCTATGTTTTGGCACTGGTTTTTGTATCTTCTCTGACTCATCTTTCCTCTGTAAATTAAACGTCAAAAAGATTGCCTTTGAGAAAAAAAAAAAAAAAAAAAAAAAAACAAAAACACTACGGATTAGACAATGGGAATCTCGGTTTTATTGAGACTCTTCATAAGCAGTAATGAAGTTTGCAACACTGCTTACGCCTTCTAGCGTATACATGAGCAGAACTCTATTTTCAAATATACCATAATGGGCCCAATGATCCTATAAGAAATGAAATATAACCTGTACTATGATGATGTACGGGGAGACGTTCTACCGCCGCCACACGGCACTAACACCAGCTGAAATGTAGTAAAATAAACGTCAAATTGTCTTCGGAAACAAAGAACATACTACGGATTAGAAAATAGGAGTCTAGGTTTTATTGAGACTCTTCATAAGCAGTCATGAAGTTTGCAACACTACTTACGTCCTCTAGCGTACACATGAGCAGAACTTCATTTTCAAATATACCACAATAGGTCCAATGATCCCAAAGGAAATGAAATATAATCTTCACTATGGTGATGTACGGGGAGACGTTCTACCGCCTTCACAAGACACTAACACCAACTGCAGTGTAGTAAAATGAACGTCAAAAAGATTGCCTTTGAAAACAAAGAACACACTAAGGATTAGAAAATGAAATGGGAGTTTCGGTTTTATTGAGTCTTCATAAACAGCATGTAAGTTTTAATTTTCTGCCACAGTTCCTGTTTCCGATGTCTGCGACTGCCTTTTCAGATTTCTTTAAGTTTCTGCTCTTAGTTTATTCTCAAATGTAATTATAGCTTTCAGACCGTTACCTACGTGAAGTAAATTATTTCGATGTAGAATTTTACTCCACCCTGGTCGTCTTCTATTTTGACTCTGTATATGGGAATATCTTGATTTGGCTGTTCAAGAACAATGTAAATTTCTTCTTCCCATTTATCTGCAATCTTTCATGTGCTGTCGCGGGCTGTCGCCCGACGATCGGCCGATTTGTGGAACCTTTTATTCACCAACGAAGTCAACCGACAGTCGGCCGATCATCACCCCACGCTGTGTCGATCACCAAAACCTCATAATCGTCGACCAATCGAAAAAAAAAAAAAAAAAAATGAAATAAATGGGTAGTTATAGTTTTTTTAGTCGGCCAACTAAAAAATCAGCCAAAATCGGCGGACCGTCGCCCAACAGTTGGCCGATCCAACCCACTGACTGTCGGCCGACTGACCTCAAGTGACAGCTACTGATACTCTAGGTATTAGTACTGAACTTTTGTAACAGGTAATGATACTCTGTGAAGTACTACAGACCTCTAAAGACAGGTTCTGATACCCTAGGGAACTGTACTGACCTCTAGTTACAGGTAGTGATTCTCTAGGTAATAGTAAGGACATATAGTGACAGATACTGGCTCTTTGGGTAGAAATACATACCTCTAGTGACAGGTACTGGTCCAATTGATAGTAGTACTTACCTCTATTGACAGGAACTGTCACCGTGTCTAGTAGTACTCACCTCTACTGACAGGTACGGGGACACAAGGTAGAAGTACTGGCCTCTAGTGAAAGATACTGGGACTCAGGGTAGCAGTACTGACATGTACTGGGACAAAGCAGTAGTACGGACCTCCAGTGACAGGTATTGGTGGTAGGGTAGTATTACGGACCTCTAGTGACAGGAACTGGAACTAAGGGTAGAAGTACGGACGTCTAGTGACAGGTACTGAGACTCGGGGTAGTATTACAAACCTCTACTGACAGGTACTGGGACTCAGGGTAGAAGTACGGACCTCTAGTGATAGGCACTGGGACTAAGAATAGTAGTACGGACCTCTTGTGACAGACGCTGGGACAGGGTAGTATTACGGACCTCCAGTGACACATACTAGGACTCAGCGTAGTCTTACAGACCTGCAGTTACAGGCACTAGACTCAGGGATGTAGTACAGACCTCTACTGACAGGTACTGAGACTCAGGGTAGCAGGACTGATCTCTACTGACAGGTACTGGGACTCAGGTAGTAGTAGGGACCTCTAGTGACAGATACTGGGACCAGTACCTGTCTCTAGAGGTCCGTTCTACTACCCAGTTCACTATAGGTCAGTACTACTACCCAGAGTACCTGTACCTGTATCGGTTATTGTCACTTGAGGCCAGTACTACCGCCCAGAACACCAGTATATGTCACTAGATGCCAGTACTACTACCAGTACCTATTATTCGAGGTCAGTACTGCTACCGAGAATACCAGTACCTATCACTGGAGGTCAGTACTACTACCAAGAATACAAGTACCTGTGAATTGAGTTACCTGTGAACTACTACCCATGAATACCAGTGAATACCAGTACCTGTGAACTACTACCCATGTTACTAGAACCTATCACTGGAGGCTAGTTCTTCTACCAAGAGTACAAGTACCTATCACTGGAGTTCAGTACTTCTACCAAGAGTACCAGTGCCTATCACTGGAGGTCAGTACTACTACCCAGAGTATCAGTAGCCATCACTAGAGGTCAGTACTGCTACCAAGAGGACCAGTATCCGTCACTAGGGGTCATTACTACAACCCAGAATACCAGTTCCTGTAAATAGAGGCCGGCACTACTACCCAGTGTACCAGTGCCTATCACTGGAGATCAGTATTACTACCGAAAGTACCAGTACTTATCACTGGAGGTCAGTACTACTACCATGAATACCAGTACCTGTGAACAGATGTCAGTACTACGACCTACGTTACCAGAACCTATCCTTGGAGGTCAGTATGTCTACCAAGAGTACCAGTACCTATCACTGGAGGTCACTACTACTACCCAAAGTACCAGTACAGTCACTAGAGGCCAGTGCTTCTACCTACAGGACTCAGCGTAGTCTTACAGGACCAGTACCCGTCACTAGGGGTCAGTACTATTACCCAGAGGATCAGTACTTGTCACAAAACTTTTGGGCCGCTACCCAGAGGACCAATACCTGTCACTAGAGGTCAGTACTACTACCCAGAGGACCAATACCTGCCGCTAGAGGTCAGTACCGCTACCCAGAGGACAAGTGCGTCACTAGAGGTCCGTTCTACTACCCAGAGGACCACTACCTTTCACTAGGGGTCAGTACTACTACCCAAAGTACCACCCAGCAAACATGTATATATGGGACCCATATGGGCAGAATCTGGGCATTTATCCCATTCGGGTCCTGCATTGGCCCCATATAGGCTTTTTTGCCCATATAAGACCCATATAGGTCCCACATTTGTAAACTTTGACCAGCAAACACGTATATATGGGAACCATATGGGCAGATTCGGGGCATTTATCCCATTTGGGTCCTACTTGGGCCCCATATAGGCTTTTTTGCCCATATAAGACCTTTATAGGTCCCATATTGGTAAAATTTGATAACTATAAAAATACATTCTAATATATGGGACCCCCGAGATAAAATTGAAATAATCCTGGAAAAGTGATATTTTCTAGATACATAATTGGGGCCTAAATGGCTCCCATGTGATACAGATATTGGACCTCTATGGTTCCAATGTTGACCTCCCATTACTGTATGGGACCCATATGGGTTTAATATGGGTATTAAGGGGAACAACTCTACCACTATTTAAACATAATATCAAAAAATAGTAAATTTCCTGATATAAATGCAAATAATAATGATAATAATAAAATAAAAATAACAGTTTGTTCATTACAAAATGAAAGTATCTATTAAATTTATCTTAACTATTTTCCCGGAATGGACGTCGATTCATGGTCATATTTTTATTTTAACTCGTATGTCCCTATTATTTTTAAAATTGAGAGGTATATATAAATACGCATGATACCAACATTTCCAACTATTAAAAAAGACGCCTATATCTTTAAGGCAATAACTTGCACACGTACATAGGTCTCTATCGGTTGGGACCTTACCAGTCCATCAAATGGGCTGGGACTGGGGACTTATAATCATTTGTGTAAAAATGTGTAAAAATTGTTTTTCTGGAAGATAAATGTGGGTTGATTTTTCCCATACTGGACCCATATAGTTCCCACATGGCTTTGCCCATGTGGGTCCAACATGAAACCCTGTTGCAAATCCCTCATGAGTCCCTTATGGGTTGCCCATGTAGGACCCATATAAATACCCATTTAGGGCCAATGTGGGTCCTATATTTTTTGCTTGCTGGGCAGTACCTGTAAGTAGAGGCCCGTACTTTTATCCAGTGTACGAGTAATTGTCGAGGTCAGTACTACTACCCAGAGTACCATTACCTGTAAATAGATGTCAGCATACTACTCAGTGTACCAGTACCTATCACTGGAGGTCAGTTCTACTACCCAGAATACAAGCATCTGTGTAGGGAGGTCCGAACTACTACCCATGTTGCCAGAACCTATCACTGGAGGTCAATACTTCTATCAAGGGTACCAGTACCTATCACTGGAGGTCAGTACTACAATGAAGAGGTCATTAGAGGTCAAAACTGCTACCAAGAGACCAGTATCCGTCACTAGGAGTCAGTATTACTACCCAGAGAACCAGTACCTGTCACTTGATTTCAGTTCTGCTACCCTGAGGACCGATACCTATCACTAGAAGTCAATACTACTATCCAGAGAACTAGTACCTGCCATTAGAGTTCCGTACTACTACCCAGATTACAAGTACCTGCCATTAGAGGCCCGTAATACTGCCCAGATCGCCAGTACCTGCCTTTTTGAGGTCCGTACTACTACCCAGAGTACCAGTGCCTGCCTTTAGAGGTCCGTACAACTACTCAGAGTACCAGTACCTGTCATTAGAGGTCCGTACTACTACCCAGATTACAAGTTCATGCACTAGAGGTCCGTATTACTACCCAGAATACCAGTACATGCATTTAGAGGTCCGTACTACTACCCAGAGTACCAGTACCTGCCATTAGAGGTCCGTACTACTACTAGGCCACTAGAGGTCCGTATATTTACCCAGAGTACCAGTACCTGCCTTTAAAGAGGTCCGTACTACTACCCAGAGTAACATTACCTGTCATAAGAGGTCCGTATTGCTACCTAGAGTCCCAATTACTATCTCAGTAGAGATCCGTACTACTACCCAGAGTTCCAGAACTTGTCACTAGAGATCCGGACTACTACCCAGAGAATCAGTACCTGCCACTAAAGGTCCGTACTACTGCACATTCTGATAAATACAGTATATACGCTTATTCAGCCAATAAACACCAAGGTCCGTGTCCTTTTTTATGCATCATTTGGGTGGGAAACACACTATGTTAGTGTGTTGTCATACGGGGTGGTTACCAGAAACACTTCTGTTTATTTCTATGGATGCAGGATATTGATGACCCCTCTATACAAGTTTTAATGAGCATCAGAACGCCATTCTTTGCTAGATGTGTGCCTGGAATCACAAGGCATTTAACACTCAAATCGTGATCTAAAACGTGATTTACCAGTATAGTCGTTTTTTTCTATATAGCAGTACTTTCTAACTGAAGCGCCTGATAGAATGTTACCCATTTGAAACCGCTTTTCCAACTTAATCGCCTCACATACGTACGTGAAGCGACTAAATGGCAAATAAGCCTAAGTCGGAAAAACTAACGACTATCTGGGAAAACTCCTACCAAGCGCTTAAGAGGGAAAAATGACTGTATGAGAAAATACAACTATATTGGAAAATACACTACGGGATGCACACTGCAGGTGACCTTCATAATTGTTAAAATCGATTTTTCATATTTCTTATTTTTAGGACTTCTTGCATTTGGGCGATACGTCATCTTAACGTTAAATTCTGTCTTATTCGCTGTTGTATTACTTGCTAATGATGTGGACACTAATCTCAGACGGTTGTTCATTTGTCTATTAGCTGCGTTCTTTTAAGTTTTCTGTTTTATTTGCATTGGAATAAAACCATACACAATAGTTGTATTTTTTGTTTGTTTGTTGAACTACTGTAGATGCAAGATGTACCACTGAATACAGGAATAAAAGGCGCTTGGCTGTATCTATGTCTAAGATTATATATCTTTGTTCAGTTGATGCTATTGAATTTTGTATCATGTGGTCGTAAAGCACTGTGGTTCGATCCTGACTTTTTTGGCTTCTATAACTCTGTTCCTTCTCCACCCAACAACGGAACTAGAGTGCCTATTGTCATAAAAACACAAACTTTCAATCTCCCTGTCCAAAGATGCTACAGAGGAATGTTGGACCCAATCCGCCTCTTGGCTTCAGACAAGATGTCGTTTGAAAGTGTGGACGGACGGACTTTGACGGAGAGACAATGACGGACGGCTGGCAAGGGTTGTTGTATCAACAGTCATTATTGTTCCAACGTATTTCCTAATTATAGTTTTCTATAAAGTGCTAAAGGGGAGAGAACTGATGCAAAATTTATTTGAGTTTACGGTGAGCGAATATGAGATTTATATTTTTGGTGTATTGCTGCGAACCAAATTTCAAAAGGTAAAAATGAAACTCTTTCACAAGGGAATGGCTTCAGCCCAGAATGAGACGTGTTGCTGGAGACTGCTAGATCGTGCAAACTGCTTCGTGCAAGCGTTACTCGAATATGGTTTCTGTCAATATTGAACCTTTAAGACAGTTGGGGCGATTAGATTGTTTCTTACATGTTTCGCATGAATACTGTTTCTCTCTAGAATCTATAATCAGATTAAAGGCAGCTGCAAACGGTTTCTTACATGATTTACATGTGAAAGGTTTATCACCAGTATGTGTCACGTATATTTAGACGGCTGTACTGTGTGAAGAGTTTCATACAAATTCCACATAAGTATGGTTTCTCTTCAGCATAATTGAATAGATGTTTTTTGAGATTTTTAGCAGTCGTAAACTGTTTCTTACATTTATAGCAAGAATAAGGTTTCTCTCCAGTAGGTATCAACGTATGTGTGTTGAGACCTTTGACTCTTGTAAACTGTTTATAAGATACTTCACATTTGAAAGGTTTCCAACATGTATCGATCTACGTATGTATACTGAGACTGCTGGATGTGCGTGATGCATCTTACATATTTTACAGACATATGGATTCTCTCTTCACCTTAAATGAGAAATACCTGTACAGAATCACTATCAATGTGATCATAAACTCTAGTCTGAGATTAATATGGTTGGTGCGCTGCTGCGAACAATATTTCAAAAAAGTATAAAAGAAAATAATTGTTGGTACAATAGTGACCATTTAGTACAATAGTGACCATCGGCAGCGTGCGCTGTTGTATCAACGGTCATTATTGTACCAACGTATGAATAAAATGCTCAAGGGGAAAGAATCGATGCAAATACAGTCGAGTTTATTCGAGATACGATTGCTAGCATGGGTTATTGTATCAACGGTCATTTTTGTATCAACGTACGAATTATACTTTTCTATAAATGCTATGAGAATGGTTTTCACATATAGCGTCGCAACTACCTATACTAGTATGTTTTCACATATATGGTAAAACGCTTTTACATTTAAGAGGCCTTATTAAATATGTGGTAAGTTATAGATAAACCATGGTTATTGTCGAGGTTTTGGGTATACTGTAAATTATACCATAGTTTGGTGACCTTTCACTGTCTGACCCCAAACGAGGCGGAGCCGAGTTTGGGTCAGACAGTGAAAGGTCACCAAATTATGATATAATTTACAGTATTCCCAAAACCGAGACAATAACATGGTTTATCTGTTTTAACCAATGTATGGGACTGTTTTTGTTTTTGTTTTTTTTTTTCTTACAAAAACTATACTTTTATTTATTTAGTATATCTTTTTCTACTTTTTACTTTTATTTCTCTTTTTTTATATATTTTTATGGTAAAGTGGTAACAGGCAGTCTGATGAAATGCTGTACCAATTGACCTTGTGTACTAAAAAGGATGAAACACCCTACCTTTTTTGAATTAAACTAACTGAGGCACTACTGCTAAAATCTGATTGGTTGCAATCTTGTCAATCACAAGAAATTACATCAGCATCTTAATTTGGTCAAACTTTGTTGCAATCTGGTTGGTCAACTGTAGCTTTGGTCATTATAATATACTCCAGACAGACTGTCTGGTTACATGTGTTTTATTCAACAAAAAATGTCATTTTTAAATAGAAAGTTGCTCAGTGCAGAAGTAAATTTGAAGTTCACTCTCTGGATAATATCAGCAGACAATATATTTGATGATACTTTCTTAGTTTTTCCAGCCAACAGAATTTGACATTTCATGCAAACTGTCTCTAGTTGAGACAATGTACATGAAATGTCAAATCCAGTTACCTGAGAAAAAATAAGAAAACTATTTACAAAATGTCATCTGCTGAAAATTGATGGTTAGCACTCTGGACATTTTCAGCAGACAACATATTGGTGATAGTTTATTTTTTTTGATAAACATTTGACATTTGGAGACAATTTGCATGAAATGTCAAATTCTGTTTTCTAGGAAAAAGTACGAAAATGTTCAAATTGTCTGCTGAAACAAAATTCAACATACAACATTTTGAAATATTTTTCTTATTTTTCCCAGAAAACAAAAACCTGTTTTTTGGGGGAGGGGACAATATCAACTTGCCGTCGCCTGCGGAATTAGCCCAGAGAGTGAAAAAGGTTAAGGTGCACTGATGAGTTGACAGTCATTCTAAAGTACACCTGTGAGATCTATAAATAAAACCATGTGTTAATTTTCAAATCTGAAAATTATCCCATGGTCCAGCTATGGTATAAGTCTTAGTTATACCATGGTTCGTGCGCATGTACGATGCGATAATGCACGAGCGTGAGCGAGTGCATTATCGCACGTACATGCGCAGAACCATGGTATAACTGATTTATCACATTTGCATGCATGTAGGTCATCTACATCGCAAGATATTTCATGTTGAATGTTGGGAATTTAGGCCACTATGTGAATATTTTCGGTTATTGAGATTTAACCTTAGTTTTATTTACATAGAGACAATGGAACATCCATTGGTAAAAATGTTACGTGGCCTTATTACATTTGTGGAAGTTTTCAAGTTTAGGGGTCCGACAATGTTGCTTTCTATAAAATGCTCAAGGGTAGAGACCCGATGCAAATGTATTTGACTTTATTCGAGTGACGATCGCTAGGACGGGCTATTGTATCAACGGTCATTTTTGTATCAACGTACGAATGATAATTTTCTAGAAAATATTATGAAGACTAACGCAAAATATGTTCGAGTTTACGGTGAGCTAATATAAGATTAATATGTTTGGTGTGTTGCTTTCCGCTATAAAATGCTCAAGGGGAAAGAATCGATGCAAATATATTCGAGTTTATTCGAGAGGCGATCGCTAGCATAGGCTATTGTATCAACGGTCATTTTTGTATGAACGTATATTTAATTATACTTTTCTAAAAAACGTTATGAGAACTGATGTGAAATATATTACAGTTTACGGTAAGCTAATATGAGATTAATATGTTTGGTGTGTTGCTTTCTATAAAATGCTAACGGGGAGAGAACTAATGCAAATATATTCGGGTTTACGGGGAGCTTTTATGAGTTTGGTGCATTGCTGCGAACTATATTTCAAAAGTTATAAAGGAAAATACGTTGATACAATAGTGACCGTTTGATATAATACAGACCATCGCTGCGAACTATATTTCAAAAGTTATAAAGGAAAATACGTTGATACAATAGTGACCGTTTGCTATAATACAGACCATCGCTAGTGTGCGCTATTGTACCAACGTCATATTTCTAGTACTACAATAGTGGCCGTTTGCTACAATAACGCACGCTATTTAGCCACATCAAAGAAAAATGCACACTGCTTGGTTTATTGTCCTGCCAACTTTAGTATGCAAATGTGATATAGGGTTCAGGTTTCCATTTGTTCAATCATCGGTATTACCGTAATGATTTTAAAAACGCTGAATCGGAGAAATTGACAAAACTACCCTTATGATGGAAGATTGTTCATGACCAATCTCAATACAGGGTATTTGTTTTAACCCTTAAAGCACAAGTCACAACAACAGCAAATATTTTCCAATTTCTTTTTTCCAAGAAAACAAGGCTGTCTACTAGTTTCTAGGCAGACCAACCACATAAAATGTTACGCCTTATTATGCCCCGAACTTCAAAGAAGTTGGAGGGGCATATTGCTTCTGGGGCGTTCGTCCGTCCGTACGGCCGTTCGTCACGCTTTTTTGATGCATAGAATAACCTTAACCTTAGAACCGTGCATGCTACTGTTTTGAAATTTCTTACATGGATTCCTCATGACAAGAGGGTCATGATGGCCCTGTAACCCTCACCTGAGTATAATAGCACTTTGAGAACCTGACCTAGAACTGATCAAGGCAACCATTCTGATCAAAATTCAAAATGAATATATTAACAAGTAAGACAATGTAGCATGTCTAATGGACTGTGAAATAGAGGTCAATGTCAAATATGGATGACTGCACTTAAGAGGCCATGCTAAGATGTATGCATGTACTAAGTATCACTGGCTGTAGGAGCAATAGTTACTGAGAAACTGACCTAAACACAAACACTTCACAAGTACCAAATATCACTCTGTAGGACTATAAATTACTGAGAAACTGACCTAGACGGAAAAACCTAAGAAAGTCACTGGACAGTGAAATATACGTCACCTAGAAATCATCAAGACAAACATTTTGAGCAAGATTCATGATGATCACTTAAAAATTGTGACCTCTAGAGCGTCAACAAGGTTTTCCTTTGATTTGGCCTGGTGACCTAGTTTCTGATATCAAGTGACCTAGTTTTAAACTAGACCTAGAAATCACCAAGACGAACATTTTGAGCAATATTTATGACGATTATTTAAAAAATGTGACCTCTGGAGTGTTAGCAAGGTTTTCCTTTGTTTCAAATTTGTCTTAGCAATCATCAAGACAAACATTATGGGCAAGATTCATGATGATTGCTTCAAAAACGTGACCTCTAGAGTGTTAACAAGGTCTTTGGCTTGGCCCGACCTGGTTCAACTATTGGTTTTCATTTACTCTGGCATATAGTAGAATTAGCCATGAGTACTCGTCTTTGTTCATTATAGTGATTAGATTTTTATGTTTTCGATTTGATGCATTGACTGAGTTGGGAGCCTTTATGCAAACCGAATTTTTATGTATTTCTGTATTAAGAGTAGCATCGGGACCCAGGGTGAAGTTGGCTAGCTGTTAAAGTGCTTTGAACCCCCACCGACCGTTCTAAGGCGGTGGTCCCGGTGTTAGTCTTACTCTTTGTTGCTTTTTGGTTTATTCTACGAGGTGATTTGTTTTATGTCTTACCTTGTGTCATGTTGTTCTTGTGTTTTTCAGTTCTTTTAGCGATTGTCTCGCTTGGGGAAGAGAGAGCTAATCTTAGTGTTTTTGTTTGACATGTACTTGTTTGGATTTGTAAGTTTTCTCTTCCTCTTGGTTTCCAGACGGAAAGGGCTGCGGTTTGTGATTGTGGCACTGCCTGGACTTTTCTCTTACTTTTTTTCCTTTGATTTGGCCTGGTGACCTAGTTTCAAACTTGACCTAGAAATCATCAAGACAAACATCTTGAGCAAGATTCATGATGATTGTTTTATAAATGTGACCGCAAGAGTGTTAACAAGGTTTTACACTGATGTGGCCAGGAGACATAGTTTTTGATCCCACTTGACCCAGTTTCAAACTTGACCTACAAATCATCAAGACAAACATTTTGAGCAAGAGTCATGATGATTGCTTCAAACAAGTGACCGCTAGAGTGTTAACAAGGTTTTCTGCTGATTTGGCCTGGTCACCTAGTTTTTGATCCCAAGTGACCCAGTTTCAAACTTGACCTACAAATCATTAAGACAAACAATTTGAGCAAAATTCATGATGATTGCTTAAAAATGTGACCACTAGAGTGTTAACAATGTTTTCCGCTGATTTGGCCAGGTGACCTAGTTTTTGATCCCACGTGACACAGTTTCGAACTTGACCTAGAAATCATTAAGACAAACATTTTGAGCAAGATTTATGATGATTGCTTCAAAAATGTGACCGCTAGAGTGTTTACAAGTTTTCTGCTGATTTGGCCCAGTGTCCTAGTTTTTGATCCCTAGTGACCCAGTTTCGAACTTGACCTAGAACTCATCAAGACAAACATTTTGAGCAAGATTCATGATGATTGCTTAAAAAATGTGACCACTAGTGTGTTAACAAGGTTTTGATTTGGCCTGGTGACCTAATTTTTGACCCCAAGTGACCCAGTTTCAAACCTGACCTAGAAATATCATGGCAAACATTTTGAGCAATATTCATGATGAGTGCTTAAAAAATGTGACCTCTATAGAGTGTTAACAAGTTTTTGCCTGATCTGGTGACTTAGTTTTTGACCCCAAGTGACCCAGTATCAAACATGACCTAGATTTTATAGGGGCAAACATTCTGGACACGTTTCATCAAGATGGGTCAAAACTGTCACCTCTGGAGTGTTAACAAACTAATTGTTGACGACGGATGACGATGGACAGAGGGTGATCACAATAGCTCACCCTGAGCTTTAGCTCAGGTGAGCTAAAAAAGCTGACTCATATTTTTTTTTCTCGACAGGATTATGCCACTTTCTTGAATTATGGCCCTTTGAAAAGATATATGGATGTAATCTTGTCAGCAAAATATCTCAAGCTAGAGCCTTGAAACTTGATGAACAGACTGGCAGTGATGAATAGATGACCTGATTAACTTTTGAAAAATACTTCATGAGTAATGGTCCTTTGTAACTTTGCGCATTTTTACCTTGTCAGCAAAATATTTCAAGAAACTGTTGGAGCTAGAGCCTTGAAACTTGGTGAATTGATTGATAATAATAAATAGATGACCTGATTAACTTTTGAATAAATTCTGAAAAATATTTCATGAGTAATGGCCCTTTGTAAATTGGGAATTTTTCGCTTGTTAGCAAAATATCTCAAAAACTCTTGAAAATTGATGAATAGATTGGTAGTGATGAGTAGATGACCTGATTAACCGTTGAATAAATTCTGAAAAATACTTCATGAGTTATGGCCCTTTGTAATTTTGGGCATTTTTACCTTGTCAGCAAAATATCTCAAAATCTGTTGCAGCTAGAGCCTTGAACGTAGGTGAATTGATTGGTAATAATGAGTAGATTACCTAATTTACTTTAGAATAAATTCTGAAAAATATTTCATGAGTATTGGCCCTTTGTAAATTTGGGCGTTTTGCCCTTGTCAGCAAAATATCTCAAAAACTACTGAAGCTAGAGCCTTGAAACTTGATAAATAGATTGGTAGTGATGAGTAGATGATCTGATTAACTTTTGAATAAATTCTGAAAAAAATACTTCATGAGTTATGGCCCTTTGTAATTTGGGGCATTTTTACTTTGTCAACAAAACATCTCACAACTATTGTAGCTAGAGCCTTGAAACTTGGTGAATTGATTGGTAATGATGAGTAGATGACCTGATTAACTTTTGATTAAAGGACCAGTCTCCCTGAGGCCTGTTTTATTGCCAATTTAGATTTTGTTCTAACTTTGCCAGCTTATACTACTATGTATCGACTGTCATGTGAAGAAATGTCAAGTCAGTCAGTAGCATGTTCTTTAACCACATGCATGATGAAAGTGAGTGGGGTAATTCAATACGGCTGAGGGTCCTTTGACTAAAATGTTATTTTATATTATTAGGATGCCTGATCAAGAAACAAATTGTTTTATTGTACCTGAGAGATGATGGCAAAATTGGAATGGAACTGCTGTCAGTTTTGGTTAAATACTCACTTATAATACATACCTAATTTTCAGCAATTTTTAATGCCCCAACTTAATGCAAAACCACAACATGTTTTTATTTTTGGTGTGATCCCAAAGGTATTTGGCAGTTGAATAAAAGATATAATAAATATTTCAGAATTATGGGGGATTTGTTCTACATTGACTCATTTTTAAGTTGTCTGCCCTTTATTTTGAACTTTTATTTTCATTATAGGCTTATTTTATATTGACTTAATTAGTTCTCATATGAGGTATTATTTATAGCATTGCACACTCAGAAAGTCTGTACAGCAATTCAGAAAAGGGAGTTTAATGAGCATTAGGTAATTTTCTGTGCTAAGGGCACAACTGAAGTGGGTGAGGGTAGCTTCATCTAGACCCCTAAACTTAGATGTTATTTCAGTTACAACAGACATTGGAGATGACTGTCTTTCCTGTAAACAAAGCAAATGTGTGCACAACAGTATTCATCTAAGTAGGAGCATGCTTGTTGGAGCTAAAACAAAAGGGCCAAGATGGTCCTGTATCACACACCTGAGTACCAGACAAGTTTTGAGTCTGTTGGTCTTTTTGTTCCCAAGAAGTTGGGAATAGATTTTCAAGATGGCAGTTGTGGCATCTGTCTTAGAATTCTAATTGGAATGATTTTAGCTACCTTCGCTTTACAAAGCAACCAGGTTTCCCGACAATTGTCCTTTTGGTTCAGAAGTTCAAAATAGAGTTGCAAAATGGCAGCCATCTTGGATTTCCGATTGAGATTTTAACTGTTTTTGATCTGCAAGTCATGCCGATACTTTGTACCAAGTTTCACGTCATTTGGCCTTTTGGTTCAGGAGAAGAAGCTCAAAATAAATTTTCAAGATGGATGCTACCTTGGATTTTGGATCGGAATAATTTTAGCTAGTTTTGATCTACAAGTCACCCCGATACTTCCTACCAAGTTTGGAGTCAGATGGCCATTCGGTTCAGGAGATTGAGTTAACCTTCTTGGATTTCCAATCAGTACAGTTTAGCTAATTTTGATCTTCAGGTCACCCCGATACTTCCTACCAAGTTGGAGTTGATTGGTTCGGGGTGCAGGAGTAGATGTCATTCAAAGCAAATTGTTGGTGGCGCACGACGCATAACAGATGACACACATTGACTGATCACAAAAGCTCACAATGAACACTTCGTGCTAAAGTGAGCTAACAAGTCCATGGTCAATTCTCTGGTTTCTTTTTGTGCCAATTCTCGATACTCCTAAGTATTTGCATATATTTGCATCATCTATCTTTTGCCATATCAGCCATTTGCTATCACACCCATTTTTATTACCTTACCATGAAACAATGTTTGGTCTGTAAGTAAGGGCCATCATTGTTTTTTGCAATGGTTTTCTTGGAGGCTAATCTTGTGACTCAAAGATCACATTGGAGGTGTCTATAGGCAATGCACAATGAACAATAAACCTACATATTATATCTGACTGTTTGGCATGTTATAATGAAAAGCTGTTAGCTTTGTGATCCTGCCAACGACAGGTTCAAACTCATCTGACCTTTGTTATGAAGTAAATGGTTAAAATCATCACTATGGTATCTGAATCATCGGTCCAAAAGACTTCTTTGAAAGCTTAGTTTCCAAACTTTTCAATATAATTTATATTAGACTGGCAGCTGCAATAGTATCATTAGACGCCGTATTCCAGATCAGATGTTTACAGATATTGTAGCCTGTATATATTGTTTGTATGCTTCTGGATGAAAAAAGTAGTTAGGGAAGAAAATCGAAGCATTTACTATATATAAATAATTTATCTAATTTCATCTAGGCTGCAGATAGCTGAAAGTATCTATCTTACTTTATTATGGGTATAGTGTCAGGTTAATTTCATTTTGAAGTATGAGTCAGACAGGGAATCTTTTTCGCGGCTAATATTTCAAAGTATCTAATTCATAAATGGTACAGAAGCAGATTTGTTTCCCTTTAAGCAGGAGTCAGACAGGGAGTCATTTTCATCCCTAACATGTGAAAGTATTTATTTTATAGTGGGCATTGAATCATTTCCATTTATGGGGTTAGATAGGAGTCATTTTAGCCATTAACATTTGAGAATATAATTATACTTTATAAAAGGCATAGTACTCTATCAGATTCATTTCCTTGTGAGCAGGGGTGGGTCAAACGGAATGATTTTCGCCAGATATATTTGTCACAAATCACATCTTGTTTTGAGGGATATTCTATACTAAGTTCTTTCGATGTGAATCTTCTCAAACAATATTTAAATAATTTTATTTTCCTTTTTTACTTTGTCATTTTGTTACCTGATGCTTGATGAAAATATCATGGAATGTAAAATGCCTATCACAGATTCCTGTCTCCACACTTGGCATAAGTTTTACAAAGATATATTTGTGAGTATACAGAAACAATGAATAAAAGCACCACAAGCATAATACCCCACCATAGCAATTATTTGTTTATGTATTAAAGTTATCGTTGAGAAAGAAAATGACGCAATCCTAAACCAGATCTTGATAATATCAATGGACAGATTACAATCCTAAACCAGATCTTGATAATATCAATGCATATCGCAAGTTTAGTTAAAAGGCCTTGTTATTTACTCAAGTTATCATCCAGAAATGAAAATATGGGCGTGTATCGGGCAGATAACTCTGTAAAAATTTGATGAAATTTGCCTGTTAGGAATTCCAAACCAGATCTCCTTAATGTCAATACATATAGCAAGTTTGGTTAAAATCCCTTGTTATTTACTAAAGTTATTGTCCGGAAACAAAAATATGGGCGTGTCTCGGGCAGATAACTTCGTGAAAATTTGACGAAATTTGCCCATTAGCAATCCCACTTGCATATAGCAAGTTTGGTGAAAATCCCTTGTTATTTACTCAAGTTATAGTCCAGAAACGAAAATATGGGCATGTCTCGGGCAGATCTCCGTCAAAAATTGACGAAATTTGCCCATTACCAAACCAGATCTCTACAATATCAATGCATATACCAAGTTTGGTGAAAATCCATTGATGTTTACTCGTTATCATCCAGAAACGAAAAACGGACATACAGATGGACGGACGTATGGCAGATGAACAGACAGACGGACGGACACACGGACAACCAAAGTGAAACCATAATACCCCCTGACTATTGTGTGGCGTGGTATAAAAAGGACATGCAAAGCAAAAACAAAAAATATATATATATATTTAAAAAGTGACAGTAGATAAAAACATGTGGGGACAAATATCTAATATCAGTTTATATTCCTTAAAAAGGCTTGTAAAATAATTGGCCACTAAAGGTTTTTGGCAACTGATTTAGAATTGTCACCTCAGCTGACACTAAGGTTTTTTTTTTTTTTTGCGATATCATTTTACTGAAAACATATTTATGTTCTGTTACTGTAACTGCCTTTTCTAACAGTTGTATATAAAGCTCAGTGTAATTCAATTCAAACCGGACAATACTGTAAATAGTTTTTGAAAATCAACTTTTCAGATTTATTCAAACTATATTTGGCATCTTCAAATACACTTGACATTGTTTACTGCATTTATTTTTCTGTGGACAATTCATTTGATAAGGTATCAAATTCTGTATAGCTCAGATTGAAATTGAAAAACCATTCTTATTTTCTCAAGACATCAATTCATTTGGTACATGTACATTTATTATACCTCATTAATATTCATAAGCTATATTAGAAATTTCAGTTGTGGACAGCATATCACATGCAGGTAATATTCTGTCAGGTTACTCTGTACTATTACCCTCTCAAGTAAAATTACTGTCTGACACCACTTCAGTAAGCCCATTTCACATGCAAGGTAATATTCTACTAGTATCAGGTTTCCCTGCAATATTACCCTTGCAGGTAATATTACCCTCTGGGTATGTCATTTGTTTGTTTGTGTTGAGTTTTACGGCCCAGTCAACCCAATCGGGTCATGTCGAGCACGGTCAGTTTACCTAACCACACGTTTACTGGGCAGGCTTAGTCCTCTAAGTGGTTAACCAGTATTGTGCACATTCTTTCGCCAGAAACTGACAACTGCCCTTCTTGAATCAGCGGAAGGGAGAGAATGACCGTAGAAAATATTTCATGGTCAATCTCCATGAAAGAATGTTGCCGATCTCGGCTGGGGTTGAAACCGCGACCTCCTGGTCTCCAGTCGGATGGCGCATCCAACTGAGCCACCGAGGCCGACTCCGGGTAGTTCAGTTGCAGTTGTTAGAATTCAGTACATGTATAATAAAACAACTGTTGCCCTTGTGCAAGGGTAATATGACATTTTGTTCACCCTCGGCAGTTAATATTATCCTCGGGCAAGCCCTCATCTGCTTCGGGTGAACAAATCATCATATTACCTCGCACAAGGGCAATAACTGTATAATAGTATCCTAGCTTAGGGGGTCTAAGTGAAACTACCCTACCCACTGCAGCTGTGCCCTCAGCACAGAAACTTACAGAAATGATCCTTTTCTGAATCATCCTTTCTGAGTCAGCAATGCTATAAATAATGACTCTTATGCGCACAGATTAAGTCAATATAAAATAAGCCTATATCAAAAATAAAAGTTAAAAACCAAGGGCAGATAACTTAAAAATGAGTCAATGTAGAAAAAAAATCCCCCATAATTCTGAAATGTCCATTATATCTTGTATTCAGCTGCTATATATCTTTGGGATCACACCAAAAATAAAAACGTTATGGTTTTGCGTAAAGTTGGGGCATTGAAAATCACCGAAAATTGGGTATGTCTTATAAGCGAGTATTTAACCAAAACTGACTGCAGTTCCATTCCAATATTGCCATCATCTCTCAGGTACATAAGAGTATGTAGCAGACAAAAACAATTTGTTTACGATCAGGAATCCTAATAATATATAATATTTTAGTCAAATGACCCTCAACCTTACTGAATTACCCCACCCACTTTCCTCATGCATATAGTTAAAGAACATGTAACTGATTGACTTGATATTTCGTCACATGTCAGCTGATACAAAGTGGTATAAGCTGGCAAAGTTAGAAGAAAATCTAAAGTGACCATAAAACAGGCCTTATGGTGACTGGTCCTTTTGAAACATATTTCATGAGTAATGGCCCTTTGTAAATTTGGGCATTTTTAGCTTGTCAGCAAAATATCTCAAGAACTATTGAAGCTAGAGCCTTGAAACATGAACAGATTGGTAGTGATGAATAGATGACCTGATTAAATTTTGAATAAATTCTAAAAAATACTTCATTAGTATTTCATTATCTCAAAAACTGTTGCAGCTAGAGCCTTGATACTTGGTGAATTGATTGGTAATGATGAGTAGATGACCTATTCAACTTCTGAATAAATTCTGAAACATATTTCATGAGTAATGGTCCTTTGTAAAGTTGGGCATTTTTCTCTTCTCTGCAAAATATCTCAAATACTGTTTGAGCTAGAGCCTCATAACTTGATAAATAGATTGGTAGTGATGAGAAGAAAGTTGGAAGGGCCTATTGCTTCTGTGCATGAGTAATGGCCCTTTGTAAATTTTGGCATTTTTCCCTTGTCAGCAAAATATCTCAAAAACTGTTGGAGCTAGTGCCTCATAACTTGAAGATTGGTAGTGATGAGAAGATAACCTGATTAACTTTTGAATAAATTCTGAAAAAAATATTTCATAAGTTATGGTCCTTTGTAGATTGGGCCACTGTTACCTTGTATTATCTTTAGAGGCAAGCATATGGTTGGTGGCATAGTGTTTTACAACACAATTTCTAGTTAACAAAAACAAACAAACAACAAAACAAAAAAAAAACAAAAACAAAAAAAAACAAAAAAAAAAAAAAAAAAAACAACAACATATGTCTCCCCCCAGCTGCCACTCACATATAAAAAGTTTATTCATACTAATTATTTATCATCATTGCAGGTCCATATGCAGACAGGGTGTAGGTTTTGTTTTTTTCTGGGAAAATTATTTCTGGTCTGCATGTAGTCTGATGATGCATTATATTTCTATAAATAATAATGAACATATTTTGAATGGTTTTTAACTTATACAGTGGAAACAAAACTACTTTTGTCAAACTTCAAAGGGAAATAACTTAAAAAAATATAGACAAGAGTTACACTTCTTGTAATCTGATGATGATTTATATTTCTGCAAAAATTATTAAAACATCTTGAAAGGCTTTCCATTTATACACCGGCAATGAAACTACCATGATCAAATTTCAAAGGAGAATAACTCCAAAATAATAGAAAAGAGTTACGGTTCTTGTAATCTGCACATCATCTGATAATGTTTTATATTTCTATGAAGTTTCATGAAAATGCGCACATCGGTTTTCTATTTATAGATTGGACAGGCAACTACTACTGTCAAATTTCTAAGAGGAAGAGCTCCAAAAATATATAAACCAAAGTTATAGTACTTGTAGTCTGCACATCGTCTGATGATGCTTTATATTTTTATGAAGGTTCATGAAAATATCTTTAATGGTTTTCAAGATATTGGGTGGATACTATTTTGTGACTGACCAAGGGACGGACAGATGGACAGACAAGAGTTACAGTTCTTGTCATCTGCATGCCATCTGATAATTTTTTATACTTCTATAAAGATTCATGAAAATATCTTGAACAGTTTTCAAGTTATAGAGTGGACATGAAATGGCCATTGTCAAATTTCCAAGAGGAATAACTCCAAAAATAGACAAGAGTTGTGGTTCTTGTGGTCTGTTTGTCGTCTGATGATGCTTTATATTTCTATGAAGTTTCATGATACTGTCTTGACTGATTTTCAAGTTATAGAGCAGACATGAAATAACCATTGTGAATTTCAAAGTGGAATAACTCCAAAAATGTATAGACAAGATTTATGGTTCTTGTGGTCTGCACGTTGTCTAATGATGCTTTATATTTCTATGAAGTTTCAGAAAAATATCTTGAATGGTTTTCAAATTATAAAGCAGACAAGATTTTGTGACAGACAGACAGATGGATGGATGGACAGACAACAAAGGCAAAAACGAATGTGTCCCTCCGTTCAAGGTGGGGGTACCCTAAATATCAAAATACATGTTTTCATCAATGTTAATCGTAGCGACCATATTAGAAGCAGAGTTTAACTATTTTAAGTGTTAATCTTTTTCTAAATACCTTCAGAAAATCATACATGTTGCATTTTAAGAACAGTTTCAGGACAAAAACTTATTAATCTCGGGAAGAAAGGAAGGGTGCATTTCATTGGATTCAAAACATGGCTTCATACACACTCATGGGTTATTTTAATGCATGCACAATGGGCAATCTACATTCTATTTTTTAGTCTGAGCATTATTTTTCAACTTAACAATGGTAATATCTGAGCAAACAAATTTTTGTATATTTTTGTATATTCTGGGTCCTTGACTAGTATGAAAGGATGGGCAGATTGTGACAACACTAGGTTATCATAAGTCTATGGTCCAGGTGAGCTAAGAAGAAAAACAACATTTTCTTTCAACATGCTTTAATTAAATAAATGTGAACCAGCATTTGTAGAAAGAATGAATAAATAACAGTAATAAAACTATAACTACTTTTAAACAAGTCCTATTCACAGTCTTGACTTTTTCTTAATGTCACCTTAATTCAGGCCTTGCAAACAATCAATGGCATTTGGCGCACTGTATACAATTCTTAGTTTGTTGACATGACATCAAAGTATGAACCAGACTTCCGCAGAAGGCTGCGTCGCACCTGCTGGGGCAAGTCACAGGAGCCACAATCAGAATGTGGTTATAAAATAAGTTTATTTCATTCTTAGCAGTGCTAGGTTGGAAAAGTGACAAAAATTAAGACAAGGATTATATGAAAAGCAGATGCACACCTTCAGACTATGGAGAAAACATGTCCAAAGTTTTAAAAAGATTTGTATAAAATTGTATGAGGAGTTGTGCTCACGAGGTACCCACTGTCTATATATTGAGGGTGAAAAATGACTAAGTTCACAATGTGGAAAAAAATCTGAGGTTAAGAAAATGACAAAGTTAAAGTGGAAAAAGTGACAAAAATAAAAATAAAATCATATCCAACCCACATGCACTTCTGCAGACCTGGGAGAAAACATGCGCAAAGTTTCAAAAAGACCGGTTTAAAATTGTATGAGAAGTTGCAATGAGATGGACCCACTGTCTATACATCCGAGGTTAGTAAATGAAAAAAGTGACAAAAAATATGGCAAGGATTATATGAAAAGCACATGCACATCTTCAGACTATGGAGAAAACATGTGCAAAGTTCCAAAAATTAGTATAAAATTGTATGAGGAGTTGTGCTCATGAGGTACCCACTGTGTATATATTGAGGGTGAAAAAAGACTAAGTTCACAATGTGGAAAAAGTGAAAAAATAATCTAACAATTATATCCAAATCACATGCACATCCTCATACCATGAAGAAAATACACACACAAAGTTTCATAATAATCGGTACAAAAATGTAAGAGGAGTTGCACTCACAAGAGGTATCAACTGATTATATATAAAGGGTGAAAAATGACTAAGTTTACAATGTGGAAAAAGTGACAAAAAATGATCTAACAATTATATCCAAACCACATGCATATCCTCATACCATGAAGAAAACATATGCAAAGTTTCAAATTAATCGGTACAAAACTGTAAGAGGAGTTGCGCTCACAAGAGGTACCCATTGCCTATATATTGAGGGTGAAAAATGACTAAGTTCACAATAAGGAAAAAGTAACAAAAATGTTCTAACAATAATACCCAAACCACATACACATCCTCATACTATGAAGACAAGAGGCCCACGGGCCACAACTCGCTCACCTGAGTGAAACCGCCACTGCAGATATGCAGATGGCATGCAACATTTTTCCAATACTCTTATGACAAGGCAATGGCTTAAACAGTTTTTGAAATATCTTGCTTACAAGGTTAAAATGCTGAAATTTTCAAAACGTTACAAGTAAAATAAGTCACCCCCAATGCCTCCTACCAACTTTTGAGTCAACTGGCATTTCGGTGCAGTAGAAGAAGCAAAAAATAGATTTTCAAGATGGCTGCCATCTTGGATTTCCGATCGGAATGATTATAGCTATTTTCTGATCTACAAGTCACCCTGATGCTTCCTACAAAGTTTCAAGTCAATTGACTTTTAGTTTTAAGAGAAGAAGCGAAAAATAGATTTTCAAGATAACTGTCATGGAGGCCATCTTGGATTTCCAATTGGCACGATTTGAGCTATTTTTTATGTACAAGTCATCCCGATGCTTCCTAGCAAGTTTGGAGTCAATTGGCCTTTCGGTTCAGGAGAAGAAGCGAAAAATAGCTTTTCAAGATGGCTGCCATGGTGGCCATCTTGGATTTCTAATCAGCACAATTTTAGCTATTTTTGATTTATAAGTCACCCCAATGCTTCCTAACCAGTTTGGAGTCAACTGGCTTTTGGGTTTCGGAGTAGAAGCGAAAAATAGATTTTCAAGATGGCTGCCATGTTGGCCATCTTGGAATTTGGACTGACATGATTTTAGCTATATTTGATCTACAAGTCACCCTGATGCTTCCTAGCAAGTTTGGAGTCAATTGGCCTTTCGGTTCAGGAGAAGAAGTGAAAAAGATTTTCAAGATGGCGGCCATGGCGGCCATCTTGGATTTCCGATCGGAACGATTTTAGCTATTTTTTTTATCTACATTTCACCCTGATGTTTCCTACCAAGTATCGAGTCAATTGGCCCTGGGGTGTAGGAAGAGTAGGCCTTTAAAGCAATTGTTCACGCCGCATGACCCATGATGGACGACGGACATTGACTGACCACAATAGCTCACCATGCGCACTTCATGCTCAGGTGAGCTAAAAATCTGAGCAAATTTGGCTCAGTGGCTTCAGAGAAGTCGTCAAATTCTCAACAATTTTCCCATATAAATGTTATGGGGCTCATACAAATGCATAGGGAAGCAAACTTGACCTTGCCGTAAAAAGGTCAAATGTCAACGTACGATAATCTTTTCAGCAATTTTGGTAGATCTCCTGTCCCTGATGATTTGTGCATAGATTTAGCCCCAAGGCATCCTCAGTTCTGAAGAAGAAGATTTTTAAAGGGTCTTACCATATATGGGCATGGTGGCCATCTTGGTCGACCTACCGCGACCATTTTAGCAATCTTTCGTTCCCCTGACTTAAGAAGGCACAATATGAAATTTGAGCAAATTTGGCTCAGTGGCTTCAGAGAAGAAGAAATTTAAAATTCTCAACAATTTTCCTATTCAAACGTATGGGGCTCATACAAATGCATAGGGAAGCAAACTTGATCCTGCCGTAAAAAGGTCAAATGTCATTGTACGACAATTCTTTTGGCAACTTTGGTAGACCTCTCCTTTCCGATGATTTGTGCAAAGATTCAGCCCCAAGGCATTCTCGGTTCTGGAGAAGAAGATTTTTAAAGGTTTTTACCATATATGGGCATGGCGGCCATCTTGGTCAACGGACCGCGACAATTTTAGCAATCTTTTGTTTCCCCACACTAAGGTGGCTCCATATGAAATTTGAACAAAATTAGCTCAGAGGCTTCAGAGGATAAGTCGTTTGAAACTCTTAACAATTTTCCCATTCAAATGTATAGAGCTCATACAAATGCATAGGGAAGCGAACTTGACCTTGCCGTAAAAAGGTCAAACGTCAACGTACGACAATTCTTTTAGCACCTTTGGTTGACCTCTCGTCCCCGATGATTCATGTAAAGATTCAGCCCCAAGGCATCCTCGGTTATGGAGAAGAAGATTTTTGAAGGTTTTTACCATATATGGACATGGCGGCCATCTTGGTCAACTGACCATGACAATTTTAGCAATCTTTTGTTTCCCCACCCTAAGGTGGCTCCATATGAAATTTGAACAAAATTAGCTCAGAGGCTTCAGAGGAGAAGTCGTTTGAAACTCTTAACAATTTTCCCATTCAAATGTATAGGGAAGCGAACTTGACCTTGCCGTAAAAAGGTCAAATGTCAACGTACGATAATTCTTTTGGCAACTTTGGTTGACCTCTTGTCCCCGATGATTCGTGCAAAGATTCAGCCCCAAGGCATCCTCGGTTATGGAGAAGAAGATTTTTAAAGGTTTTTACCATATATGGGCATGGCGGCCATCTTGGTCAACGGACCGCGACAATTTTAGCAATCTTTTGTTTCCCCACACTAAGGTGGCTCCATATGAAATTTGAACAAAATTAGCTCAGAGGCTTCTGAGGAGAAGTCGTTTGAAACTCTTAACAATTTTCCCATTCAAATGTATAGAGCTCATATAAATGCATAGGGAAGCGAACTTGACCTTGCCGTAAAAAGGTCAAACGTCAACGTACGACAATTCTTTTAACAACTTTGGTTGACCTCCCGTCCCCGATGATTCATGCAAAGATTCAGCCCCAAGGCAACCTCGGTTATGGAGAAGAAGATTTTTAAAGGTTTTTACCATATATGGGCATGGCGGCCATCTTAGTCGACGGACTGCGACCATTTTAGCAATCTTTCGTTCCCCCACCCTAAGGAGGCTCCATATGAAATTTGAGCAAAATTGGCTCAGCGGCTTCAGAGGAGAAGTCGTTTGAAAATGTTAACGAACGGACGGACGGACGGACGGACGGACGGACGGACGGACGGACGGACGGACGGACGGACGGACGACGGACGAAAAGTGATCACAATAGCTCATCCTGAGCAGAGCTCAGGTGAGCTAAAAACATATGCAAAGTTTCAAAACGATTGGTACAAAACTGTAAGAGGAGTTGCGCTCACAACAGGTACCCATTGTCTATACATTGAGGGTGAAAAATGACTAAGTTCACAATGTGGAAAAAGTGACAAAAAATGTTCTAACAATTTTACCCAAACCACATGCACATCCTCATATCATGAAGAAAACACATGCAAAATTTCAAAACAATCAGCATAAAACTTAGAAGGAATTGCGCTCACAACAGGTATCCACTATCTATATACTGAGGTGAAAAATGACTAAGTTCACAATGTGGAAAAAGTGACGAAAAAATAATCTGACAATTATATCCAAACCACATGCACATCTTCATACCATGACAAAAACACATGCAAAGTTTCAAAATGATCAGTACAAAACTATAAGAGGAGTTGCGCTCACAAGACACCCAGGGTAAATGTTGACGGAAAGCCCAATGGCTTCTGTTTCCCTATATGAGTCTATGAAAAACAAGTGACCCCTGGGGCATGACCATTTTTGACCCAAGGGCTAGAGGTCAAGATAAAGCTACATACCAAACATCAAAGACCTGGGCCCTCTAGTTTCAAACAAGAAGATTTTTAAAATTTTGCCTATAAGTCTATGTAGAAACATTTGACCTGTCCATTAAAAAGGTCGAGGTCAACAAAAGGTTAAAAAATTTCCAAACTTTATTGGGCCCATGACCCCTATGCTGCAGACCAAGCCGGAAGGGCATTGGCCTTTTGGTTCTTTGATTGTGTTGGGGTTTAACGACACGTCAACCCTTGAGGGTCATTTTGTGTCGTCTCCCAGAGAAAGGGAGAAAAGAGGTAGAAGAGAGTAGAGGAGATGAAAGAAAGAGGAACAGGAATGAAAGTGAAGAAACAGAAGAAATAAAAACATTCCCCCTCTACCCTTACCCACTACAAGGATAGCAGGCCTTGCCCAACTGTAAGCCAATATCAGTTGGACGCCCCAGTGATGTAAGATACACAGCACCTTCGCACCACCCGACCACCCCCAGGCCTTTTGGTTCAGTAGAGGAAGATTTTTAAAGGCTTTTTACCATATATGGGCATGGCTGCCATCTTGGTTAAGTGACCAGATGGGCCAAACAAACTTTGGTTCCATTCCAAAGCATTGAGGCTACATGTGATATTTGGCTTTGATTGGCTCACTGGTTTCTGAGAAGACTTCTGAAGCATTTCCCTATATGAGTGAATGAAAACAAGTGATCTCTGGGTCAGGGCCATTTTTTACCCCAGGGCTATAATAGGAAAATTCTTGGTTGAGGCCCACAAGATAAAGCTACACACCAATTATCAAAGGCCTCAGCCTTCTAGTTTCAGAAAAAAAGGGTCATGGTCAACCAAAAGTTATATTTTTTTCAAACTTTATTGGGCCCATGTCCCCAAAGCTGCATACTAAGCCCCCAAGGCCATTGGCCCTTTGGTTCTGGAGAAAAAGATTTTAAAGGGCCACAAATAGCTCACTTGATAAAAACAGCTACTGCATATCTGCAAATACCATGCAACTTATTCCAGTGTTGCCACAGCAACTAAGACACAAAGGACGATATGCATTAAGGATGCATTAATTTTGATGAAAAATCAAAGTTTTTCAATCACCAGGCTTTTCCTGTATTCAATTAGTGTAATGGTTGTAGTTTTCCGTTTGGGCACTCATTTTCCAAATGACCCGTTTACCAGTTAAAACTAGACATTAAATTTTGACAAACAGTTGGAAATGTGCCATTCTCAGCATTTTTGACGACTTCCAACTCTTGGCTAGTATACAGCACACCTAAATACCAAAAGGATATTGAATTATGTTATAGCCTGTGATAAGATCTACATCACATGTCAATATTATTTTGGTACCTTGGCAGAAATGTAAAACAGGACCAGACAAAGTGTCGCTTACAAGAATGACAACTCTGCCTTTCTTACTTTTGGCATTATCTCCCTTTGTTATATCTGACAGTGATATTCCATTGATTTTGTGTTCTGCTTTGTAAGTCAAAGACCCTTTGGAATATTTTTATGATACGAGGGATGTTCGAAATGAATTGCTTATTTCTATCTGGAGACTTCAAATTTCAAGTTAGCCCAAAAGTACTCATTTCATGCCCTCGAAGTACTCCTCGTGGCTAGAAATGCAAAGTTCAGCCGATGTATCCACTTCTTGAAGGCGTCACAGTACGCTGATTCAGGCACAGTAATAAGGTACTGATGAATGGCAGATCCAAGTGCCTGTCGGGACTGGTATTTCCGCCCAGCAAGGAATGCTTTCAATTTCAGAAACAAAAAGAAATCACATGGGGCAAGGTCTGGGGAATACGAGGGGTGAGGCAAAACAGTTACTTTTTCTTTCTTCAAAAACGCCGTAACTGTTGCAGAGGTATGAGCTGGGGCATTGTCATGTAGAAGACGGACATGTTTAAAACCAGTGGCAGGGCGTCGTTTCTGATAATACTTTTTCAGTTTCTTCAGTACTACGTCTTTGTAGTACTTTCCGGTGATGCTTTTGCCCTTTTTCACCGGCACTTTTATTGCGACTCCTTCACCAGAGAAGAAGATTGCATACAAAACCTTCTTTGTACTCAAAGAACGTTTGGCAATTATTGGGCGTTTGCTGTGTTTAGTGGCCCAGATCTTATTGCTAACCTTTCTGACGGGCTCAAAATAATGGACCCAGGTTTCATCACCTGTGACGACATTGGCAAACTGCTTTTTGTCATATTTTGGAAACATTTGAAGCAGCTTTTTGGCCACTTTAACCCGTTGCCTCTTTTGCTCGTCAGTCAACAGATGTGGCACCCATCTAGCAGAAATCTTTCTGACTTTCAAATGCTTCTTCAAAATAAGGTGAACCGTTGATAGTGATATGCCTACCTTTCGTGCAATATCACGAACTGTAAATCTGGCATCTCCTTCAATGATTTCCTTTATTTTGGAAATGATTTCTTTACGAGATGCAGATTTTGGCCTACCTGATTTCGGTGCATTTTTGATGGACTCTACATCAGACTCAAATTTCTTTTTCCACCGCCGAACTGTGTTATAAGACACACAAGAAGGTCCAAAAGCAGTAGAAATTTCAGTCATCAGCTTCTTCAAAGAACAACCAAGTTTTGAGCGAGCTTTGATGTAAGCCCGTATTTCATCTTTTTTGTCGACGCTTCTACCAACCATTTTTACTGCAGTGGTCAATGACTGCGTGTATTCAAATGGCAAATTTTATGTCTTACACTTAGTCTAACATGTACATTTATACACTACTGTGTAGATATTGAATAGCCCTATACAGGTATGTATTGGTTTTTATCGTGCCCCACGTGGATATCGAGCTAGAGGACAATAAGCAATTCATTTCGAACATCCCTCGTACTTGGTAGAAATGTAGAACAGGACCAGACAACTTGTAGCGTATGAGAATGACAACTCTGCTTTTCTTACTTTTGGCGTTATCTAATTTTGTTATGTCTGACAGTGATTATCCATTGATTTTGTGTCTGCTCTGTAAGTCAAAGACCCTTTGGAATATTTTTATGATACTTGATAGAAATGTAGAACAGGACCAGATGATGTGTTGCATAGAAGAATGACAACTCTGCCTTTCTTACCTTTTGCATTATCTCCCTTTGTTATGTCTGATAGTGATTATCCATTGATTTTGTGTCTGCTCTGTAAGTCAAAGGCCCTTTGGAATAAATTTATGATACTGGGTAGAAATGTAGAACAGGACCAGACGAGGTGTCATGTACTTATGACAACTATGGCTATCTTACTTTTGGATTTATCTCCAAAATGCTCTGTAACTGGAATACCCTTCAGAATATTTTGAAGGTACCTTGTTGAACTGTAGAATAGGACAAGACGACGTGTTCCTTACAAGAATGACAACTCTGCCTTCCTTACTTTTGCTGTTATCTCCCTTTGTTATATTTGACACTGACTATGAATTGATTTAGTGTCCACTATGTAAGTCAAACACTCTTTGGAATATTTTGATGATACTTGGTAGTAAAGAAGAACAGGACCAGACGACATCTCACATACAAGAATGACAACTGGTTTTTTTTTTTTATTTTTGTAGTTATCTCCCCTTCATGTGTTTGAATTTGATTTTTTGTCTCTGCTCTCTAGCAGGAATACCCTACAGAATATTTTGATGATGCTTGGTACAAATGTAGAACAGGACGAGATGAGGCGTTGCGTACAAGAATAACAACTGCCAGGATTTGGGGGGGACATTTGTTGTTTTTTTTTCTAAAAAACCTTTTCTAGTTACATTTGGTTTTCCATTAAATTACATTGCAAATGCATGCAAAAAAAAAAAAAAAAAAAAAAAAAAAAAATGGACAAAAATGAAAGCTGTTCCAAAATCAAAACATTTTCATCTTTATATTGAACAATGACTTAATTTACAGGTATAGGATTTATAAGGACCAAAACTTACTAAAATTAATCAAAATAGGCCAATTTTGGCATTTCTGGCAACTTTCAACACTTGACTTGCATAGAACACACCTGAATACCAAAAAGTACCATCAAAATATTCCAAAGGGCATTCCAGTTACAGAGCAGACGAAAAATCCATTTAAAACAAAAAAGGGAGATAACTCCAAAAGTAAGGAAGCCAGACTTGTCATTCTTGTAGGCGATACGTCATCTGGTCCTGTTCTACATTTCTACCAAGTATCACAAAAATATTCCAAAGAGTATTTGACTTACACAGCGGACACGAAATCAATGGATTATCACTGTCAAATATAACAAAGGGAGATAAAGGCAAAAGTAAGAAAGGCAGAGTTGTCATTCTTGTAAGCAACATGTCATCTGGTCCTGTTCTACATTTCTGCCAAGTATCCTCCAAATATTCCAAAAGGTATTCCAGCTACAGAACAGACGAGAAACCTATTTCAAACAAAAAGGAAATAACTCCAAAACTTAGAAAGCCAGAGTTGTCATTCTTGTATGCGACACGTCGTCTGGTCCTGTCACATTTCTACCAAGTTTCATAAGAATATTCCAAAGGGTCTTTGACTTACAGAGCAGACACAATATCAATAGATCACTAGAAAAGGTTTTTTAGAAAAAAAACAAATGTCCCCCCAATCCTGCCAGAGTTGTCATTCTTGTATGCAACACGTCATCTCGTCCTGTTCTACATTTGAACCAAGCATTATCAAAATATTCTGTAGGGTATTCGTGTTACAGAGCAGAGACAAGAAATAAAATTCAAACACAAGAAGGGGAGATAACGCCAAAAGTAAGAAAAGCAGAGTTGTCATTCTTGTACATGACACATTGTCTGGTCCTGTTCTACATTTCTACAAAGTATCATAAAAATATTCCAAAGGGTCTTTGACTTGCAGAGCAGACAGGAAATCAATGAATCATCACTGTCAAATATAACAAGGGAGCTAACGCCAAAAGTAAGGAAGGTAGAGTTGTCATTTTTGTATGCGACACGTTGTCTGGTCCTGTTCTACATTTCTGCCAAATACCATAGAAATATTCTAAAGGGTATACCAGTTTCAAAAAACTATTTCAAACAAAACAAAGGGAGATAACTCCAAAAGTAAGAAAGCCAGAGTTGTCATTCTTGTATGTGACACCTTGTCTGGTCTTCTTCTACATTTTTAACAAGTATAATAAAAATATTCCAAAGGGTCTTTGACTTACAGAGCGGACACAAAATCAAAGGATAATCACTCTCAGACATATCAAAGGAAGAAAACACCAAAAGTAAGAAAGGCAGAATTGTCATTCTTGTACGCGACACGTCGTCTGGTCCTGTTCTACATTTCTACCAAGTATCACAAAAATATCCAAAGGGTCTTTGACTTACAGAACGGACACAAAATCAATGGATTATCACTGTCAAATACAACAATGGGAGATAACGCCAAGGTAAGAAAGGCAGAGTTGTCATTCTTGTATGCAACACGTCCTCTGGTCTTGTTCTACATTTCTGCCAAGTACCATCAAAATATTCCAAAGAATATTCCAGTTACAGAGCAGAGGAGAAATCTATGACAAACAAAACAAAGAGAAATAACTCCAAAAATAAGAAAGCCAGAGTTGTCATTCTTGTACATGACTAGTCATCTGGTCCTGTTCTACATTTCAACCAAGTATCATAAAAATATTCCAAAGGGTCTTTGACTAACAAAGCGAACACAATATAAATGGATAATCACTGTCAAATATAACAAAGAAAGATAACGCCAAAAGTAAGAAAGGCAGAGTTGTCATTCTTGTACAAGACATGTCGTCTGGTCCTGTTCTACATTTCTACTAAGTATCATAAAAATATTCGAAAGAGTCTTTGACTTACAGAGCGGATACGAAATCAATGGATTATCACTGTCAAATATATCAAAGGGAGATAACGCCAAAAGTAAGAAAGACAGAGTTGTCATTCTTGTATGTGACACATTGTCTGGTCCTGTTCTACATACCATCGAAATATTCCAAAGGGTATTGGAGTTACAGAGCGGACACATAATCTTTTCCAAATAAAACAAAGGGTGATAACTCCAACAGTAAGAAAGCCAGAGTTGTCAATCTTGTATGCGACAAGTCATCTCGTCCTGATCTACATTTCTACTAAGTATCACCAAAATATTCCAAAGGGTATTCAATTACAAAGCAGACAAGAAGTTTTACACCGACGCCAATGCCAACAGGATCTGTCCCAAAAACAATATGAGCGGACACGAAATCTTTTTCAAATAAAACAAAGGGGGGTCACTCCAACAGTAAGAAAGCCAGAGTTGTCAATCTGGTATACGACACGTCATCTCGTCCTGATCTACCAAGTATCATCAAAATATTCCAAAGGGTATTCAAGTTACAGAGCAGACAAGAAGTTTTACGCCGACGCCAAGGCCAACACAATCCGTCCCAAAAACAATATGTCCCCCCCCCTACTCTTTGGTAATGGGGGACATAAAGACTATGTAGTAAAGGCTGAACTTTGACCTGCCATATCTTTTCATAGGGATTTTTGGAGTTATTCTCCTTTGAAATTTGACAATGGTAGTTTCTGAAAACAGGCAATGATAAAGGTTCATAACATGTAGAGATGGATCTGTTTCGAAGGGGGCCAAAAAAAGGTTTTGATGCTTGTACTCCTTTGTCCATAGCATAAAAAAGATCAAAGGTCATTGCAGTATCATCATTTCAACAAACTTTGTAGACTTTTTGAGTCCCTGATGCTGTATACCAAGATTCAGCCTTAGAGCTTTCTTATTTCTGGAGAAGAGGACTTTTAAGTGCTTTTACCATATATTGACATGGCAGCCATCTTGTTCAATAGTGCAGAACCAGTCAAACAACTGTCAACATCCTTTCTACAGAAGGCCCCTTGTGAAATCTGGTGAAAACTGTTCAAGTGGTTTCAGAGAAGAAGAAGAAATTTAAAGATTTCATGATTTTATACATGAATATAGCCCAGGGGCAAGGGCAGATAACCCCCAAAATTTTGACAGTAGCTAAACACTTTTTACTACTTTAATCATATATTGTAAGTCTTTATTATCCATTGAGAAAATGATTTTTCAACATTTTCCCGAACATATGCATTGAGGTGCAAATCTGACCTTGCCGTAAAAAGGTCAAAGACAATCATTTGAACAAACTTGGTAGACCTCGATTCACTCACCTGATAAAAACAGCTTTTGCATATCTGCAACTACCATGCAACTTCTTCCAGTGTTGCCACAGCAACTAGGACACACCCTAACAAGAAGCCCATGGACCCACAATGCTCACCTGAGTTAACTGCTGTAAGTTAATCAGGTCATTTACTATCATTCCCAATTAGCCTGTCAAGTTTCAAGGCAATGTCTTTAACAGTTTTTGAGATATCTTGCTTACAAGGTGAAAATGCTGGAATTTTCAAAGGGCCATAAGTAAAACCAGTTTAAACACCAGGGGATTGATTGGCAGGATTTATGTAGGGGACCACTAAACATTGCTACATACTAAATACATAAGCTGTGGGCCTGATGGTTTCAGACAAGAAGATCTTTCACAATATAACTGTGGGAGTAAATGACCCCCAGGGCATGGCCAATTTGGACCCCAGGGGCATGGTTGGCAGGATTTATGTAGGGGACCACAATGCTACATACTAAATATATAAACTGTGGGCCTTAAGGTTTCAGAGAAGAAAATATTTTAAGGTTTTTCCCATTATAAGTCTATGGGAGCTAATGACCCCTGGGGCATGGCCAATTTAGACCCCAGGGGCTTCATTGGCAGGATTTATGTAGGGGACCACTAAACATTGCTACATACTAAATATATAAGCTGTGGGCCTCATAGTTTCAGTGAAAAACTTTTTTTTTATTTTTTTATTTTTTTTCCCACTATAAGTCCATGGCAGCTTATGACCCCCTGAGAAGTGGCCACTTTGGACCCCAGGGGCATGGTTGAAAGAATTAATGTAGAAGACCACCAAACATTGCTACATACTAAATCTGTAAGCTCTGGACCTCATGGTTTCAGATATAAGGACTTTTGAAGGTTCTTTAGCTACACAGTTCTATATATGACCCCTGGGGTGTGGCCAGTTTGGACCCCAGGGACTTGATTGGCAGGATTTATGTAGGGGACCACTACACATTGCTACATACTAAATACATGTATATAAACTGTGCATGGGCCTCATGGCTTTTTAGGTTTTTTCCCATTTTAAGTCTATGGGAGCTAATGACCCCTTAGGCACGCCCAATTTAGACCCCAAGGCCATGGTTGGCAGGATTTATGTAGGAGACCACCAAACATCGCTACATACTTAATCTGTTAGCTCTAGGACTCATGGTTTCAGAGAAGAAGATGTTCTTAAGCTATATAGCTCTATATAAACATAAGACCCCCTGGGATGTGGCCTGTTTGGAGCCCAGGGGTTTGATTAGCAGGATTTATGTAGGGGACCACTAAACACTGCTATTCACTAAATATGTAAGGTGTGGGCCTCAAGGTTTCAGAGAAGATTTTTTCATTATAAGTCTATGGGAATTAATGAACCCCAGAGCGTGACCAGTTTAGACCCCAGGGGCTAGATTGGCAGGATGTATGGGACCACTAAACATTGCTACACACTAAATATATAAGCTGTGGGCCTCAGGGTTTCAGAGAAGAAGATTTTTTTAAGTTTTTCCCATTATAAGTCTATGGGAGCTAATGACCCCCTGGGCATGGCCGGTTTGGACCCAAGGGGCTTGATTGGCAGAATTATGTAGGAGACCATTAAACACTGCTACATACTTAATCTGTTAGCTCTCTGCCTCATGGTTTCAAAGAAGAAGATTTTTGAAGATTCTTTAGCTATATAGTTCTGAAGATGGACACCAGCATCTATGTCACTGGATTGGTGGACAAACACAAGTATCTTGTTAAATATCTGGTATGCACGGAAACTTTGAACACAGTAATATTAGACTGCAAGCCCATTTCAAGCAGATTTTTATTTAACAGCCCTTTCCAATATCTCCATTATTCAGGTATTATCCATATATACATATGACTCCCTGGGGTGTGGCCAGTTTGGAGCCCAGGGGCTTGATTGGCAGAAAATATGTAGGGGACCACTACACATTGCTATATACTCAATATATAAGCTGTGGGCCTCAAGGTTTCAGAGAAGAAGATTTTTTAAGTTTTTTCCATTATAAGTCTAATGACCCCCGGGGCATAGCCAGTTTGGACCCAAGGGGCTTGATTGGCAGGATTTATGTGGTGGACCACTACACATTGCTACATACTAAATATAGAAGCTCTGGGCCTCATGGTTTCAGAGAAGAAGATTTTTAAATGTTTTCCCATTATAAGTCTATGGGAGCTAATGACCCCCAGGGTGTGGCCAGTTTGGACCCCTGAGGCATGGTTGGCAGCATTTATGTAGGGGACCACTTAACATCACTTCATACTTAATCTATTAGCTCTTGGCCTCATGGTTTCAGAGAAGAAGATTTTTGAAGGTTCTTCAGCTATATATAAGCATATGACCCCTTGGGCGTGGCCAATTAGGACCTCAGGGGCTTGACTGGCAGGATTTATGTAGGGGACCACTACACATTGCTACATATTAATATATAAGCTCTGGGCCTCATGGTTTCAGAGAACAAGATTTTTAAGTTTTTCCCATTATAAGTCCATGGAAGATAATGACCCCGCTGAAGGTAGCCACTTTGGATACCAGGGGCTTGATTGGCAGGATTTATGTAGGGAACCACTACACATTGCTATGTAAGCTGTGGGCCTCATGGTTACAGAGAAGAAGATTTTTTTAAGTTTTTCCCATTATATGTCTATGGGAGCTAATGACCCCTGGGGGAATGACCAGTTTGGACCCCAGGGGCTTGATTTGCAAGATTTATGTAGGGGACCCCTAAACATTGCTACATACTAAATACATAAGTTGTGGGCCTCATGGTTTCAGAGAAGAAGATTTTTTTAAGTTTTTCCCATTATAAGTCTGTGGGAGATAATGACCCCTGGGGCATGGCCAGTCTGGACCCCAGGGGCTTGACTGGCAGGATTTATGTTGGGGAGCACTAAACATTGCTATATACTAAATATATTAGCTCTGGGCCTCATGGTTTCAGAGAAGAAGACTTTTTAAGTTTTCCCATTATGTCTATGGGAGGTAATGGCCCCCAGGGTGTGGCCAATTTGGCAGAATGTATGTAGGGGACCACCAAACATTGCTACATACTAAATATGTAAGCTATGGGCCTCATGGTTTCAGAGAAGAAGATTTTTTAAATTTTTTTTTTCCATTATAAGTCTATGGGAGGTAATGAACCCCTGGGCATGGCCAGTTTGGACCCCAGAGGCTTGATTGGCAGGATTTATGTTGGGGACTACTAAACATTGCTACATACTAAATATAAAAGCTCTGGACCTCATGGTTTCAGAGAAGAAGATTTTTTTAAGTTTTTCCCATTTTAAGTCTATTGGAGTTCACACACCCCTGGGGTGTGGCCAGTGTGGATCGCAGGGGCTTGATTGGCAGAATTTATGTAGGGGACCGCTAAACATTGCTACATACAAAATATATAAGCTGTGGGCCTCATGGTTTCAGATAAGAAGATTTTTGAAGTTTTTCCCATGATAAGTCTATGGGAGCTAAATCGGCATGGTGGCCATCTTGATTTACGACCATGACCATTTTTACAAATTTTACAATCCCCCTTTAACACAAGGCTCCACATGAAGCTTGAAGAAATTTGGCCTAGGGATTTCAGAGGAGAAGTCGTTCAAAGGTGTGAACCGACAGAGAGACGGATGGAGGGATGATGGACAGAGGGACGACAGACGGGGAGTGATCACAATAGCTCATCCTGAAAAGGTCAACAGTCATCATTTGAACAAACTTAGTAGACTGAGCCCTCAATGCTGCATACCAAGATTCAGCCTCAAAGCTTTCTTAGTTCTGGAGAAGAAGTGTTTTACCATATATGGGCATGGCAGCCATCTTGTTCAATGGGGCAAAACTATTTAACCAAATGAGAAGAAGACTTTTAAAGATTTCACAATTTTATACATGTATATAGCCCAGGGGCAAGGGCAGATAACCCCCCAAAATTCTGACAGTCTAGTTTAATCATACATTGTAAGTTTCAGCCAGTAGTCTTTTATACATTCTGAGAAAATGATTTTCAACATTTTCCCCATACAAATGTATGAAGGCGCAAATTTGACCTTGCCGTAAAAATGTCAAAGGTCAACCCATGACCATCATTTGAATAAACTTGGCAGACATTGAGTTCCTGATGCATATACATGTACCAAGATTCAGCCTGAAAGCTTTCTTGATTCTGGGGTAGAAGATTTTTAAGGTGCTTTTACCATATATCAGCATGGCGGCCATCTTGTTCAATGGTGTGGATCCATTTGAACAAATTGTCAAAATCCTTTCTACAGAAGACCCCATGTCGTGAAAACTGCTCACTTTCTGTTTCACAGAAAAAGACATTTGAAAATAACACAAATTTATACAAATATATATAGCCCAGGGGCAAGGGCAGTTAACCTCCAGATGGGACAAAATTTTGATTGTAACTCTGACGTTTTACTACTTTAATCACACATTGCAAATTTCAGCCATTAGTCTTTAATACATTTTGAGAAACTGACTTTCCAACACTTTCTCCATACAAATATATTGGGGAGCAAATTTGACCTTGCCTTAAAAAGGTCGAAGGTCAACATATGACAATCACTTGAACAAACTTGGTAGACCTTGAGTCCCCGATGCTATATACCAAGATTTTTAAGTGTTTGTACCATATATTGGCATGGCAGCCATCTTGTTCAAATGTGCGGAACCATTCAAATAAATTGTCAACATCATTTCAACAGAAGGCCTCATGTGAAATCTGGTGAAAACTGCTCAAGCAGTTTCAGAGAAGAAGACATTTAAAAATTATACAATTTCATACATGTATACAGCCCCGGGACAAAATTTTCACTGTATCTAAAAATTTTTTCTACTTTAATCACTCATTGTAAGTTTCAGCCATTAGTCTTTAATACATTTTGAGACTAGAAAAGTGTCCATGGGACATGGATGCCCCTGCCTGGTGCCCTTTGTATCATATGGTGCTTAAATTATAGGCCAAGAGTGGTGGTCCAGAGAGATATTGGAAATAACATAATAATCTTGTAGGTAAGACAATAGAAACCATAGCTGATGTTCAATGGGGATGGGGAAAATCCCAACCTTAGGGTCCAACCTTCCAGTCAGAAATGAGGCTGTGAAGTTTCATGAATATATTCCATATGGTTTAAGAGGTATGAGCCAGACACTAAAAAAACACATGGATTTTAGGCAAGGGAGGTAATCCAAAAACTGAATTAGCCAGAGTTGTCTTTCTTGTTCCTGACACATCATCTCAATATGATTTAGCCATCTATGAAGTTTCAGGAATACATTTGATACAGTTTAGGAGTTATGAGCCAGGCAATACATGGATTTTAGGCAAGGGGAGGTCAATGAAAAATGAATTAGCTAGAGTTGTTTTCCCTGTTTGCAACAGATTGTCTTGATACCATTAAGCCATCTGTGAAGTTTCATGAATATATTCCATATGGTTTAGGAGTTATAAGATGGACATGAATTTTCAGCATTACACTACATGGGTTTTTGGCAAGGGAAGTTAATCAAAAAGTCTATCAAGGAATGGCAAAGTTATGGACCGGACATGAAAAAAAGACCATATTTTTTACCTTTGACCTCTAAGTGTGACCTTGACCTTGGAGCTATAATGGGTCAACATTGCTTCCAAGTGTTTTCAAAATCCACTGAGAAATGGCAAAGTTATGGACCCGACATAAAAAAAAAAAGACCTTATTTTTAATAGTTGACCTCTAAGTGTGACCTTGACCTTGGCACTACAGAACTGGGTCTTGCGATTAAAAAATTGCGTCATGATGGTCAACATTTCTGCCAAGTCATTTCAAAATTCATCAAGGAATGGCAAAGTTCTGGACCGGACATGAAAAAAAGACCTTATTTTTTACCTTTGACCTCTAAGTGTGACCTTGACATTGGAGCTACAGATATAGGTCTTGCTGGTGACACATCATCTCATGATGGTCAATATTTCTGCTGAGTCATTTCAAAATCCATGAAGGAATGGCAAAGTTATGGACTGGATACGAAAAAAAGACCCTACTTTTGACCTTTGACCTCTGTGACCTTTACCTTGTGTTATATATAGGGTGTTTACTATGTTTCCATAAATAGCTCTATTTACTATGTTTCCAAAAATAACTTTCTAGAACAACATGTTTACAATAACATGATGTTTACGTCCTTGATTCTGGACCGAGTTGTTTTTAGAATGTCATGGAAGATTTAGAAGTTTCTTGATTGGAACTGGAAAATAAGAGATGCTTGTAGTAAATTCTTTTTCTAGAACCTTCTTTGATATTATATAAGGAGAAAAGATTTTCATCTGGGCATCTTTGTATACTTTCACTGGAAATTATTCTATACTGGATTACTTTAATATTTTATTCATTCTGGACCTAAATTCTGAATTCAGGAACTTTAAATTGTGGGATCAGAAACTGATATTCAAAGGATTTGTTTTATAAATTCTTGTGGATTATTTTTGAGGGACTTTGTGACATAAACTTGAAAGGTACTGTTAACTTACATTCTTTTGTTTTGAATCTTATCTTATTTTTTTGTGAATAAATATTGTTAATAATTTAAAGCTTGTTGCTGGTTTTACTTTCATTTCTTTCTCGTTACGCCTGGCTCGTAACAGAAATTGGGGGCTCGTCTGGGATCGAACATTTTCTTGAGCTAAAACAAGTTTGAGCTTTTTAAAGAAAACAAATATTGATCTTTAAAGAAAAAAAAAAAAATATTTGTTTGCTATAAAACAAGTACTGACTTTAAAAAAATTTCAGTAAATATAAAAATCTTTATTTTATAAAAAACAAGTATTGACTTTCAAAAAAAAAAAAAAAAAAAAATATAAGTAAATAATAAAAAAGCAAGTACTGACTTTTGAAAAATATCAACAAATAAACTCTGATTGATAAATCTACTTGATAAAACCAGCAAAAAGCAATCATGTTATTTGACCTTCAAGCTTTCATAGCTGCGCCTTTGCAGGAGCTGTTAAATTTGGCCAAAAAGTCAGATTTGTTGGACATTGCTGCTCACTATGAATTAACTACCGTCAATAAGTCCATGTTAAAACAGGAAATAAAAAATATTTTAGTCCAATTTTTGGTTGATAAGGAAATTCTTGATTCTTCAGCTTTGTCTCTTGTTCTCCTAACTCAGACCGGTTTGCAAATGCGAGAGCTTGAAATTCAGAGGCAAATTGAGTTAGAAAAATTAAGATTAGAGCAAGAAAAACTTAAAATGGAAATGGAGGAAAGAGTAAAAGAACAAGAAAGACAAATGCAGAAAGAAAGAATGGAAATGGAAGAGAGGGAGAAAGAAAAAGAAAGACAAATCCAGATAGAAAGGGAAAAATTAAAATTTGATACAGAATTAAGAATGAAAGAATTAGAAATGCAAAAGATGACGGTAAAACGGCAACCTTTAAACTCTGGGGCTCATTTCGGTATTACCAAACACATCAGATTAGTTCCTCCATTTCAGGAAAAAGAGGTTGACAAATATTTTCTTCATTTTGAAAAAGTAGCAGAAAATTTAAAATGGCCAAAGGAGCATTGGACTTTGCTTTTGCAAAGTGTTATAATTGGGACGGCTCGAGAAATTTATACTCAGCTGACTGTTGAGCAGAGCTCCAGTTATGATACTGTAAAGGAATTAATTCTTAAGGCTTATGAGTTGGTCCCTGAGGCTTACAGGCAAAAATTTAGGAACTGTAAGAAAGAAAATGAGCAGACCCATGTAGAATTTGCTAGAACTAAAGGACAGTTATTTGATAGGTGGTGCTCTTCAAAGAAAATTGGCTCTAATCATGAAAAACTTAGGCAGCTCATGCTTGTAGAGGAGTTCAAAAGGTGCATAAATTCAGACATTAAATCCTTTTTAGATGAGAAACAGGTTGAAACTTTGGAAGCTGCAGCTAGACTTGCAGATGATTATGCTTTAACACATAAAGTTTCCTTTATTAATAAGTCAAATCCCTCTAGAAGACCATTTTTCCCACAGTCAGGATCCAAACATAGTCCCAGTAATCCATCTGGCAATTATAGCCAAACATTTACTCCTAAACCCAAATCTTCTGGTGAAAACAAGGATCAAAATCCCTTATCTCAACCAATTTGCAATTATTGCAAAAAGACAGGTCATATTATTTCTGAGTGCTTACATTTGAAAAGAAAGAAAGAAAAACAAGAGGGGCTTAATTAAACCTACTGGCCTTACCTCTTTACAGTCAAAACCACAGTCATGTGTTAAGGAGGAAGATCCTATCCAGACCGAAAGGCCTGAGACTGATTCTGTTATGGAGATTTATGAACCATTCTTATCAGATGGTTTTGTGTCACTAAATAGTGACTATGCCCAGTCTACCCCAATTAAAATCTTATGAGATACCGGAGCTTCTCAATCCCTTATTTTAGCAGATACACTGCCTTTTTCTGAGAAGACTTCTTCTGGGACAAGTGTCCTTATTCAGGGTGTAGAGTGTGGATTTGTTAATGTTCCTCTTCATAACATTTATTTATCCTCAGACTTGGTGACTGGTTTAGTGGCTGTCGGTATTCGACCTTCTTTACCTTTTAAAGGTGTTCACTTATTGCTAGGCAATGACTTAGCAGGAGATAAGGTTGTGGTAAACCCACTTTTGACTAACATACCTTGTATTGATCAGCCACCTGATCCCATTGAACAGGAAATCCCTGATCTTTATCCATCATGTGCCGTTACAAGGGCCATGGCAAAAAAAGCAAAACAGAATGATGGGGACATTGATTTAACTGATACCTTTTTGGGTCAGTCTTTTAAATATGAGATTACAAATTCTCTTTCATCCAGCCTGTCTGACAAGCAGACAGGTGACAAGTCAGAGTCCAGTCATTACTCTTCAATATTAAATGACCAAGGTCAAGGTCATGACTTGGTGTCAAGGTCACAACTTTGTCAGGAACAGCATAATGATCCTGAAATTTTGCCTTTGCTTGAAAGGGCTTTAGATGAGAAAGAAATAGATCAAGTCCCAGTCTGTTTTTATGTCAAAAATGGCATTTTAATGAGAAATGGCGTCCTCCTGATGTCTCAGCAGAAGACGAGTGGACTGTTAACCACCAAATAGTGGTTCCAAGGGTTTATCGCCCTGAAATTTTGAACCCATGAGACTCCCATGTCAGGTCGTTTAGGTGTAAACAAGACCTATCACAAAATTCTTAACCATTTTTACTGGACAGGGTTAAAATCTGACGTTTCTCAGTTTTGTAAATCTTGCCATACTTGTCAGATGGTAGGAAAAACCAACCAGACAATACCAAAAGCTCATTTACAGCCCGTACCTGCTTTTGATGAACCTTTTAGCAGAATAATTATTGATTGTGTTGGTCCCTTGCCCAAAACAAAGTCAGGTAATGAATATCTTCTCACTATAATGTGTGCTTCTACACATTTCCCAGAAGCCATTCCACTCAGGAATATTAAAACTAAGAACATTGTTAAGGCTTTGGTAAAGTTTTTTACATTTGTAGGTCTCCCAAAGTCTGTTCAGTCGGATCAGGGCTCTAATTTTATGTCTGGAATTTTTCAACAGGTCATGCACGAGTTGGGCATTACTCAATATAAATCTTCACCTTATCATCCTGAAAGTCAAGGTGCCCTTGAAAGATTTCATCAGACACTGAAAAATATGAGCAGATCATACTGCTTTGATACTGAAAAAGATTGGGATGAGGGCATCCATTTGTTGTTGTTCGCTGTTAGAGAATCTGTTCAGGAATCTCTTTGTTTCAGCCCATTTGAGCTGGTATTTGGCCACACTGTGCGTGGACCTTTGAAACTTTTGAAAGAGAAATTTCTCTCAAATGATGGCAGTTCTCTGAACTTACTTCAGTATGTATCAGATTTTAAAGACAGACTGTCTAGAGCTTGTGAGGCTGCTCGGACCAATCTTAAGTCAGCACAAAGGAAAATGAAACGTTGGTATGATGAAAATGCAAAAGAAAGAAAATTCATGCCTGGAGACAGGGTACTTGTTCTTTTGCCTATTCCTGGCAAACCATTGCAAGCCAGGTATTATGGCCCTTACACTGTAGATAAACAGATAAGTGATGTAAATTACATTGTTAACACTCCTGGGAGACGCAAACAAAAACAATTATGTCATGTTAACATGCTTAAACAATACATAGATAGGGATAGCTCTTCTGTTACACCAATTAGTGTTGTTAGTTCGGTCTCTCAAGAACAAAGTGAAGTGAACTCTGAAGACATAAACTTGACCAAATCTGATCCTGCTTCATCAAAACTTCAGAGTTCTGACATTCTAAAGGATCTCGACCAGAAACTCACACCTAGATCCAGTCCAAAGAAAATAACTGAAACAGTTAATTTATCAATATAAACACTTATTTCCGGACATTCCTACAAGGACTGACAAAATTTATCATGATGTGAATGTTGAGGGCTCACAACCTGTCAAACAACATCCATATAGAAAACAAAAATATCTTAAGGAGGAAATTCAGTATTTGCTGGACAATGATTTTATTGAACCAAGTCAAAGTGAATGGAGTTCACCTTGCATTCTTGTGCCAAAACCTGATGGAACATATCGGATGTGCACCGATTACAGGAAGGTCAATAATTTGAGTAAAACAGACACTTTTCCCATACCAAGAATGGATGACTGTATTGACAAAATTGGAAATTCAAAATATATAACTAAATTTGATCTTCTGAAAGGATTTTGGCAAATTCCTCTCACAGAAAGAGCCAAAGAGGTCTCAGTATTTGTTACTCCTGATGGATTATATCACTATAAAGTAATGCCTTTCAGAATGAAAAACTCTCCGGCAACATTTCAACGCTTAATCAACACCATAGTAGCTGGAATCGAGCATTGCGATGCTTACATCGATGACGCCATCATATACAATGATGACTGGAATCACCATCTTGGAACTATCAAAGTATTCTTTGATAAACTAAGTGAAGCAAACTTGACAATAAACCTTGCTAAAAGTGAATTCTGTCATGCAACTTTAACATTTCTAGGACATGTTGTGGGTCATGGTCAGGTTAAACCTATAGAGGTTAAAGTTGAAGCTATTTCAAATTTTCCGGTGCCCACATGCAAAAGACAACTGATGAGGTTTCTTGGTATGGCCGGTTATTACAGAAAATTCTGTAATAATTTTTCTGTCATTGCTGAGCCACTGACTAATTTACTTAGTAAAAGAATGAGGTTTAAGTGGACCAGTGACTGTCAGAATGCCTTTGATAAACTGAAAGCCATACTGAGAGGTGAGCCGGTTCTCTTGGCACCAAATTTTAATAAAGAATTCAAGTTAGCAGTAGATGCGAGTGATGTTGGTGCAGGTGGTGTATTACTGCAAGAGGATGACAATGGTGTGGATCATCCAGTTTGTTACTTTTCCAAAAAGTTTAACAAATATCAAAAGAATTATTCTACAGTAGAGAAAGAATGTTTGTCTCTCATTCTTGCTCTTCAACATTTTGAAGTTTATCTGACTTCTTCGTCCTCACCTATTGTTGTTTTCAGTGATCACAATCCACTGACTTTCATCCATAAGATGAAAAACAAGAATCAGAGGTTGCTCAGATGGAGCCTGTTGTTACAGGAATATAATCTTGACATCAGGCATATCAGGGGAAAAGATAATATTATTCCTGATGCCTTGTCCAGAGCATGATGTCTTGATCTGTGGTTTCCTGTAACTTGCTGTATATAAGATAATAATTGCCTTTATCAGTATTTTATTTTATGATAATTTTATGGCAAAAGAAAGCTTTATTACATAAATCTTTCTTTTCCTTGAAGAGGGGAAGTGTTATATACAGGGTGTTCATTTATCTTAAGCATCATGTTTACTATGTTTCCATAAATAGCTCTATTTACTATGTTTCCAAAAATAACTTTCTAGAACAACATGTTTACAATAACATGATGTTTACGTCCTTGATTCTGGACTGAGTTGTTTTTGGAATGTCATGGAAGATTTAGAAGTTTCTTGATTGGAATTGGAAAATAAGAGATGCTTGTAGTAAATTCTTTTTCTAGAACCTTCTTTGATATTATATAAGGAGAAAAGATTTTCATCTGGGCATCTTTGTATACTTTCACTGGAAATTATTCTATACTGGATTACTTTAATATTTTATTCATTCTGGACTTAAATTCTGAATTCAGGAACTTTAAATTGTGGGATCAGAAACTGATATTCAAAGGATTTGTTTTATAAATTCTTGTGGATTATTTTTGAGGGACTTTGTGACATAAACTTGAAAGGTACTGTTAACTTACATTCTTTTGTTTTGAATCTTATCTTATATTTTTGTGAATAAATATTGTTAATAATTTAAAGCTTGTTGCTGGTTTCACTTTCATTTCTTTCTCGTTATGCCTGGCTTGTAACACTTTGCACTACAGACCTGGGTCTTAGACGCAACAAATTTTTTCATGAAGGTCAACATTTCTGCCAAGTCATTTCAAAATCCATTGAGGAATGGTAAAGTTATGGACCGGACACGAAAAAAAAAAAAAACCTTATTTTTAACCTTTGACCTCTAAGTGTACTTGACCTTGGTGCTACAGACCTGAGTCTTGCGCCAGACACATTGTGTCATGATGGTTAACATTGCTGCCAAGTCATTTCAAAATCCATCAAGGAATAACAAAGTTATGGACTGGACAAAATGTGTACATACATACATACAGACAGGGTAAACACTATATGCCCTTCCACCATTCTTCAAATGGCTGGGGCATAATAAAAGCACCGCAAGCATAATACCCCGCCACAGTGATTATTTGTTTATGTATTAAAGTTATCGTTGCGAAAATGTCTGGAAAGGAAATGACGGAGGGACAGATAACAATCCTAAACCAGATCTTGATAATATCAATGGACAGATAACAATCCTAAACCAGATCTTGGTAATATTAATGCATATAGCAAGTTTGGTAAAAAGGCCTTGTTATTTACTCAAATTATCATCCGGAAATAAAAATATGGGTGTGTCTCGGGCAGACAACTCTGTAAAAATTTGACGAAATCTGCCCATTAGCAATTCCAAAACAGATCTCCTTAATGTTAATGCATATAGCAAGTTTGGTTAAAATCACTTGTTATTTACTCAAGTTATCATCCGGAAACGAAAATATGGGCGCGTCTCAGGCAGATAACTTTGTAAAAATTCGATGAAATTTACCCATTAGCAATCTCAAACCAGATATCCACAATATCAATGCACATACTAAGTTTGGTGAAAATCCCTAGTTATTTACTCAAGTTATCGTCCGGAAACGAAAATATGGGCGTGTCTCGCGCAGATAGCTGTAAAAATTTTACAAAATTTGCCCATTAGCAGTCCCAAACCAGATCTCCTTAACGTCAATGCATATAGCAAGTTTGGTTAAAATCCCTTGTTATTTACTCAAGTTATTGTCCAGAAATGAAAATATGGGCGAGTCTCGGGCAGATAACTCTGTAAAAATTTGACGAAATTTGCCCATTAGCAATCCTAAACCAGGTATCCACAATATCAATGCACATATCAAGTTTGGTGAAAATCTACTGTTGTTTACTCAAGTTATCATCCAGAAACAAAAAACGGACGGATGGCCGTACGACGGACTGACGGACAGACACACGGACGTCCAACGTGAAACTATAATTCCCCGACACTATTGTGTGGGGGGGTATAAAAATGACAAAAATGAACATTTTCCCCATATAAATGTATAGGGATGCTAAATTGACCTTATCGTAAAAAGTCAAAGGTCAACCTATGGTCATCATTTGAACAAACTCAGTAGACCTTGAGTCCCCGATGCTATATACCAATATTCAGTCTCAAAGCTTTCTTGGTTCTGGAGAAGATACCATATATGGGCATGGCAGCCATCTTTTTCAATGGTGCGGAACCATTCAAACAAATTGTCAACCATAACCTTTCCACAGAAGGCACCATATGAAATCTGGTGAAAATTGCTCAAGCAATTTCAGAGAAGAAGACATTTAAAAATAACACAATTTTATACATGTACATAGCCCAGTGGCAAGGGCAGATAACCCCCAAGGGACAAAATTTTGATTGTAACTAAAAACTTTTACTACTTTAATCATACATTGTAATTTTCAGCCATTAGTCTTTAATACATTTGAGAAAATAACTTTTCAACATTTCCCCATATAATAAATGTATAGAGACGCAAATTTGACCTGGCCATAGAAAGGTCAAAGGTCAACCTACAGTCATCATTTGAATAAACTTGGTAGACCTTGAGTCCCTGATGCTATATACCAAGATTCAGCCTTAAAAGCTTTCTCTGTTCTGGAGAAGATTTTTTAGTGTTTTTACCATATATGGGCATGGTGGCCATCTTGATTAATGAACCTTGACCATTTGAACAAATTTTCGACCCTCCTTTAACAGAAGGCTCCACATGAAGTTTGAAGAAAACTGGCCCAGAGTGTTCAGAGGAGAAGTCATTCAAAGGTGTGGATGGATGAAGGACGAATAACAGATGGCAAGTCATCACAATAGCTCATCATCCTAAGTGAAAAAGGTTGATAAAAAGTTGATAACAAGAGGCCCACAGGCCATGGCTTGCTCACCTGAGTGAAATAGCCACTGCAGATATGCATTTGTTATGCAACATTTTTTTCAACTCTGTCATTGCAACTAATGAAAGTATCATTATTTAAGCAGTTCTTGGTTTTGAAGAAGAAGAATGTGCTTTTTATTCTTCTTCTTCAAATTATTATTTTTTGGTTTAGGGGCTAGTTAATGAATTTTGAACAGAATGAACTTCAAAATACCTCATAATTATGTCCAAAATCGCCCAAACATAGCCCCTAAACCTTGGATGTTTGCCTGGACAGACAGACAAACACTCAAAATTTCAGACGGTATAATACACTTGCCACCTTTTGTGGCAGGGCATAAAAATAGCCATCAGAGGAGATGGCAAATCCACCGACAAATCCGCCATTTCTAAATTTAGTGTATTTGAATTGATATCATGGAAATATTGAAACAGGGCAAAGTAAAAAGATGCAAAGATAGTATGAAATGTGACCAAAATAATAAGTGAAAACAATAATAGGTGTACTATTAATTATTTTATTTTTGCGTGTTCTTTTATTTATTTTTTTTATTTTATTTTTGTCAAAATCATCTAATAGTTACTTCTGATGTGATAATTTGTACAGGATACACAATATTTGCAAATACTTTGAATTTGTGAGTGTACATATTCAGAAATAATAGCAAAAATAACTGCTTTGTAAAGGTAAAGGAACTTGCTGTATGTTTATTGGGGTAAAAATTCAACAGAGTAAAAGTTATCTTTCTTGCATGCTACACACATTCTTGACCTGATATAAGTCCCTACCAAAATTTATAAAGTTATCTCAAACAGTATAGGAGTTATGGCCTGCACAAGATTTCGGCATCAGGGGAGATAAGGACATAATGGAGAATGTGAGAGTACACTTGAACACGACATGCCTACTGGTCCTTATCTATGCCTCTACCAAACGTTAACAAAGTATTTCAAACCACATACTCAAGAATTTGGCTTAGAAATTCATTCAGGGGAGAACTAGAAAACAACCACACCAGAGGTTGTCTCTTGCATGTGACACACCTACTGGTCGTTACCAATGCCTCTACCAAACATTATCAAAATATGTCTAAAGGTATCAAAGTTATGGAGCGCACAAGATTTTGGCTTCAGGGGAGATAACTATATAACAAAGAAGAAAGTAAGAGTTGTCTTTCTTGCATGTGACATGCCTACTGGTCCTCCTCTTCATTTCTACAAAATATTATCATATTATCTCAAACAGTATTGGAGTTATGGCCTGCTCAAGATTTTGGCTTCAGGGGAGATAACTACATAACAATGAAAGTGAGAGTTGTCTCTCTTGCACACGGCACGCCTACTGGTCCTCTTCATTTCTACCAAACATTATCAAAATATGTCTAAGGGTATCAAAGTTATGAGGTGCACAAGATTTTGGCTTCAGGGTAGATAACTACCTAAGGAAGAAAGTGAGAGTTGTCTCACCTGCACAAGACACGCCATATTACCTCTAACAGTATTGGAGATATTGCCTGCACATGATTTCAGCTTATGGGGAGATAACTACTTAACAAAGAAAGTGAGAGTTGTCTCTCTTGCATGTGACATGCCTACTGGGCCTCCTCTTCATTCCTACCAAATATTACCAAAATATGTCTAAGGTTATCAAAGTTATGGAATGCACAAGGATGAGAACAATTTCTGCTTCAGGGGAGATAACTACATAACAAATAAAGTGCGAGTTGTCTCTCTTGCATGGGTAAGCCTACTGGTCCTCCTCTTCATCCCTACCAAATATTATCAAATTATCTCAAACAGTATGGAAATTATGGCCTGCACAAGATTTTGGCTTCAGGGGAGATAACTATATAATGAAGACAGTGAGAGTTGTCTCTCTTGCACATGACATGCCTACCGGTCCTCCTATTCATTCCCAGTAAATTTTACCAAAATATGCCAAAGGGTATCAGTTATGGAGCTCACAAGGATGACCCTACAATTTCTGCTTCAGGGGAGATAACTACATAAAGAATAAAGTGACAGTTGTCTCTCTTGCACGTGACATGACTACTGGTCCTCCTCTTCATCCCTACCAATATTATCAAATTATCTCAAACAGTATAGGAGTTATGGTCTGCACAAGATTTTGGTTTCAGGGGAGATAACTACATAACAAAGACAGTAAGAGTTGTTTCTCTTGCACATGACACGCCTACTGGTCCTCCTCTACATTCCTACCATTTCCTATTATGGAAATATGTCTAAGGGTATCAAAGTTATGGAGCGCACAAGAATGCGTCTACGGATGGACGGACGCCATGCTGATCGCTATATCCCCCGAACCTGTCGGCCGAGGGATAAAAATGCAATTTAATCATTACACCATTATAAATCAATGGGAGCTTTCTGTTGCCATGGCAACCAAACCAAAAGGCAGACCCCATAATTTTAGCTATTTTGAATTGCCCTTACCCAAGCAACTTTTGTACTAAATTAGAGTCATACTGCTTCAGTGGTTTCGAAGTTGTCATTTGAAAAAGGCCTTTTTCAAAACTGAATGTTGTCATGGCAACCAAACAAAATGGCCATTGGTCATAAAACACCTATACTGGGTAGACAATCATCCAATGATATCTGCCAAATATGGTTTACATCATTTCACTGGTTATGGAGAAAATGCAATTTAACCATTTTAAAATTATTAGTCTATGGGAGCTTTCTGTTGCCATAGCAACCAAACCAAGATGCAAACCACCATAATTTTAGCTATTTTGAATTGTCCTTACCCAAGCAACTTTTGTACAAAATTAGAGTCATACTGCTTCAGTGGTTTTGAAGATGTCATTTAAAAAATTCCTTTTTTTAAAATTTAATGTTGCCATGGCAACCAAACAAATAACCATTGGTCATAAAACATATAAACTGAGTAGATAATCATCCAGTGATCATAACTGCCAAATATGGTTTACATTACTTCTCTGGTTATGGAGAAAATGCAATTTAACCATTTTTCCATTATAAGTCTATGGGAGCTTTCTGTTGCCATGGCAACCAAACCAAAAGGCAGATCACCATAATTTTAGCTATTTTGAATTGTCCTTACCCAAGCAACATTTGTACAAAATTAGAGTCATACTGCTTCAGTGGTTTTGGAGGAGACGTCATTTAAAAAATTCCTTTTTTTTAAATTTAATGTTGCCATGGCAACCAAACAAATGGCCATTGGTCATAAAACACATGTATGAGTAGACAAACATCCAATGATCATAACTGCCAAATATGGTTCACATCACTTCACTGGTTATGGAGAAAACGCAATTTAACCATTTTCCCATTATAAGTCTACTTTCTGTTGCCATGGCAACCAAACCAAGAGGCAGATCACCATTGTTTTAGCTATTTTTAAAGACCCTTAACTAAGCAACATTCTTACCAAGTTAGGGACAAATTGCTTCAATGGCTTTGGACGAGTTGTCGTTTGAAAGTGTTAACAGACAGAGGGACATAGGTGAGCTAAAAAAAAAAAAGTTGAAAAGTGCAAGAAGTTGAAAAAAAGATAATGGCAGGATAACCCCAAAACCACATGCATTTCTTCAGACCTTGTAGAACAAGTATGCATAATGTCCAAATGATTAGTGGAAAAGTCTAGGAGGAGTTGTGCACACAAGACATCTATTCTTATACTAATTGGACCTGGAAAAAACTAAGCCAAAAAAGTGGAAATAGTTAATAAAGAATAATAGGAGGAAAACCCCAAAACCACATGCACACTTTCAGACTATGTAGAACAAGTATGCATAGTTTCAAAATGATAGGTGGAAGACTCTAGGAGGAGATGCGCCCATAGTATTACTATTCAGACCTTGAAAAACTAAAGTCTAAAAAGTAGAAAAAGCTGATAAAAAAAAAAATGGGAGTCTAACCCCAAAACCACATGCACATCTACAGACCATGTAGAACAAGTATAAATAGTTGCAAAATGATATCTAGGAGGAGATGAGCCCACAAGGTATCTAGTCTAATAGTATAAACAGACCTGGAAAAAAAACTTAATCAAAAAGTGAAAAAAAAAAAACAAACAAAAAAACAACTGGAGGATAACCCCAAAACCACATGCACATCTTCAGACCATGACAAAAACACCTGCAAAGTTTAAGAAAAACAAGTTGAAACTGTAAGAGGAGTTTTGTTCACAAGCTACTCATCTCCTTGTGACTATGGGTGGATGGAGAGACCATTACCATTCCCCCTTCATTGGCCTTGCCCTTTGGGTGGGAAGGGAAGAAGGACTGAACAATGCATTTCCTTTCAATGCCCTCTATCACTGTGTATAGTTTGAACTTAATACCTTGAATAGTTCTGAACAATGCATTTCCTTTCAATGTCATCTATCACTGTGTATAGTTTGAACTTAATACCCTGAATAGTTCTTGATTCATGTATATGACAAATATATTGAAAGTATAAAAGGGGGATAACAGTAAAATGTGGCAAGACAAAGTTATATGGTTCTTGCACACTGCACTTCCACTGAATGTCTTCTACCTTTGTATGCAATTTGAATTCCCTTCAGTACTTCTGGAGTTATGCCCCGGACAAGAAATTTAATGAAGGAAAATAATTAAAAACAGTAGGCAAGGTAAAAAATTCTTGTACACTGCATTTCCTCTAATGTCCTTTATCATTTTTTGAAAATTCAACAAAATCTCTTGTATAGTTTTGGAGTTGTGCTCCAGACAAAAGTGTGACGGATGCAGACGGCTGGACAGATAAATGGACACACAGACATACATATAGAGAGACACACAGACATACATATAGAAACCATTTGCCTTAGGAAGGTGTTTAATAATGACTTGTAAATTTTGCAGAGACTCAATTCATATGAATTTCAATGTATACGTAATGCACCAAATGCTACAATACCATGAAACACTTTCAACGTCCACAGAACTTCTAAATTCACGACATGAACTTCTGAACAATTGTCTTCCTAGCCTTTACCAACTACTTCTAGGATTGATAATCAAGCACTGTTCATCTACTACTGCAAACAACATCTTAAGCCCCAGTCTCACTGTCAGATATTGTGGGCTAGGTTTTACTACATTTCCCATCCCTACATTTGGTCAAACTTTTGCCCTGTTTTGTAGGGATTTAGGTTTTACTCCATTTCTAGTATGTTTCTAATACATTTAACTACTGTTTACTTTGTATTACCTGGTTATCAAACGGCTTAGTGTCACACGTTCACTAGGGATAAGTACATTTTACTTGGCGCTCTATGTTTCAATACATTTTGCTAGGTGCCTGTTACCTTTCAATACGTTTCCCTAAGATTCAGTATGTTTTAATAGGAATTACTAGCTAGTGTCTGGGATGGATAATTACGTGGTCAAAATACCCATGACGAAATAAGTCAAACTTGAAGTCACAAAAAACCAAAGGTGATCAGCTGTTTTGACCACTGGATTGCATCACATTTATGTTTAGAGCTAAAGCAGCATCCATCAGTTGCAGCTGGCCTACATCCATTGTTGTCAGAATCTGTAAATGTATGAAGTGATAGTCAATGTTGGCATCTAGTTCATGATGCCACCAAAAACATTGACAAACATAGTGGAACTTAGCTACTTGTAGTAGTGCATACTAATACGAAGTGATACCTATCTATACCTACCAAAACCTACTGAAACGTAATAAAATGTAGAAAACAAACCATTGCAAAACGTAGTAAGATAACATGTAGTAATATGTAGAGGACCTCCAGCTATATTGCTTATTATGTTTTGTAAGTATTGAATACGTTTTGTGTGTGTTTTAGTACTTTTTACTACGTTTTTGTTAGGTATACGTTATATATATCGAAATGCCACATGTTTTGAAAATTTTAAAACAAACATAGCTGAGCTACGTATGTAGCCATATATAGCTGTATGCAATATGTTTTCATTTGGTTTCACTATGAATAGTGCCGTTCTGCTATGTTTTAAAAATGTAGAAAAATCTAGTCCTCAATAAGTGACAGTGAGACCGCGGATTTAACAACCCTAATTACAACTATGTAGGTAAACAATTGGCTGTTTTCCATTGCATTTGTATGTCCACTGGGGGTTTCTTTTAATTTCTGACTACCAATTACAAACTGTAGCATATCAGAATATGGCTCAGATCAGCATACCTGTCCATGCAGTCCTAGGCTTCAAGTTGTTAGTTCCCGCAATACATAGGTTTTCTTAACGTGAACAGCAAAGGCCAGGATAATATTCATAGGGCTGTTGTAAGATGATCTGTGCCTATGCTGTTTGCATGTGCAAGTGTCCTGTTTTATGTTCATACACAGCCAATATCATGAATACGAAAGAAAATGTAAAACCATTTCTCTGGTTAAGTGATCAAGGGATATAGATATGCCATACCTATATCAGAACTGAACAGCCTGTAGTAGCCATCAAATTTAAGACCACTCACCGGACTCCTTCAGCAAATAAGCCATAGTAATGACACAGAACCCATATTAGCCTGGCTATGGGTATATTCTTACAATCATCATAGTATGATTAGGATTTTGTTTTTTGGTCAGTACTTTCTAGAACTATCCAGTTATACAGTTCACTATCTATAAGAATATATTGGGAAGTCAGTGCCCTATTTTATAGAAGTGACTATATTGTCAATGATTGTCAAAGTAAACAATGCTTGATTAACCAATGCCTAGAATTTTATCACCTTCAGTCTAAAGCACTCTATATGCACTTCTTTGGCACACATCATTGAATTATCTTCTTCACAATACCAGATAAATGCACAGATAGCAAATTTTAACCCAACATATACAGTGCAATGAATACACAATAAAACATTATAAAGACTTGTTGTAAGAAACTAGATGGTTTCACATATATATGCAGGGGAGAATAAAATGAGTTTGTACATTTACACAGTCTGGACAAGTTTTTACATTCAAAATCATGCTATTGTCTAGTGAACCTCATGACTTACCCTCTTTTATCTAAGTAGCCTTGATGATATCACTCTTTAGGTTAAGTGCACCTTACAAGACCTCTCTATTAAGTAAGCGAACAGCTGCTAGAATGTTCAGGCTTGCCCTCTTGTCATCCCTGTTAACATATGAGCCCATTGTCTTGGCAGGTCAAAGGCTTATCACAGATCGATTTCTGAAAGCCACCTATCAGTGATAATGCATATGAGCCACCTCATTAAAATATGACTAAAGCAACCTGCAATTCTATTAAATATTATCACTATCCACATCTGAAAATCTTTGTTTTTAAATAGTGACTGTCTCAGAATGAACATAGTCTGTGCATTCAATCAGTATAGTAAATTATAAAATCTAAACTCTACTAAGGTCTTTGAACATCTCTTCAAAATTTGCCAGATAGCCAGCTATCCTGTTATTTTGATTCTATACTCTGCCACTATTTAACATCACAAATCATCATATACAATTTTCATATTGAGCAAAACACTTCAATTACCATCTTTGTACCTTACAGCCTGATATGTAGTGTCTTCATCTCATCATTGCCATTTTTCTGCTACAGGCAAAATAATAAACAAGTGACACGTGAAAGTCTTACAATAGTACGAGGGTGAGTCAATAAGTAACCAGCCTAACTTATTTCCGGTTGAGATCCACCTCTTCTTTTTCGATGTAATTGCCCTCTAGTGTGATGCACTTAGACCAATGGTGTTCAAGTGCCATCAGCCCAGAACTGAAAAAGTCAGGGTCCTTTCCATTGACCCACTTCTCAACTGCCGTCACGACTTCTTCATCAGAACGGAAATGAAGTCCACGGATATCCTTTTTCAAGTTTGGGAATAGGAAGAAGTCGCTAGGAGCTAGGTCAGGCGAATAGGCAGGATGTGGTATTAATTCATACTCGTTTTGCTCTACAGCATCCATTGCAACTTTGCAAGTGTGGACTCTCGCGTTGTCCTGTTGCAGCAAAACACCTTTAGAGAGTTTACCTCGGCATTTTTCACGGATGGCGGTTCTCAGCTGGTCTAACAAGTTTGCATAGTACACTCCAGTTATTGTACTTCTCTTGGGTAAAAAGTCCAACATAATAACACCTTTTGCATCCCAAAATACTGTGGCCATCACCTTGCCAGCAGATGGTTGCGTCTTGAACATCTTTGGCCACGGGGCCCTACCTACTGACGACTCTTGAGCTTTATTCTCTGGCTCATAATAATGAACCCAAGTCTCATTTAGTCACAGACGCAAAAGAAAATCATCTTTTGACCTAAAATGCTTCAACAAGGCACTGCATACTGATGCTCTGGTTGCCATTTGCTCCTCGCTAAGGGATTTGAGGACCCAACGGGCTGTTAGCTTGTGCATACCTAAACGATCATGTAAGATTGTTGAAACGCTACTATGTGAAATGCCAAATGCCTGCGCTATATTTCTACCACCTGAATTCACCTATCAGAGTATGCAAGATCCTGAACTTTCTTACACATTTCTTCGTCGGTGGCATCCAGTGGGCGTCCAGACCTGGCTTCATCTTCTAAAGACGTTCTACCGCGTTTGAATTCCCCTACCCAGAATTTAACCTGAGCATGAGATGGTGCAGAAGACCCATAAACATTGGCTAACTCGCCGTGTATTTCCTTGCCTGTTTTACCTTTTAAATACAAGTACCAAATTACAGCACGGTACTCAACTTTAGATGAAAAGCATGCCTTTGCATCACTAGCCATGTTTGACATTCAATATCTTATTAAAGAATGACTCGATACGTGTGCAATATTGTACCCATGTATAAAACATACATTGAAACAAAGCATGAAAATCGTGACCATCTCGGTCCATCAGAAATGGGATAGGCTGGTTATTTATTGACACGTCCTCGTAGTATGGGTTGCTCTCCTAAAATGCCCTCCAAAAATCAAGAGAAAGCTCTACATGAAGAGCTAATGTCCAGAGCAGCCTGCATTTCTGTGCAGTCCAATCAGGGCATTTGCTGTTACCTAGATAATAAATCTTCCGTTCAGTATTTGTATTTTATGGCATCATGTTAAAATTCTGTTAGGGTACACAGAAAATTGGGTTGTTAAGCAAGACAAACTACAAACAAATATAATTCGAGACATTATGTTTTATTGCTGTGACAACACCATAGACACCGTCCCTGTGAGAAGAGTTGACATTATGACATCCAGCTGACTGTATACTGGATCTAGATTCTTGTCACGTATGCCCCCCTGCACTCAATTGCAACTGAGGAGCTCAATAGTTGTATGGAAAACAGTATAGACTGTATAGATTGCTCATCTACACTGTTCTGGTCTGCAGTGCTGAAAGGGTTAACTTCAAAAATGGCAAATAAAGTGTATCCCAATATTTCAAAATCATTTATACAAATCACAGTATATAAGTGAGCAAAACAATGTTTTGCATAAGCTATCACAATTCTATGAGTCATTGAAAAGGAAAACTCCACATTATGGCATATGCCTACAGAAAGACTTGTACTGGCCTGCACATCTATACAGATCTTCAAAACTACTTTCTATCATTCCCTATTAGAGAACATTCAAATATCATGTATGCAAAACATGAAGGACAAGACTAAACTGCAAACAAGTGTGCAGGCTGGTATGTGCCTTTGCTATTCACATAATTATATGCTATATAGAAGGCTGTCATTATTTACACAGGTTTACAAAACTACCTGCAACTTCACAAAGCATAGGTCTTAATGCACATGACTGCCCAATGAGAAAGAAAGCTTTTCAATGATATACATGTAGTCGGGTTTCTCAATTTCTGTACCTTGCAAAAAAACATAACCCTAGCATCGGAAAGCTATACAGCTAAATTTTTGTATATATTAAGCTTGGACATTGGTTCATACAAAACCACTGTATAGCAATGTGAAACTAATTGCATTTTGGAGAAACACATGCATTTTGCATGATACTGGTTTAGAGTTTTGCCAAGTAACTGCAAGTTCTATTAAGCGTATAGTACACATGTATGTACTAACAGGACCCAAGATACACCCATCTCGTGATAAATAAATCCGTACAGTTGATGTCTGAATATAGACTAGCACTGATTGTTTAAAATTCTTCTTGCATTTTGTAAAAGGGCATGTATTTTATGAAATTTTGATAAACATTTTAGTTTGCGGAAACTACGTCAAATATTATGTTTGGCCTTCATACATTCTTACAAAGCTTCAACAAAGCTTTTGAAATAATGGACATGAAGAAATGTGCAGCAATTCCCCTCAACATGCATGTTTAAGACTTACGCAAGTACAATACAGGGTCCTATACGAATATTTTTTTATTTAAAAAACCATAAGCACGAACACCCGAAAGATGTCTGGTAAAATTTAAAATGTGTCATTCAAAATGGTATCATAAAATTTGCAGTCAAACGTTTCCTTACAGGTTTATTGTGGAGGCCATATTGGAGGAAAAATCGAACATTTTTTGGTGTTAATCCATTTCTCTTTACCTTCTAATATAGGCTATAAGAAATGGGAGAAAGTTTATTTGAAACATAGTTTGCACACAAAATTTAAAAATTCATGTCAGACAGGAAAATGGGGTACTCTCCCTTAAAAGCAGAAAACAACTGGAGTGTCACTAATGACGTCATGTTTGCATAATTGCATGAGAAAATAAACATTCTGCTTTCTGTTTTGAGCATTTTTTTCTTTCTTTTTTTTATGATTTAACCTGAATACATAAAGTTTTGTAAACTTAGAAATTGTATCAACTAGGCCCCCACAGAAACATGCTGGTTCTCGCGTAATGCAATGTAAGCATATCTGCTATACAGTTGTTTTATATATAGACATGTCCTGGCTTTCTTCCTATATTGAAATAAATCCTGTATCTTCTGATGCTAGGGTTAGCAAAAATTGAGTACCAGAAACCGTACTAATATGAAGAAAATGATGACCCAAAGCAGCTTCCACATGCACATAGTGTTTAATGGGATAATGGATGCATTTGAATAAATTGAGAGGAAAGGCCCTGACCTGATGATCAGAACCTTCACTTTTGGCACATGCCCTGAAAGATCTTTTTTCTCATTAGACTGCATATATGTCCAGATCTACTTGTACTTGTGTGCAGTATGATCATATGTTCCTTGTTTGCCTAGGATACAAAGGCTCTAGCAATGATAATTCAAGTCCTGGATCTGACTCCACAAATACATAGGCTGATCTAACTTATCACTGGTCATATGTGCATTAACAACTTGTTTTTGCCTGAAGTAACTCATCTGACAATGAGAACTGAATCAGATCAGCTGAGGAAGGAAAACAGTTTACCCATATATAAAACTCAACTTCCAGATCAGCATAAATTTTCTCTGTTCACAATAAGTATAAGGCCAGGGCTGTTTTTGTTGTTGTTTATATTATAGACTTCCATATTTTTTTTTTTGTTTTTGTTTTTTTCTAACAATTGTCTACATGACTGTTTACTCGGAAGGAAAATCAAATTGAAAGTCTGTCTCATTTAAACTTATACATTAGTGGACTTTAAATATGGAGTATAAAGACAATATCATGACATAATTATATGCATGTGAACTTGGTAGATCAGATGCGACAAAATGCAACATGATCAAGATCTGCACTCATAAAATCACAAATGATTTTTACATCCTTCAAAAATGACATACTCTACTATAAAATGCGAAACATATTTGCCAATTTCTCAGTACTGCCTGGGTTTGCCATGGCATCCCATGTTCTTAAATGGCATTCCATTTTCTTATCATGACAGTCCATGTTCTTATCATGGCAGTCCATGTTCTTATTATGACCATCCATGTCCTTATCATTGTTCTTATCATGACAGTCCATGTTCTTATCATGACAAGTCCATGTTCTTATCATGACAGTCTATGCTCTTATTTTGACAGTCCATGTTCTTATCATGACAGTCTATGTTCTTATCATGCCAGTCCATGTTCTTATCATGCCAGTCTATGCTCTTATTATGCCAGTCTATGCTCTTATTATGCCAGTCTATGCTCTTATTATGCCAGTCTATGCTCTTATTATGCCAGTCTATGTTCTTATCATGCCAGTCCATGTTCTTATCATGACAGTCTATGCTCTTATTATGCCAGTCTATGTTCTTATCATGACAGTCCATGTTCTTATCATGACAGTCTATGTTCTTACTATGGCATTCCATTCTCACATAATCATACACTGCATACCATAATAAAGAATTTGACCATGCTGGAGGATATCCCCAATGCCGAGGAACATGGTGAGAGTTTTCCGCTGATGTTATCTTGGAAATTGTAGTTTTGTGCAGGTTTAAGAAATTTTAATTCAGACTGTGTAGTAAGTGTTTGCCTGGAATACATATTGTATGTACTGTTATTGGTATTTATCCTGAAATGTCACCCAAAGCATAAAATTGTGTGTGCTAGTTTTTCCGTATTTCACTTGAGTTTATGTGATAAAAATTAGAGGGTACACAGTCTGCAATTTAAATTGTCATTTTTCTATCTAAAAACATAATTATGGACAGATATGGTAGATTTACATCTTCTTATAAATCATTTTGTAAAACACCCTCAGTAGTACCATGTCAGAGGATAACATTTAACACCTGAGTAGGATGTGACCAATGCCTGAGGGAAATTTTGATTAGATACGACCAACGCCGCAGATTTTTTTTCTTCTAAATTTGCTAATCTAAGGCTGTTGAAAAACACTTTGTTTTTATTATGTTTACATGTTTGATATTCCACCCAAAATGCAGTATTCTAACAGTAAAATTTGTTGTATATTGAAACATGGTTCATTGGTTGTTTACAATATGTTTGTAATATGTGTCAGTCCCTTATAAGCCCAGCCCCTATAGCAGGCTCATGAGATAGCAGATTTTGTTTGACATAAGAATGTTTACATTGACTTTTCAGTATTTGAGCAGGGCTAAAATTACCACAAGAATGTTACCTCTGTACAGGGCATATCACAGACTTTGCATAGAGAACAAGGCAGTCTGAAGGTCAGCTATATTCCCCACCGCAGAATGACAATGGAGCAGCCTCAAAATTCAAGGCTCAAACTGGTGGCCTTCAATTGTGACCTTGACCTTGAGTCTGCATTGTTGTGTTATGGGTTCTGCACATTATCTCACTAAAGTGAACATTTGACCCAAATTTAATAAATATCTTTCAAAGGGTTCAGGAGATATGGAGTGAACATGAAATTCAAGGATCAAACTCGTGACCTTTAACTGTGACCTTGACCTTGAGTCTGCATGCTTGAGTTATGGGTTCTGCACATTGCCTCACTAAGGCAAACATTTGACCAAAGTTTCATGAAACTCTTTCAAAGGGTTCAGGAGATATGGAGCGAACAAGAAAGAGATGGATTACCTTCAACTGTGACCTTGACCTTGAGTCTGCATCACTGAGTTATAGGTTCTACACATCATCTCACTAAGGCAAACATATGACCCAAATTTAACAAGGCAGTCTGAATGGCAATGGAGCAGCCTCAAAATTCAAGACTCAAACTGGTGACCTTCAATTGTGACCTTGACCTTGAGTCAGCATAGCTGAGTTATGGGTTCTGCACATCATCTCACTGAGGCAAACATTTCAACAAAGTTTAAAGAAAATCCTTCCAGGGGTAAAGAAGATTGAAGCAGACACCAAATTCAAGGCTCAAACTCGTGACCTTCAACTGTGACCTTGACATTAGGTCCGCAGGGCTGAGTTATGGGTTTTGCACTTTGTCCCACTGAGGTGAACATTTGACCCGAATTTAGAGAAAATCCTCCCAGGGGTAAAGGAGATACAGAGCGGACACAAAATTCAAAGCTCAAACCTGTGACCGTGAATTGTGACCTTGTGAGTCTGCATGGTTGAGCTATGTGTTCTGCACATCATTTCACTGAGGCAAACATTTGACCAACACAGCCTTCTGTGGAGCTGTATCTTAATAAGAGATCAATCAGGGTTTGATTCTCATTACCCATAAAAATACTTTACAATAAATCCACACAGTGGCAGTATGGAGTACCTTTCAAAGCACTCAAGTGTTTAACCCTGTGTGACGTTATTCAAAGTGGGAAACTTACTGTGGACAATATCATAATTAGTGAGCAGCATGTATCAATTAATACACCAGCTGCAAAGAAAAAGTCCAGGATTCTGACACCTATTTCAAAACCCGTCATCGAGAAGGATGGTAAGCTATGGTCAGTTGGTTGGTTGATGATAACTTCTGCCAAAAACTGCCATTTTCTTTGCCTTTTCATGAAATTCTCCCAAAAATGTCTCAAGCAAACACTATGTGATATCACAAAATTATTTCCAGGTTAAACATGCAATTTCCTTGAATTTTACCCTATTTAATCTACCAAAATGCTGGAAAATGTCGACTTTTTATTGTCTATTTCTATGGTGGAATGCTCTGGACATGCATAATCCAGTTCTTATTCACATTCCTTTCTCATTCATCAGGAACTAAATGCGTTATTCAAAGTTAGTGAAAGCTACAAGGAATTAAAAAACTTCAAGGAATTAATAAAAGTCAAAAGGATTGCCTTTGGAAACAAAGAAAACACAAAATCATGACAATCGGAGACTCGGTTTGACTGAGTCTCTTCATATGCAACACTGTAGTTTGCGAGGCTGTATATGCCCCCTAGCGCCGGCTTAAGCAGTATTGGATTTTCAAAATAACCAGAATGGGCTCAATGATCCTAAAGGAAATAAAATATTACCAGCACTATGATGATGTAGAGGGAGACTTTTTACGGCTGCCACATGGCACAACACCAACTACAGTAGAGTAAAATAAAAGTCAAAAGAATTGCCTTTGGAAACAAAGAACACACAAAATCATGACAATCGGAGACTCGGTTTGATTGAGTCTCTTCATATGCAACACTGTAGTTTGCAAGGCTGCGTACTACTTTATGCATAATTTAAAACAAGAGGCCCACGGGCCACGGTTCGCTCACCTGAGTGACATAGCCACTGCAGACATGCAGATGTTCCCAATAATATATGCAAAGATTCAGCCATAAAGCATCCTCGGTTTTGGAGAATAAGATTTTTAAATGTTTTTTCCCATACAAATGCATAGGGAAGCAAAAATGTACGACCATTATTTTAGCAACTTTGGTAGACCCCCTGTCCCCGATGATTTAAGCAAAGATTCAGCCCCAAGGCATCCTCGGTTCTGGAGGAGAAGATTTTTAAAGGTTTTTACCATATATGGGCATGGCGGCCATCCTGGTCAATGAACCGTGACCATTTTAGCAATCTTTCATTCCCCCAACCTAAGGAGGCTCCATATGAAATTTGTGCAAAATTGGCCCAGAGGCTCCAGAGGAGGTCATTTGAAATTCTAAATAGTTTTCCCATATAAGGAAGCGAAATTGACCTCACGGTAAAAAGGTCAAATGTCAATGTATGACCATTATTTTAGCAACTTTGGTAGACCTCCAGTTTCCGATGATATATGTAAAGATTCAGCCACAAGGAATCCTCGGTTTTGGAGAACAAGATTTTTAAAGTTTTTTCCCATACAAATGCATAGGGAAGCAAACTTGACCTTGCCGTAAAAAGGTCAAATGTCAATATACAACATTTATTTTAGCAATTTTGGTAGAACTCCCATCCCCAATGACTTATGCAAAGATTCAGCCCCAAGGCATCCTCGGTTTGGAGAAGAAGACTTTTAAAGGTTTTTACCATATATGGGCATGGCGGCCATCCTGGTCAATGAACTGCGACCATTTTAGCAATCTTTCATTCCCCCAACCTAAGGAGGCTCCATATGAAATTTGAGCAAAATTGGCCCAGAGGCTCCAGAGGAGAAGTCGTTGAAATTCTGAATATTTTTCCCATACAAATGAATAAGGAAGCAAAATTGACCTCACGGTAAAAAGGTCAAATGTCAATGTACGACCATTATTTTAGCAACTTTGGGAGACCTCCAGTTTCCGATGATATATGTAAAGATTCAGCCACAAGGCATCCTCGGTTTTGGAGAACAAGATTTTTAAAGCTTTTTCCCATACAATTGCATAGGGAAGCAATTGTTTGTTTGTGTTGAGGTTTTACGGCCCAGTCAATCCAATGGGGTCATGTCGAGCGCGGTCACTTTACCTAACCACACATTTACTGGGCAGGCATAGTCCTCTAAGCGGTTAACCAGTATTGTGCACATTTTTTCGCCAGAAACTGACAACTGCCTTTCTTGAATCAGCGGAAGGGAGAGAATGACCGTAGAAAATATTTCATGATCAATCTCCACGAAAGAATGTTGCCGACCTCGATGGGGGTTGAACCCGCGACCTCCTGGTCTCCAGTCGGACGGCGCATCCAACTGAGCCACCGAGGCCGGCACATAGGGAAGCAAACTTGACCTTGCCGTAAAAAGGTAAAATGTCAATATACAACATTTATTTTAGCAATTTTGGTAGACCTCCCGTCCCCAATGACTTATGCAAAGATTCAGCCCCAAGACATCCTTGGTTCTGGAGAAGATTAGATTTTTAAAGGTTTTTAACATATATGGGCATGGCGGCCATCTTGGTCAACTAACAGTGAACATTTTAGCAATCTTTCATTCCCCCAACCTAAGGAGGCTCCATATGAAATTTGAGCAAAATTGGCCCAGAGGCTCCAGAGAAGAAGTCGTTTGAAATTCTGAACATTTTTCCCATACAAATGCATAAGGAAGCAAAATTGACCTTACCATAAAAAGGTCAAATGCCAATGTACGACCATTATTTTAGCAACTTTGGTAGACCTCAAGTTTCCGATGATATATGTAAAAGTTCAGCCATAAGGCATCCTCGGTTTTGGAGAACAAGATGTTTAAAGGTTTTTCCCATACAAATGCATAGGAAAGCAAACTTGACCTTGCGTAAAAAGGTCAAATGTCAATATACGATATTTATTTTAGCAATTTTGATAGAACTCCTGTCCCCGGTGACTTATGCAAAGATTCAGCCCCAAGGCATCCTCGGTTCTGGAGAAGAAGATTTTTAAAGGTTTTTACCATATATGGGCATGGCGGCCACCTTGGTCAATGGACTACAACCATTTTAGCAATTTTTTGTTCCCCCAACCTAAGGAGGCTCCATATGAAATTTGAGCAAAATTGGCTCAGGGGCTTCAGAGGAGAAGTCGTTTGAAAATGTTAACGGACGGATGCACGGATGGACGGACGGACACACTGACGACGGACGAAAAGTGATCACAATCGCTCATCCTGAGCATAGCTCAGGTGAGCTAATAACTGACAAGTGATCCAGTTTTAATTTTATTATGTAGAGATTTGCCAAGGTATTTTTTCACTGAATCAGAAATTCTTTTACTCCATAATGTGATGTCAAGAGAACATTGTGATGTCAGATTTTGACAAGAAGTGACAAAATCAAAGACACTTGCATATAGCTGTTTATTATTCACAACAACGTTTTCATAAATATAATACACTTGTTTAATGGTAGCATTACATAATGCACCCTCAGATTTTGCATCATGGCCTCTGGGGAGAAACGATAGGAAACAGAACTTATGCTTTAGCTAGCAGTGAGATATAAAATTTAGCTGCATAAATCTGGTGCACGTGTGATAGCTAAAACATTTTATTAAACTTGTTCACAATATTTGGACTGAGGGCATGTCGCAATGACACCAGTGCCATAACTGAGGCCCTACAGGATAGTCACGGGGTACACATTCCCTTGTTCCCCTGAAATTAGCCTCGTTTTCTTGTGTTTCCTGTTCCCAAGAATTACCTATGTTTCCCTTTTCCCTACAAAATCAATCCCTCCTTCCCCTGAAATAAATGCCCCTCTCCCCCACTCTGATCTCAAAAATACCTCATAATCCACTTTCTCAGAATCTGCAATAGCAAAAAAAAAAAAAAAAAAAAAAAAAAAAAAAAAAAAAAAACATAAATCTGACTGTCCATCAGCTAGAATATATGGCAGTGACAAGCTTAAAATGAAGTTAGGCGAATACAGATTTGAGTTTATATTGTTAGAAACTGTGATAAAGAGGTTTTATGCAAATGATACCATCCTCCCACGTTGGTCTGATCCAGGCTGATCTGATCCCTCCGTCGTTGGATTTACCATGCCATTTTACACCCACTGATTTTAATGAACTAGATTTTCCACATTTTTTTATAAAAACTTGCATTTAATTTAGCCTTGTCAAGGATTTATTATTATCACAAGAAACGTCAACTTCAGTGAATAATATAAAAAGTCAGGTATTGTGAAATGCAAATGCAAAATGCAAAATAATTACTTTCTTTTGATGACAGCAGTGTGGATTAAACTCTGGCATTGAAGATGTATTCCAGCATTGGTCAAATTCTCGATTATGGTACATGTTCGCAGATTGTGATAATGCGCTCTCTATCATTTTCATATAATTCACACAATCAGGTTAAGGCAGGTGCCAATACCCCAAGTTCTTGTCAAATATAACATGGAATTTCATATCATGTGCATGTCATTTCTTTGTGAAACTGAGGGAAAGATGTCTTCATAGATGATAGAATAAATAATAGTAAGTAAGGTTTGCAAAATAAACCCTGCAAATGTACACCTCATTGAACTCATTATCTCTACACTTTCAGGAAACCAGAATTCTGCGGAAGGCGGTGTCGCACCTGCTGGGGCAAAAGTCACAGGAGCCACAATCAGAATGTGTTTATTAAATAAGTTTATTTCATTCTTAGCAGTGCTAGGTTGGAAAAGTGACAAAAATTAAGACAAGAATTATATGAAAAGCAGATGCATATCTTCAGACTATGGAGAAAACATGTCCAAAGTTTTAAAAAGATTGGTATAAAATTGTATGAGGAGTTGTGCTCACGAGGTACCCACTGTCTATATATTGAGGGTAAAAAATGACTAAGTTCACAATGTGGAAAAAAATCTGAGGTTAAGAAAATGACAAAGTTAAAGTGGAAAAAGTGATAAACATAAAAATAAAATCATATCCAACCCACGTGCACTTCTGCAGACCCAGGAAAAAACGTGTACAAAGTTTCAAAAAGACCGGTTTAAAATTGTATGAGAAGTTGCAATGACATGGTACCCACTGTCTATACATCTGAGGTCAGTAAATGACAAAGTTCAAGAAGAACAAAAAAGTGACAAAAAATACAGCAAGGATTATATGAAACGCATGTGCACATCTTCAGACTATGGAGAAAACATGTGCAAAGTTCCAAAAAGATTAGTATAAAATTGTATGAGGAGCTGTGCTCACGAGGTACCCGCTGTCTATATATTGAGGGTGAATAATGACTAAGTTCACAATGTGGAAAAATTAAAAAAAAATAATCTAACAATTACATCCAAATCACATGCACATCCTCATACCATGATGAAAACATATGCAAAGTTTCATAATAATCGGTACAAAACTGTAAGAGGAGTTGCACTCACAAGAGGTACCAACTGTTTATACATAAAGAGTGAAAAATGACTAAGTTCACAATGTGGAAAAAGTGACAAAAAATGTTCTAACAATTTTACCCAAATCACTTGCACATCCTCATACCATGAAGAAAACACATGCAAAGTTTCAAAACAATCAGTATAAAACTGTAAGAGGAGTTGCGCTCACAAGAGGTACCCACTGTCTATACATTGAGGTGAAAAATGACTAAGTTCACAATGTGGAAAAAGTGACAAAAAATAATCTGACAATTATATCCAAACTACATGTACATCTTCATACCATGATGAAAACACAAGCAAAGTTTCAAAATGATCGGTACAAAACTGTAAGAGGAGTTGTGCTCACAAGACACCCAGGGTAAATGTTGATGGAAAGACAAACAGACTGATGGACGGACAGATGAACGGACGTACAGATGATGAACGGACGGATGGAAACTTGCACGCCTAAGTCGCCCATGCTAAAGCAGGTGCGGCGATCACAAGAGATACCCACTGGCTATATATTGAGGTGAAAAATGACTAAGTTCACAATGTGGAAAAAGTGACAAAAAATAATCTGACAATTATATCCAAACCACATGCACATCTTCATATTATGTCCAAACACATGCAAAGTTTCAAAATGATCAGCACAAAACTGTTAGAGGAGTTGCGCTCACAAGACACCCAGGGTAAATGTTGACGGAAAGACAAACGGATGGACGGAAACTTGCATGCCTAAGTCACCCATGCTAAAGCAGGTGCGACAAAAAGTGGGTATATTGTTGTTGTCTAGCTGTGTCAGCAGGGTCTGGGTTTTGCCCAATCCAACTGGGGGCTGGTGGAAGTGGGTGCTAGGTATATAGCAGAGAGGTCATAAAGTCAAAAACTGGAAAAAAAAAAACAAACAAGAGGACCATGATGGTCCTATATTGCTCACCTGAGCAAACAGATTTGCATACTTACTGTTGAAGTTTCAGCCAAGTTCTCAGCTCTAAGATTTATGCATAAATTTTCTAGCACTGCCCCCCACCCCAGCCCCCACCCCACAAGCCATGCTTTTTCTTTTTAACGCATCATGATGACTTGACTTAATCTTGAAAGAGGGTCACCAAAGAAACATTTCTGGCAAGTTATATTGAAATTGTTCCAGTGGTTTCTGACAAAAAGATTTTTAAAGTGTTTTATATCGCTATAGAGCCCTACCCCCTAATGGCCATTTTTGTTTCTTTTTTGACGACTCATGACAGCTTGAACAAACTTGGTAGAGGGTAACCAAAGGAACATTCCTGCCAAGTTAAACTGAAATCGGTTCAGTGGTTTCTGATAAGAAGCTTTTTAAAGTTTTCTATTTAGATCTGTAGGGAAAATTAGCCCCATCCCCTAGCAACCATGTTTTTTGACAAATCAGGATTGCTTGAACATTCTTGGTAGAGGGTCACCAAAGCATTATTGAAATCAGTCAGGAGCTATTTGACAAGAAGAATTTTAAAGTTTTCTATACAGATATATATGGAAAATAAGCCCCGCCCCCTTGGGGCCATGTTTTTTGACGTATCATGAAGGCTTGAACAATCTTGGTAGAGGGTCACCAAAGCACAAGTTACATTGAACTCCGTCCAACGGTTTCTTACGAGAAGATTTTTTAAGTTTTTTATATAGATATACAGGGAAAATAAGCCCCACCCCCTAGTGGCCATGTTTTTGACGAATCATGACAGCTTGAACAACCTTGGTAGAGGGTCACCAAAGAAACATCCCTGCCAAGTTATATTGAAATCGGTCCATTGGTTTCTGACAAGAAGATTTTTTACTTTTCTATATAGATATATATGGAAAATTAGCCCCACCCACTAGCAGCCATGTTTTTTGACAAATCACGATTACTTTAACAATCTTGGTAGAGGGTCACCAAGGAAATATTTTGCCAAGTTATAATGAAATTGGTCCTGTGGTTTCTGACAAGAAGAGTTTTAAAGTTTTCTATATACATATATAGGGAAAATAAGCCACAGTCCCTGGCAGCCATGTGTTTAGATGAATCATGACAACTTGAACAACCTTGAAAGAGGGTTACATAAGAAACATTTCTGCAATGTTGTATTGAAATCAGTCCAGTGGTTTCTGACAAGAAGATATTAAAGTTTTCTATACAGATATTTAGGGAAAATAAGCCCCGCCCCCTAGCAGCCATGTTTTTTGACAAATCATGACAGCTTGAACAATCTTGGTAAAGGGTCACCAAGGAAACATTTCTGCCAAGTTATATTGAAATCGGTCCAGTGTTTCTGGTAAGAAGATTTTTTCAAGCTTTCTATATAGATATATCGGGAAAATAAGCCCCGCTCCCTAGCGGCCATGTTTTTTGACGAATCATGACAGCCTGAACAACCTTGGTAGAGGGTCACCAAAGAAACATTCCTGCCAGGTTATATTTAAATCAGTCCAGTGGTTTCTGACAAGAAGTTATTAAAGTTTTCTAAATAGATATATAGGGAAAATAAGCCCCACCCACTAGCGGCCATGTTTTTTGACAAATCATGATTACTTGAAAAATCTTGGTAGAGGGTCACCAAGGAAATATTTTTGCCAAGATATATTGAAATTGGTCCAGTGGTTTTTGACAAGAAAAGTTTTAAAGTTTTCTATATAGATATATAGGGAAAATAAGTCACACCCACTGGGAGCCATGTTTTTTGACGAATCATGATGGCTTGAACAATCTTGATAGAGGGTTACATAAGATACATTCCCTCAATGTTATATTTAAATCAGTCCAGTGGTTTCTGACAAGAAGATCATTAAAGTTTTCTATATAGATATATAGGGGAAATAAGCCCCATCCCTAGCAGCCAGATTTTTTGCAAATCATGACAGCCTGAACAATCTTGGTAAAGGGTCACCAAGGAAACATGTCTGCCAATATATTGAAATTGGTCCAGTGGTTTCTGACAAGAAGATTTTTTCAAGTTTTCTATATAGATATACAGGGAAAATAAGCCCCGTCCCACTAGCAGCCATGTTTTTTGACAAATCATGACGGCTTGAACAATCTTGGTAAAGGGTCACCAAGGAAAGATTTCTGCCAAGTTATACTGAAATCGGTCCAGTGGTTTCTGACAAGAAGATTTTTTTCAAGTTTTCTATATAGATATATAGGGAAAATAAGCCTCGCCCCCTTGCAGCCATATTTTTTGACGAATCATGACGGCTTAAACAACCTTGGTAGAGGGTGACCAAAGAAACATTCCTGCCAAGTTATATAAAAAATCGGTCCATTGGTTTCTGACAAGAAGATTTTTAAAGTTTTCTATATAGATATATAGGGAAAATAAGCCCCTACCCCTAGCGACCATGTTTTTTGAAGTCATGATTACTTGAACAATCATGTTAGAGGGTCACCAAGGAAACATTTTTGCCAAGTTATAATGAAATCGATCCAGTGGTTTCTGACAAGAAGATTTTTAAAGTTTTCCATATAGATATACACTGCAGCGCCGTTATAACGCGGTCGTCGGGAGCCATGAACACTGACCGCGTTATACGTGGTCCGCGTTATACTGAACTTGACAACCCCATCTACTTGCACCACTTCAGTTTTCTCCAGTTATTATGAGATATTACACATTGCATGTATGTTATATTGCATGTTCATTTTTTATTTATTTATTTTTTATTTTTTTATTGTTGAAACTTTATGCATGTACCTTGCCTGATTTCCGTTTCATTCTTTTAATCCAGTAAATAATAAATTTTTAAGCTTAAATTGTTTTGTTTTCTTTTATGATCATTCAAGGGAACTAACTGCAACAGTCTTGCATTATGGATAACTGTGTAATAAACAAAGTGTCATTTACCAGAAATTGCCTTGAGCATGTGCACAGTTGATCTGCATGTCAAAAAATAACCTTTGTTGCTCCCTGGAAAAATTCAGCAGATGACAAATTGATGATATTTTTCTTTTTCTTTCTTTCTTTTTTTTCCATACAACAACTTTTTCTAAAAGGGACAGGCTTACCTGCTTGGTCAGTTTTTATTGCTGTTGTTGATTTCTTTCACAATAAAAAAATCTAATCTCAGATATTTTTTTTTATAAAGAGCACTGACCAGTCTTTGTTTCATATTTGTTCAGAAAGTACATCTCGTTTCCCAGCAGTCTATTTCCGTTAACCAAGGGTAGCAGTACTTTTTAACTAAAAAAAAAGACGTCTTATCTGGAGCTAAAAGCTGTCTCAGTGTATTCACACTTGACCCGTTTCTTTGATCTATTTGGACATGCCCACTGTCATAGCTCCAGATAAGAGGGTCTATCCACAGCTCCAGACTAGAGGAGTCTCCACATATTAAATTTCTTATTTCTCTATGTAAACGTAGGTTGTGGATACTCATTGGAAGCGCCTCACCGAGGCACTTCCAGAGAGTACCTAAAACCTACAATTTCATGGAGAAATAAGGATAAATAACAGACTTTTTTAATTAAAAAAAAAAAAGAAAAAAAGACACCTAATCTGTAGCTATGGACTGTGGCAGTGCATTCACAGGTCCCACAAACGGATTAATTATCAGACTACCATTACAGCAAAAAGGACAGAGAAGTGTTGATTAATGACTGTGTTAGGATAATGATGTAATTAATTTGTGTTGCGTAAGTTACTCTTATTATTTCTCTTATTTCTCTTATAATACATGAAAATTATCGTTGAGGGCTGTGCCAGTTACCGTAGTATGGCTTTTAAATGGTGTGCGGACGTTATCTGAATAGCCTAAAGACATAAACTGATGAAAAGTTTGGTAAAAAAGAATGAATAAATCAGCGAGTATATGGTCATGGCTGGCGATTTTAAGTGCCGCGTTCCGCGGAAAAAGGGCAACACTTTCAAACTGGTGGGAAAAAAAACGGGAGCCATGGCCCAACCTTGACCTTAACGGTTTCCGCGTTATAAGCGACCGCGTTATAACGGCGCTGCAGTGTATAGGGAAAATAAGCCCCGCCCCCTTGTGGCCATGTTTTTTGACGAATCCAAATGGCTTGAACAATCTTGGTAGAGGGTCACCAAAGGAACATTTCTGCAAAATTATATGGAAATCTGTCCAGTGGTTTCTGACAAGAAGATTTTTTTAAGTTTTTAGTTAAAAAATCTTTTTTTAGCTCCTGTGACCTAGACATGCAATGGACCGGAACTATTTGAACAACTATGAAAGAGGACCAACCAAGGATCAATCCTGTGAGGTTTGGTCAAATTCCAATCAGTGGTTTAGGAGGAGATGTTGTTTAAAGACTGTGAACAGACGGACGAACGGACGGACAGATGGACGACGGCGACGACAGACGGTGAGTGATCACAATAGCTCACCTTGAGCCTTCGGCTTAGGTGAGCTAAAAAAACACAAAAAAAACCACTGAACATTTTTCTGATTCATATGAATCTTGCATCAGACAATGGCACATATATGGTTAATGTCCAAAAAATTTTGTACACCAAAGTTTCTGACAAAATGGAAAGTGCAGACCTAGTTGTGGATTTAAATCCTACTAGACAGAGATATATAATGATTCAGTGTTCAAAGAAATTAAGCAAAAGGGAATACACAGTGATCACTTTTATGTGTAGTGTTTGAAATAGTGCTTAATGCAAAAATGCAAATCAATAAACGATAACAAGGCATTACTTTTATTATGGTAAATGTAAAAAAGTTTTAAAATTATTTCATTTCTTCTTTTGCCTTAGTTTTGCTTTTTACGTAGTTGTTTCTTAAAGTATACTTAGTGGAATGGTAAACAATGTACACCCTGATCAAATTGTTCCTTTAGGAGTAGTCTGATCTACAAATGTAGCTGCTGTGAAATAGCATAATTGATGGACAGAGAAAAGGACATGGCAGATGCAATATGCCCCTTCAATTTCACTGAAATTTGGAACATGTACAAAGAAGAAAACAGAACACTGGACTTAAAACTTGTTTTATGCACTGGTATAATGTACTGGCAGTATGCTGAGACTCATCTGGGTTTCATTTTTTTTTTTATATGGGAAAAATGTTCAAAGATTCCCTAGCAAATCTTGACTATCATGAAATATTTAACTTGTAACAAACAAGCTAATGACATGTTCAGCTTGACACAAGAACTTCTTAATTATGTATATAATTTTCTTTACCTTATTTTGCTGCTGGTTACCAACCTAAACAAGAGGTCCATGGGCCACAGCTCACTCACCTGAGTGACATAGCCACTGCAGATATGCTGATTTATGCAACATTTTTCCAATCCTGTCATCGCAATTAATGAAAAGATCATCATTTGAGTAGTTCTTAGTTTTCAAGAAGAATATATGGGCCTGACAGTCAATGGAGCGTGATCATTTGAATAAACTACCAAACACATTTCAACAGTAAGACCAATGTGAAGTTTGGTGGAAATTGGCTGTGGTTTCTGAAGAATCATGATTTTGTACATATAAACAGCACAGTGGCAGTGAAATACATTAAACATAAACAAGATGACGGCCATCTTAGATTTCCAATCAGAACTATTTTAGCTACTGTTGATCTACAAGTCACTTCGATACTTCCAATATAAATGTATATGGCCCACACAAATGCATGGGGAAGCAAATCTGACCTTGCCATAAAAAGGTCAAACGTCAACACAGAACCATAATTTTAGCCATATTGATAGAACTCCTGTACCCCATAACCTTTGCAAAAATTAAGGCCCAGGGCTTATCTGGTTCTGGAAAAGAAGATGTTTGAAGGTTTTTACCATATATGGGCATGGCAGCCATTTGATCAACAGACCATGCCCATTATAGCAATCTTTCATTCTCCTGCCCAAGGAGTCTCCGCATGAAATTTGAGCAACACTGGCCCAGAGGCTTCAGAGGCAGTCATTTGAAATTATCAACATTTTTTCCAAACAAATGTATGGGGCCCATACAAATGCATACAGGAGCAAACTTGACTTCACCGTAAACAGGTCAAATGTCAATGTATGGCATTATTTTAGCAACTTTGGTAGACCTCCTGTCCCAGATGATTTATGCAAAGATTCAGCTACAAGGCATCCTCAGTTCTGGAGAAGAAGATTTTTAAAGGATTTTACCATATATGGGCATGGCGGCCATCTTGGTCAATGAATCACAACCATTTTAGCAATCTTTCATTTCCCTGCCCCAGGGAGGCTCCAAATGAAATTTGAGCAACATTGGCCCAGAGGCTCCAGAGGAGAAATTTGAAATTCTCAACATTTTTTCCCATACAAATCCATAGGGAAGCAACTTGACCTTGCCGTAAAAAAGGTCAAATGTCAATGTATGACATTATTTTAGCAACTTTGGTAGACCTCCTGTCCCGATGATTTATGCAAAGATTCAGCTACAAGGCATCCTCGGTTCTGGATAAGATTTTTAAAAGATTTTACTATATATGGGCATGGCAGCCATCTTGTTTATGGATCGCAACCATTTTAGCAATCTTTCATTTCCCTGCCCCAGGGAGGCATTAAATGAAATTTGAGCAACATTGGCCCAGAGGCTCCAGAGGAGATGTCTTTGAAATTCTCAACATTTTCTCCCATACAAATCCATAGGGAAGCAACTTGACCTCGCTGTAAAAAGGTCAAATGTCAATGTATGACATTATTTTAACAACTTTGGTAGACCTCCTATCCCCAATGATTCAGCCAAAAGATTCAGCCATAAATCATCCTTGGTTCTGGAGAAGAAGATTTTTAAGGGTTTTTAACATAGATGGGCATGGCGGCCATCTTGGTCAATGGACGGCAATCATTTTAGCAATTTTTCACTCCCCTGCCCCAGGGAGGCTCCAAAAGAAATTTGGGCAACATTGGCCCAGAGGCTCCAGAGAAGAAGTCATTTAAAATTCTCAACATTTTTCCCATACAAATGCATAAGGAAGCAAACTTGACCTTGCCGTAAAAAGGATAAATGTCAATACAACCATTATTTTAGCAAAAAAAGGTAAGAGAAAAGTCCAGGGAGTGCCACAATCACAAACCACAGCCCTTCCCAGACCCCAAGAGGAAGAGGAAACCGACAAATCCTAACTTTAGTAGACCTCCTATTCCTGATGATATATGCAAGGATTCAGCCACAAGGCATCCTCGGTTTTGGAGAAGAAGATTTTTAAAGGTCTTTTCCCATACAAATGCATAGGGAAGCAAACTTGACCTTGCCACAAAAAGGTCAAATGTCAATGTATGACCATTATTTTAGCAATTTTGGTAGACCCACCCCCCCACTTTGTCCCTGATGATTTATGCAAAGATTCAGCCCCAAGGCATCCTCAGTTCTGGAGAAGAAGATTTTTAAAAGTTTTTACCATATATGGGCATGGTGGTCATCTTGGTCAATGAACCGCAACCATTTTAGCAATCTTTTGTTCCTTCAACCTAAGGAGGCTCCATATGAAATTTGAGCAAAATTGGCTCAGGGGCTTCGGAGGAAAATGTTAACGGATGCACGGACACATGGATGACAGATGAAAAGTGATCACTATAGCTCATCCGGAGCACAGCTCAGGTGAGCAAAAAAATGGGAATACCCTCCTGCTCTTCCCCTTTGCACATTGACTTTTTTTTTAACTTTTTTATGACAAGAATACTGCTAATACTCCATAAAAAATACTACTAATATTTGATTAAGAGTGTTATGATGAAGTTGATGTCGCAACCCCCCCCCCCCCCCCTTCCCTGCTAACACCACCCAAAGTAATGTTTATTTCAGGTAGAAGAAATTTTCATCGAAAGTATATGCATTTTCTCAAATGGTGCATGAGAAGTTGCACTCAAAAAATACCAACAGTCTATACACTTTCATAAAATCTGAGGTAAGAAAATGACAAAGTTAAAATGGAAAAAGTGACAAAAATAAATTAAAAAATTATATCCACATGCACTTCTGCAGACCCTGGAGAAAACATGTTTGTTTGTTTGTGTTGAGGTTTTATGGCCCAGTCAACCCAATGGGGTCATGTCGAGCATGGTCAATTTACCTAACCACACATTTACTGGGCAGGCTTAGTTCTCTAAGCTGTTAACCAGTATTGTGCACATTCTTTCGCCAGAAACTGACAACTGCCCTTCTTGAATCAGCGGAACGGAGAGAATGACTGTAGAAAATATTTCATGATAAATCTCCATGAAAGAATGTTGCCAACCTCGGCGGGGGTCGAACCCGTGACCTCCTGATCTCCAGTTGGACGTGCATCCAACTGAGCCACCAAGGCCGGCTAGGAGAAAACGTGCAAAGACCAGTAAAAAATTGTATGAGGAAGAGCAATCACAAGGTACCCACTGTTTATACATCTGAGGTCAGAAAAAGACAAGTTCACAAAGTAGAAAAAATGACAAAAAATAATGCAAGCAATATATCAAAAGAACAAGCAGACCTTCAGACTGGAGAAATATGTGCAGAGTTTCAAAAAGACTGGTATGAAATTGTATGAGGAGTACGAGGTACCCACTGTTTATATATTGGGGTGAAAAATGACTAAGTTCATAATGTGGAAAAAGGAACAAAAAACAATCTAACAATTATATCCAAGCCACATGCACATCCTCATAGTATTACCATAAAGAAAACATGCAAAGTTTCAAAACGATCAGTACAAAACTGTATGAGGACTTGCGTTCACAAGTATATTTATATATAGAGTTTATTCATTCTCCTATTTTAAATATGGGATTTATAAACCGAGGGAGGTAAAAAAAATCCGATAAACGAGTGCGAAGCACGAGTTTCTTTATCTGATTTATTTTTACCTCCCGAGGTTTTCTCTCATATTAATTTTTACCTCTCGAGGTTTTCTCCCATATTTAAAATAGGAGAAATGAATAAACTGTATATTATATGCATTTCGCTGCAATAGAGTACACCATTTAAGAGGCTTTTGTGGCAAGTCTAGTCTGCCAGTTTGTTTATGCTGTCATTTCTATTTTGGGTCGGCATAGTAATACACTGACATTGACAGTTCGAAGCAGTGAACACTCGGGTGCCATTTGAAAAAACTAAACGAATCGAGAGATTGAAAAGTGATAAAATATTCCCATTTAAATGGATATTTACATGTTTCTGTGCTCAGATAGGATTAATTTCTATGCTTGTGACCTGATTCAATGAAAAAAGCATATAGATTTAACATTTTCAGCAGGTAAGTAAGGATTTGAGATCATCCCATGGGTCAAAATCTAGGCCATTCATATGTTACAAAAAAAAAAGTAGTTCCGGTTAAAGAGATTTATTTCCCCGGCTAAGAGGAAATATTTCTTCTTAGAAAACAAGGAAAATACCAGTTTTATGTCTGGTAGATATCATGGTATTTCTTGGTTATGCATGTAATATAATATATATATATATATATATATACAGAGAGAGAGAGAGGGTGAAAAATGACTAAGTTCACAGTGTGGAAAAAGTGACAAAAAAATGATCTAACAATTATATCTAGACCTAATGCACATCCTCATACCATGAAGAAAACACATGCCAAGTTTCAAAACAATCATTACAAAACTGTATGAGCACTTGCGCTCACAAGACATACCCACTGTCTATATATTGAGGGCGAAAAATGACTAAGTTCACAATGTGGAAAAAGTAACCATGATCTAACAATTATACCCACCCCACATATACATCCTTACACCATGAAGAAAAAAACATGTGCAAAGTTTCAAAATGATCAGTACAAAACTGTAAGAGGAGTTGTGCTAACAATAGGTACCCACTGTCTATATGTTGAGGGTGAAAAATGACAAAGTTCACAATGTAGAAAAGTGACAAAAAAAATGATCTAACAATTATATCCAAACCACATGCACATCCTCATACCATGAAAAAACACAATGCAAAGTTTCAAAAGCGATCATTACAAAACTGTAAGAGTAGTTGGGTTCACAAGACACCCTGGGTAAATGTTGAAAATTGGATGAACAGACGGAAAGTTGCACCCCTAAGTCGCCCTGCTATAGCAGGAGCGACAATAATATAATGTATTATTTACAGTCTGACAAGACCACTGTCTCCAAATTAAACAATCTAATGTATAGATGGAGGGAAATATTTAATTTTAATATATATTCTGGTTAAACATGTGAGGTCAGTTTGAATGATGGTGCACCCAGACAAAAATATTAGTTTTTGGCATCACCTGTAAGAATCCAAGCTCAGGGTTGCTTAACATCATCTCGACCACACACTCTTACTATTCAGAAGATTTTGTGTCAACTGAACATAGTACAGTGTCTTCACATACCTAATCTATAGTAAAATTCAAATCACAACCAGCATATTGTACTGTGTATATTGCATCTTACAGTTTTCAAAAGTGACTATTTAAATGCATAAAGTTTTCTTAAAAATAACACTATTTATGTTATAGACAATTTTGTTACACTATAAATCTTTAGGTTAAATGAGAATTCATATTTTACTTTCACTTTAAGAATGATTAAACCAAATGTTGTATTTAATCCCCTTACAAAAAAAACAAATATGCCACAGGAAAAATAAATTTTAGTCGTATACTCTTACATGAACATTTGATCTGTATGTATGATAATAACAGAGTCCATTTCAGAGGGGCAAGTGGGAATGAAAACATCTCTTGAAGAACCTACCTGAGAATGCAGTTTGCATAAAAACTTTTTATTGGACAGTCCTTAAATATGACTGAAACATCTTCAATCTAGCAAACAACTCCCTCAGTACCCAGTGCTGTAAACAACATTCAGTAATTCATCAAACAGGAGTTTTAAGCACTTTAGCAGCTAGAGTATTTAATTAGAAAAAACTTGTATGCTTTGATTTAAGAAATCCTTATGACACTAGTGATCCAAATGAATAAGGGATCCAAACAGAATTTTTAACAATCACTTTATTTGCCAAGGAACACGACGTTTCGGCCATCAAGTGGCCTTTCTCAAGAAGATCAATTCAATTCGATATCTACATTTGAAATAAAGTACTTAAATACATATCAAAATTACATTAAAGATTAAATTTCTTAAGGTACTACTGCTTTCTACTGCTCAATCTTATAGATAGATACCAAACAATATGACGTGTCATCATGACATCATCAATTTTCCCAACCTCATGTTATTATGCCAAATTGACACACTAAGTTGACTAATCCTTTAGACCTTTAAATACCTTAAAACAACCGAGCCAGAGCACCCCAATACCCACAAAGACTCTAATCAGTCTGTCCAGATGAGCAGGCCGACCCGAATCATCGCTAGACACACATATGATTTTGTTAGAAGTACAAACCTCCAGCTCAGTCACCCAGGCAAATAAATTGATAATAAATAACTTAATAAATAAATATACACACAAGTAAATAGATAAATAAATAAATAAATTAAAATAAATTAAAAAAAAAAAATTAATTAATTAATTAAAAATAATTAATATAAATATACAGATAAATAAATTAATAAATATAAAAAAAATACCTCATCTGGGCAGACTGATTCGCGTCTTTGTGGGTATTGGGGTGCTCTGGCTTGGTTGTTTTAAGGTATTTAAAGGTCTAAAGGATTAGTCTCGTGTGTCAATTTGGCATAATAACATGACGTCGGGAAAATTGATGATGTCATGATGTCACGTCATATTGTTTGGTATCTATCTATAAGATTGAGCAGTAGAAAGCAGTAGTACCTTAAGAAATTTAATCTTCAATGTAATTTTGATATGTATTTAAGTACTTTAATTCAAATGTACGAGAGATATCGAATTGAATTGATCTTCTTGAGATAGGCCACTTGATGGCCGAAACGTCATGTTCCTTGGCAAATAAAGTGATTGTTAAAACAAAATTTGATTTAAGAAAAAATGACAAACAAAATTTCATTAATTTCCTGGTTAATCGTGATTGTTGACAAGCTACACTAAACAAATGAAATATTAATAGGTACAAACATTAAAATCCTAAACCTTTTTTTCAACAATATAACAATATGCAACTACTAGCAATAAATAGTAAGCTCTGTGTTCTTAAAGAACAAAACCATATAACACAAAATACTGAAAATCTATAAACATATTACATTTTGGCACACTGCTATCAAATTTCAACAATTCTGAAACATGGTTGTTTATTAGAAATGAGACATCAGCATCCATATCTATCCATAACTTTCTGCTTTCTTAGTCAACCATTGCTATCTTGTACCACTCTACAAATACAGGTCTTTGTGTCACCATAATTCTATGCATGCCAGGTTGATCTCTGAATGCTTTATAGTTAATCATAAATGAGCTAAAAGCTGGGGCTGATGCAAGCACTGACAGACAGACAAATGGACGAATGTTTAGCAAATATAACCTCTATATGATACCTGCTTTCTTAACAAGAGTTGTCAACAGCCAGCCTTGCTCACCTAACTGGCACTTGTCTGTCTATAATTCACCAAAACTGTTAACATTTTCAACTTATGATTTTTTAAAGTTTGACACAAATCTCAAAGTCACTAAAGAAGGATAGTGACTGTCACATTCAACATCTAACATTTTCCCAAGAATTTTACCAAAGAAGTCCAGGAATTCTGGATCATATGAGCCTTTCTTATGTGTGTGACACATCACTGTCCTAATTAGATATGACCAGGACATAGATTTTGAACCAAAGGCCATAATTCTGGAGATATTGTATCACAACAGAATTTTAGCAAGGGATATATTCTCATACAAAAAGATGTGAATTTGCTGATACCCCTTAAAAAAAATTGATTGTGTTGGGGTTTAACGACACGTCAACCCTTGAGGGTCATTTTGTGTCGTCTCCCAGAGAAAGGGAGAAAAGAGATAGAAGAGACAGTAGAAGAGATAAAAGAGAGGGACAGGGAAGAAAGAGGAACAGGAATGAAAGTGAAGAAACAGAAGAAATAAAAACATTCCCACTCTATCCTTACCCGCTACAAGGATAGCAGGCCTTGCCCAACTGTAAGCCAATATCAGCTGGACACCCTGGTGATGTAAGATACACAGCACCTTCGCACCACCCGACCACCCCCTCTGATACCCCTTAAATGATTCAAGATGTTGCCCAGATATGTTTTCTGTACAACAAATGGCACTACACAACTCAAATTTTGGCATGCTACATTTCAACCGATTTTCTTGTATACTCAGGTAGACATTTTAGAGATCCTGCAAGAGCAGAATAAATAGATCCAACCAGATACTACTGGACACTGCTATTGGACCAAGGACCATAACTCTGGTGTTGCATCACAAACCCAAGTTTCTGAGGAACAGCAGTCATCCTGTCTCACACCTGGTAATCTCGTAAGGGTAGCCGGTAGTTATGCACTCAAAATCTGTACGCGAACTTCCGGCTATGACTTGCAAACTGAAGTGCTAACCACTTGGCCATGAAGATGCTTCTCTCTTATACATAATTTGCATATACAAAAGTATTATTTGATAAATATTTGGAACAAACCAAACAAACTGAGATTCATATGCAAACAAGGATAGCCCTGGTTAGATTCCTTTGTCACTTAGGATAATCAGGGTCTTTGATGTTTGTCAATGACTTCCTTAATCCAGAGACCATGTAAGCCAACAATGAAAGCCCAAATCAGACATCATGCAAGTGTAAACTGATCTGCGCCATAAAGATGTTGACATCTGCATATAAGACTACCTTATGCTTGATGTGGTTCTTTAAGGGCAACTTTTTTGTGTTGAGTTGGGGTTTAATGACACATCTACTTTGTGGATCATTTTGTGTCATCTCCCAGAGAAAGGGAGAAAACAGATAGAAGAAATAGTAGAGGAGATGAAAGAGAGGGACAGGGAAGAAAGAGGAATATGAATGAAAGAGAAGAAACAGAAGAAATAAAAACATTCCCCCTCTACCCTTACCTGCTACAAGGATAGCAGGCCTTGCCCAACTGTAAGCCAATATGAAGGTTTTAAAAGTAAAATATATTTTAACTAGCAATACTTAACCTATAGATAATTGCTATTCTATTCTGTATTTCAAACCTTCCACAGAAAAAATGACAGTTCAGTCGTCTTAAAGAGTCTTAATCCAGAATGTCCCTTAAGCAGTTACCTGTGTGACGTCACTCTTCTGGCTCTTTTGATCATGTGTCAGTTTCTTTGAAGAAAAATTCCATATAACTGAGCTATACAGGGAGGAATGTGGGATCCTCTTATCTATAGTTTAAGTATTGCTAGTTAAAATATGTTTTATTTTTTAAAAATTCATTTTAACTGAAAAATACATTAACTTAATTAAGATAATGTGCTAGAATTTGCAGATTAGGAGGAGGAGATCTCCTATAGTTCTAAAACAGGTAATATATAGAATCCGTATACCTCTAGATTCCGGAAACTCTAAGGAATCAGATACATTCTATTTCTATATGTAAGTGTTAGAATGATCAAGATGCACTAATAACATATCGTTAAGGTGTTAATACCTTATATGTTAATGAGTTTCTCAGCCTCAGAGGCTGAATTCCTCCCCCCCCCCCCCCCCCTTTCTTTTTTGGGTAACAACAGTTGGTACAAAAAAAGAATTAATGAGTCATTGAGACATAACCTTCAATATTTGCACTTTAAAGGCAAATTTCAAGAATATTGTTTCATAATGTGTTTGAGCCAAACTTATCAAACAGATATCCAGAAAGATAGCTGTCTATCTTTGAGAGGCAAATTATTTAATAAGGAAAGTTTATATGTTTCCTACAGATAACCTACATCTCTTGAGATTTTAATATAAATCATAGAAATGTAATGATTATCTAAATTAGTAAATAGTTTAAACTATTTATTAATATGGAATAATTGGAATCTGGTTAATTGGACCAATCTGATTATTGCCAATAACCAGTTCATAATTCTTAAATAACCGTAAGATTTTATGAATTATTCCCTTTTGCATTTCGAGCTAAACAGGAATAATAATAATCTGGGTAAATGGACTAATCTAATTATTGCCGAATACCCAGTTTATCTATCAATGATAGCAAACATATGATTGATAATTTTATATATTTTATCCATTGTCAGGCTGACTGTGTTAACGTATCTTAGTCACGTCAATCAATACTAGAAAAAGATTGTCCACTTCTCCACATGAAGATGGACTACCTGAATAAATTTTAACACTAAACTTCTACCAGAGGAAACGTTTCATATCTTTAGTAAAATTAATAAAAGGAAACACTGCTAACATCATCACGTAGAGTTTGGCAGCCGTAAAATTTCCAATAAGAGGAAAGGCGTACTGTATAGCATAGTGTACTGTATAACAGCCTCCTAACTTTAAAAGAAGATCCAACAATATCGATTAAAGATCTAACTAACTTAGAAAGAACTGGCTAGAATCAATTCTATTACCAGATCGTATTACATATCATGGATCTCATGCCATGTTTTTCTCTTAGAGAATTTCACCCCCACCTTCCCGATTATTACTATATCAAAGTCGGGTTAGTGAGGTACTGCATTTCCATATGTTTCTGATGACTGGGACCATAAAATTCTGCCCAGATGCCAATAAAATGATGCTCTGTTATGCAATTAGTTAAGTAATACTGATAAGACAGTTAACTAGGCGCCCACACACAAAATTCTTAAATATAAAACACAATGAAGTAGCTCAAAACTGATTCTAAAATCTACACCTGCATAAAAAATTAATAAAATTACACATTTTAAACGGTTTTCTATGTTGAAAAATAAAGATTTTAAGACTATATATTGCAGTACAGGGAACCAATATTATCAGAGAAAAGTAGTCTCTCAGGTAAATCTGGTGATACCACCTGTTGTGAACAGACTCATTAGTGTAAGAGAGTTGAGGGCAGTAGCGACAAAACATCTGGTTGAATTATCATTTGAGCATGAATTTTTTTGCCACTTTTTTTCTAAGAGAAAAACTTGTCATGTATTTCCTAGATAATTCTGATTAGCATTCTTAGTCAAAATCCGAAGGTATATTGATAATTTGACTATGACGGAAAAAGAAGTTATTACCGATTCAACATTTTTCTATGACATAATTAGGATATAGTAGTTCTGACTCCGCTAATGCTTAAAACTACCCTCCATGAGACAAGAATTGGGGAGTTTATTGCACAAACTTCTACTAACCATAGTAGAGTTTATAAGTATACACGTGGAGTCGAAATAATACTTAATTTAATATTTAATAATTTTAATATCTCTGATAATTGAAGGCGTAAAGGTTCAGAGACGTAATTAACTATTCTGCACATATATAACTGGAATAGTGAGAATAAATGATATTATCATTTATAATATATATGAATGATAATAGAATGTTCCTGTTATGGATAAATCATTTATCGTAACTAAATTATCTAAACTGGATAGATAATTTGATTTATGAGATATCAATTCATAATAACCTATAAGATGTTCCAGTTTATGGATGAATCATTTATCGCGACGGTTAGATTATCCAAAGAAACTGGTTATAAGTATAATATAACTCTAAGGATTGTATATAATGATAAACAATCCTTTTTGTTGTTATATACAGTGTAGATCCAACACATCGCGGTCCATTATTTCGGGAAATCCAGTATATCGCGAATCGGCCATGGCTCCCAAATGTTCCATAAGCAAGCATAAAAATATAAAATGTTTGTTGGTTTATTTAACTTCGGAAAAAAAAAAAAAAAAAAAACACGTTCCGCCTCCGGTAATTGATTTTTCGCGGCTCTCTCAATGCTAGGTCGCATCAGGTATTATGACAAACAATCCACTTAGTGTCAATCAGTGCACAAGTTGATTATAACTGGCAAACAATAAATTATATCGCTGTTATTGTCATAATCATAGATCTACTCAGTGCTCAATCAGTCAATGATGCCCACAAACTAATTTTGCTCAACAGGTGAAAACAGTCCACCTCCTTTTCTACACCAGCAAATTTTACAAAACACTAGTCTTACGATGTTTCTGTCCCACATACACAGATCTTAGTCCGCTTATTTTACACTTCTGTAGCAATAAATATTTCAAAAGAAAACAACTGAGTCAAAAAAAAAGTAAAAATAAAACTAAAATAAAAATACATCAGCTTTACAGTTTTTTTTGCACCCGCAACACAATAATAAGTAAAGGGAAGCAATTCAAATTATCTTAGCACAACTGAAGCAATTTGAGTAACTTCCCTTTGCCGTTCCAGGGAACCAGAGTATCCAAAATGGCGTCCTAAATTGTCAACCCGATGATTTCTTGTTTTCAAACCTAGTTTATCAGCTGGTTTGGATTGAAATTACTTGATCGACATAGCGCACCATTGTAAATTATGCCATTGAGCAATTCTAATCCAATTTTAATTAGGAAATATGGCTGGCAGCATGACTGAATGCCATTTATCATTGATGTCTCAGCAAACTACCACATCGACTAACCAAGCGAGTGTTATGCATGCCGTTATACATGCATGGTATATGTCTGGACTTAGATCACGCTCCGTTTATATCGCGTTAGCGGATTCTGGACCCCAAGGACTGCGATATATTGGATCTTTACTGTATATAGAAATTAGTCTTGAACATTTTTAAGTAGTTTTAAGACAAATTTCTTTATAATTAAAACCTGCTGTAATATATAATGATTTTCAAGACTTGCATCACATTTCAGGAAGAAAGGGGACTCCTATAGTTCTATGCGTAGATTGGGAGACTTATATTACAGCACAACTGTGTTATCGATAATTCTTAACACAAGAATGAAAGATTATTGTATGACTTTTTATTTGCCAAAATTCTATGCCATACTTGTTTAAAGATAGATGTAGATTGATCTTCAATCAGAAATGTAAGGGATAGAAACTCATTAATTCTCTGTTTGAAGATAGAAAATGAGTTCTTTATCGATAATGACTGTCTCGATGAAACTAAGACAGTAATTGGAACCTAATGGATGCCTTCTCTCTAAACGTAGTGATAGGAGTGTATCCATTGATATAAACTGGAAGATTGTCACTGTTGCGACTTGACAGTCCCAGTAACATATGAAGTTTCCCCATTGACTAATCAAACATAATCGATCTGAACTGAAGTCTGAGTCAATTATTATTATGTTGAAGTACGAGGGTAGTTCAATAAGTTCGTAGAACTCGGTATTTTTCTATACAATCATTTTTGTGCAGTGTAAACCTTTGTCAGTTGAATGATAACAGCCGTTCAGTCAACACTTACATTTTTTGCTCTTACTTTTTGTTTGAAAACCTATACCCATAGGCAAAAATAGTAAGTCAGAATATTGAGTTCAGAGCAGTCATAAAGTTCCTCGCTAAGGAGGGTGCAAAGGCCAAAGAAATCCATTGGCACATGGCAGATGTGTATGGTGATAGCAGACCAAAGTATTCCACAGTGGCAAAGTGGTCAGCAGAATTTAAACGTGGGCATGACTCCTTAGAAGATGACCCCTACCCACTAATGGCCATTTTTTTTTTTTTTTTTTTTTTTTTGACGACTCATGACAGCTTGAACAAACTTGGTAGAGGGTAACCAAAGGAACATTCCTGCCAAGTTAAATTGAAATCAGTTCAGTGGTTTCTGAAAAGAAGATTTTTAAAGTTTTCTATTTAGATCTACAGGGAAAATAAGCCCCACCCCCTAGCAGCCATGTTTTTTGACAAATCAGAATTGCTTATACATTCTCGGTAGAGGGTTACTAAAGCATTATTGAAATCAGTCAGGAGGTATTTGACAAGAAGAATTTTAAAGTTTTCTATACAGATATATATGGAAAATAAGCCATGCCCCCTGGGGGCCATGTTTTTTGACGAATCATGAAGGCTTGAACAATCTTGGTAGAGGGTCACCAAAGCAACATTCCTGCCAAGTTACATTGAACTCGGTCCAACAGTTTCTTAAAAGAAGATTTTTAAAGTTTTTTATATAGATATATAGGGAAAATAAGCCCCGCCCCCTTGCGGCCATGTTTTTTGACGAATCACGATTACTTGAACAATCTTGGTACAGGGTCACCATGGAAACATTTTTGCCCAGTTATAATGAAATTGGTCCAGTGGTTTCTGACAAGAAGATTTTTTAAGTTTTCTATATAGATATATAGGGAAAACAAGAGGCCCACGGGCCACGGGTCGCTCACCTGAGGGACATAGCCACTGCAGATATGCAGATGTTATGCAACATTTTTCCAATCCTGTCATCGCAACTAATGAAAAGATCATCATTTAAGCAGTTCTTAATTTTGAAGAAGAATATATATGGAATGCCAGTCAATTGAGCGTGATCATTTGAACAAACTCTAAATGGCAGCCAGCTTGGATTTACGATCGGCATGATTTTAGCTATTTTTGATCTACGAGTCACCCCAATGCTTCCTACCAAGTTTCGAGTCAACTGGCCTTTTGGTTCAGGAGAAGAAGCGAAAAATAGATTTTCAAGATGGCTGCCATGGCGCCCATCCTGGTTTTACAATCGGCATGATTTTAGCTATTTTTGATCTACAAGTCACCCCAATGCTTCCTACCAAGTTTGGAGTCTACTGGCCTTTCGGTGCAGGAGAAGAAGCGAAAAATAGATTTTCAAGATGGCTGCCATGGCGGCCATCTTGGATTTCCGATAGGCACGATTTTAGCTATTTTTGATCTATAAGTCACCCAAATGCTTCCTACCAAGTTTGGAGTCAATTGGCTTTTGGGTTTAGGAGTAGAAGCGAAAAATAGATTTTCAAGATAGCGGCTATCTTGGATTTCTGATCGGCACGATTTTAGCTATTTTTGATCTACAAGTCACCCTGATGCTTCCTAGCAAGTTTGGAGTCAATTGGCCTTTCGGTTCAGGAGAAGAAGCGAAAAATAAATTTTCAAGATGGCTGCCATGGTGGCCATCTTGGATTTACGATCGGCATGATTTTAGCTACTTTTGATCTACAAGTCACCCTGATGCTTCCTAGCAATTTTGGAGTCAATTGGCCTTTCGGTTCAGAAGAAGCGAAAAATAGATTTTCAAGATGGCGGCCATCTTGGATTTCCGATCGGCACGATTTTAGCTATTTTTGATCTACAAGTCACCCTGATGCTTCCTAGCAAGTTTGGAGTCAATTGGCCTTTCGGTTCAGGAGAAGAAGCGAAAAATAGATTTTCAAGATGGCGGCCATGGCGGACATCTTGGATTTCCGATCGGCACGATTTTAGCTATTTTTGATCTACAAGTCACCCTGATGCTTCCTAGCAAGTTTGGAGTCAATTGGCCTTTCGGTTCAGGAGAAGAAGCAAAAAATAGATTTTCAAGATGGCAGCCATCTTGGATTTCTGATCGGAACGATTTTAGCTATTTTTGATCTACAAGTCACCCCGATGCTTCCTACCAAGTATCAAGTCAATTGGCCCAGGGGTGTAGGAGGAGTAGGCTTTTAAAGCAATTGTTGACGCCGCATGACGGACGACGCACGACGGACATTGACTGACCACAATAGCTCACCATGAGCACTTTGTGCTCAGGTGAGCTAATAAGCCCCGCCCCCTGGCGGCCATGTTTTTTGACAAATCCAAATGGCTTGAACAATCTTGGTAGAGAGTCACCAAAGGAACATTTCTGCAAAATTATATGGAAATCGGTCCAGTGGTTTCTGACAAGAAGATTTTTTAAGTTTTCTATATAGATATATAGGGAAAATAAGCCCCACCCCCTGGCGGCCATGTTTTTTTATGAATCCAAATGGCTTGAACAACCTTGGTAGAGGATCACCAAAGGAACATTTCTGCAAATGTATATGGATATCTGTCCAGTGGTTTCTGACAAGAAGATTTTTTAAGTTTTCTATAAAGATATATTGGGAAAATAAGCCCCGCCCCCTGGCGGCCATGTTTTTTGACAAATCCAAATGGCTTGAACAATCTTAGTAGAGAATCACCAAGGGAACATTTCTGCAAAATTATATTGAAATTAGTCCAGTGGTTTCTGACAAGAAGATTTTTTAAGTTTTCTATATAGATATATAAGGAAAATAAGCCCCGCCCCCTGGCGGCCATGTTTTTTGATGAATCCAAATGGCTTGAACAATCTTGGTAGAGGATCACCAAAGGAACATTCCTGCAAAATTATATGGAAATCGGTCCAGTGGTTTCTGACAAGAAGAATTTTTTGAGTTTTCTATATAGATATATAGGGAAAATAAGCCCAGTCCCCTGGCGGCCATGTGTTTTAAAGAATCCACATGGCTTGAACAACCTTGGTAGAAGATCACCAAAGGAACATTTCTGCAAAAGTATATGGAAATCGGTCCAGTGGTTTCTGACAAGAAGATTTTTTGAGTTTTCTATATAGATATATAGGGAAAATAAGCCCCGCCCCCTGCCAGCCATGTTTTTTGACAAATCCAAATGGCTTGAACAAACTTGGTAGAGAGTCACCAAAGGAACATTTCTGCAAAACTATATTGAAATCGGTCCAGTGGTTTCTGACAAGAAGATTTTTAAAATTTTCTATATAGATAATAGAGGGAAAATAAGCCCCGCCCCCTGGCGGCCATGTTTTTTGACGAATCCAAATGGCTTGAAAAATCTTGGTAGAGGTGACCAAAGGAACATTTCTTCAAAATTATATGGAAATCGGTCCAGTTGTTTCTGACAAGAAGATTTTTTAAGTTTTTAGTTAAAAAAAAAAACCTATTTTAAGCTCCTGTGACCTAGATATGCAATGGACCAGAACCATTTGAATAATTTTGAAAGAGGACCAGCCAAGGATCATTCCTGTGAAGTTTGGTCAAATTCCAATCAGTGGTTTAGGAGGAGATGTTGTTTAAAGATAGTGGACGGACGGACGGATGGCGACGATGGATGGTGAGTGATCACAATACCTCACCTTGAGCCTTCAGCTCAGGTGAGCTAAAAAACTAAGGGGAAAGCTAGCTGCTGGTGTCCTTTTTTCCCCTGTGCATGAAGGGGAAAGCTAGCTGTTGGTGTCCTTCTTTTGCATGATAAAGCCCCTGTGCACAAGTCCAGAGTTGCACAAGCGGCTATTCATGAGTGCAAGTGCGAGCAGTTAAATCACCCGCCATACAGTCCAGACCTGGCCCCAAATGATTATTATCTGTTTCGAAATTTGAAGTCCCTGACTTGCATGGAACAAGATTTTGGGACGATGATGAGCTCAAGTCTGCTACACAGGCTTGGTTTGAGGACCAAATAGATGACTTTTATTTCAAAGGCATAGACTGCTTAAAAGAAAAGTGGGCCAAATGCATTGAAGTAAAGGGGGATTATATTGAAAAATAATGTTGAAACCATCTTCCAATCTGTGAGTTAAACCCCTAGTTCTACGAACTTATTGAACTCCCCTCGTATGTATCAATACTTTGAGTATCAACAAGATTTTAAAACCTATAAAATGAACCATGAATAGGTCAAAATCTAATAATTGAAATCAACTCTAAACTTAATATGATTGATGACAATATGAAGATAAATCTTATCATATCGTATATAATATCTCCAATTATTGTCAAATAATTCTTTAATGGTCCATTGACACAGATTGTAACGATAACTTCCATTTACAATATGTAAAAATGTACAAATTAAGGTACATTCCAAAACCCTTGCAACAAAAAACTAGGAAGATCCGACAGTAGAATGTAAGTACATAACTTCCTTAAATGGAAAACTTAGTCATATAAGAGATCCATTATAATTTTTTGAGACAGTCAAGTCTTATAACGATATCGATTACACCCTGACTTGGTTGTTTTCTTATAATTTAATTGGAAATATACATCATCGGATATTGCAACGTTATCTTTAGGAGACAACATATCCAGGAGAGATTGAGACTTTCAGGATTTGTACCCTATCCATTACTCGGTAAGGAAGACGTTCTTTTCTCCTAATAACAAGAGTGAAAACTGATTCCTATTACCGGAACGTACGACAGATGAGAAATATAATTATATTTAGTCTTGAAGTATTATTATATAATGTAAAGGACTTTATTTTCCTCACTGGTTTGTAAGTAAATGAATCTTTTCCCATTGTAATATCTGTTGACATGCAAATATAGACAATGGAAGAATTGGTTTTATGACTTGTAATTGTCATTGAAGTTTAGAGGAGGTAAAACTACTCCTAAGGTTAATTTTCCTCTTATAAATTTCATTTTGAATCAGATTTAAGGAAATTTTAAATGTTAGACCTATACAATAAGTCTGTTTAGGTCTGTAATTATTATCGGCTGTCTTATCTTCGAAAAAGCCAAAATCTATATTTCATAATTAGATTTTGTAACTTCTTGAACTAAGCTAATTTGGTTAAGGCAATAATAATAATAACATTATCGAATTTATGCCTTAATATACATATATTTGACTGATTATTTACCTTCTCCAAGAGTCTGGACAAGACATGATTGACATGAACTCGTTACAGGTATAAATAACTGTCGACGAACAATTAGTATGGGAACTAAAAGCCTGAAATAACATAAAGAATATTTACCTCTACTAGACTTTATGTGAATAAGAATCTAGAGAGGAATTATGTTATAATTATTTGTATTACACATCATAAAGTCAAAATTTTGACACTTAATGTGTATATTTTAACAAGTTTATCCTTTATAATTTGGATATACTTGAATATTTATAGCATTAGATAGGAAAGAACTAATAAGGAATTAAATGCAATCCATAATTAGGTCAATTCCTGATAGTACTACATAGTATGATCTTCTAAAGTTTTCAGAAGCATAACTTAAATTTTACAAGATTTGATCATTATATTATCAAAGGATCAGATATCTTTTCGAAGACTGTTTCTGTGTCTTTGATAATGCACAAATTATGGACTATAAATTAGGTGTCTATAATACCACTCTATCAGGTTGTTACGTTATCTGAACTTAAGCAACCTGGTTTAGTTAAGAGTTTTTCTACCAATTTATCAGGTTATAGCATTATCTGGACGTAAACAACAGTTTAGGTGTTTTTCTACCAAACTATCAGGTTGTAGCATTATCTGAACATAAACAACCTTTGTAATTTAGATTATGATACCATAATGATCATAACTATATACCAAAGAAAAGAAGAAGAAAGAAAGCACCTACTTCTTTTCTTATAAATATATTGATTTCTCTGTTTCTTTGTTTTTCCCGAAAGAGAACAAAGAATTTGAAGAAGAAGAAGGAGAAGATGAATAAACAAAACGTTTTATCTTTTCTTATATTATTAAGTCAGAGTATGGAGTTCATCTCCTGCAGTAAAGCCTTATGGGGTAAAGTCAGCTTAAAGAGGAACAGATCTATAATCTTTCAAGTACTGTTAGATTTCAATAACAATATACTTTCAGATTATTTCCGCAGACATTTATCAAACTTTAATTATTCATTGATTTCAGCAGTTTGTTCGTAACTGATATTTCTGATTCAATGACAAATAAGAATATCTAGGAAACTGAGACTCATTTGATAATGATTGCACTGATTTCCTTTGATATAATTGGCTACCCGGTAGTCAAACCAATCGTTGCTGTTTGATGACCAGTGCCCAGTGAATTGCCTGGTGCCCGATGACTGGTGCTGGTTGCCTAGTGACTGGTGTCCATTGCAGGGTTATTTTGCGTAATAACCAGTGACTGGATGACCGGTGACTGGTACCCAGTAATCCATACCTGGTAACAGATGACCGGTGACTGGGGGTTTATTGCCTGGTGCCTGGTTGACTGGTGTCTGATAGCATGTTGGTTGGCTGACCAGTGACTGGTCGCTGGGTGCCTGGTTGACTGGGAAGATAAGTTGCCCGGTGCCTGGCTGACCGGTGCCTGGTGGCCCGATGCCTGGCTGACCAGTTCCTGGTGAAGCGGACTGTGGACTGGTGAATAATGACCGGTGACTGGTTGACTGGTGCCTGGTGGACTTATACCATGGTTGCCTTTAAACCCCTAATGTTGCCACCTAATGGGTCTTACCTTGGCAGTATAGCCCTGAGGGGTGGAGCTCACATAAGAAAAGAGTTGTTGTTAAACCCCACAAGGTTGACAACTTTCTTTTCTAAGTCAGCTTCTTCCCCATGGTAGAACTTCTAGCAGAGTTAAGTCTTTGTTTGACTGTAAGCTCAGAAGTTCTAGTCCAGTTATAACATATAAATTCAGTAGATAACCTGGAACAAAAAGAACAAAACAAATATTTTGTTTCACACACGACTTTTGTACAGAACATAAAAGTTGCGAAAACATATTACATAAATCGACGATCAAAAACCACAGGAAATTGAAAACCAGTTTAATGAAACTAATAGATCTTCCATGAAAGGAATGATCAAGGAACATAAGAAAACAGGAAATAAGAAAATAGACCAGAGAAAAGAAAAGAAAATTAAATTTTTTTCACCCGGTAAAAAATCCTATTTATTTTCTTTGTTCCACAGACAAGAAACTGACACGTGACTAAAACAGAGTGGGAAGAGTAAGGTCACACAGGTAACCAAGGGAGCTTCTGGAATAAGACTCTTTATTTGTTTGTGTTGAGGTTTTATGGCCCAATCAACCCAATGGGGTCATGTCGAGCATGGTCAGTTTACCTAATCACACGTTTACTGGGCAGGCTTAGTCCTCTAAGCTGTTAACCAGTATTGTGCACATTCTTTCGCCAGGAACTGACAACTGCCCTTCTTGAATCAGCAGAAGGGAGAGAATGACCATAGAAAATATTTCATGATCCATCTCCACGAAAGAATGTTGCCGACCTCGGCTGGGGTTGAACCCGCGACCTCCTGGTCTCCAGTTAGACGGCGCATCCAACTGAGCCACCAAGGCCAGCCAATAAGACTCTTTCAGATGACTGAACTGTCCTTTTTTCTGTGGAAGGTTTGAAATACAGTATAGAATAGCACATTATCTCTAGGTTAATGTATTGTGCAGTTAAAATCAGTTGGATGCCCCAGTGATGCAAGATACATGACACCATCGCCACACCCAACCACCCCCTTCAAGGGGAACTGGTACACTTTTAGTGTGTGTGTGTGTGGAGGGGGGGGGGGGGGGGACGGGTAACTCATACTTGTTGTGCCTCCCTTCTGAAAAGGGCTCAAAGGTAAGAATATGCTCCCCTTGGGAGTAAATCACTTTCTTTTAGAGTATACTCCTTTTCAGGAGGGAATTTGTGTGTAGAAAAGCAAACAGGAAGTCGGAAGCCACAGAAGTTGCCTCCCTTGTCAAAAACTGCAGAAAATCTAGTGTATACAGTCCCCCCTTAAATACACTGAATGAGAAGACAAAATACATTGAAATCCTACAACTATGCATACAATCCAAACAAAACTATATAAGCTGTGTTATATAAATAGACAATATACAGACAATAACCCTGTTCTGACCATGTGTAAATGCCATCTAATCAGGATTTTCACTGTTTTTGCCAGAATATTTACATACTGTAGAATATACTGGTGAGAAGTGAAGGCACTTAACAGACTACATGGGGACTTCCTTGTTTGCATATTTTAAGCATCCACTTTGCTGGCAGTGGCTTATATTAGTATTGGCAGAACCAAACCATTCTAAATAAAATAAAACAGCTCACAGAAATCTATCCAATAAGGCGTCTATGGTTTCGGCAGTTTCATTAACTCTTGAAAGTATCTACATATAATAAATTTGATAACCAAGTTACCACAGCAGAAACAGTACGGAAATCCACAAATATGACAAAGTTTTTCTCTTTCATATTAGACTGCAATATATAGGTCAAAGTCACAAAATGATACCATAGTAGAGGAAGGAAGAGTATGTCAGGTTTGATGACCGTAGGTCATAGTTAATAAAAAATTGAGTTAAATGCTAGAGATGGTGCAGTAAAATAGAGGTCAGGGTCATAAAAAAATACTGCAATGTTTGAGTCCCTGTTAGGGAGGAGGTGTATACAAGACTTGATGATTGTAGGCCAAACAGTTAATCAGAAAGGAGCTGAGTGCTAGGGTTGGTGCAATAAATGACAAAGTCAGGGTAAAAAAATGACAATATAATGTTTGTCCATGTAAGGAAGAAAATGCAAGCCATAATGTTAGATGATGCCACAGCCTTTAAGTCCTCATTTGCGTTGAGGTTTTACGGCCCAGTCAACCCAGTGGGGTCATGTCGAGCGCGGTCAGTTTACCTAACCACACGTTCACTGGGCAGGCTTAGTCCTCTAAGCGGTTAACCAGTATTGTGCACATTCTTTCGCCAGAAACTGACAACTGCCCTTCTTGAATCAGCGGAAGGGAGAGAATGACCGTAGAAAATATTTCATGATCAATCTCCACGAAAGAATGTTGCCGACCTCGACGGGGGTTGAACCTGCGACCTCCTGGTCTCCAGTCGGACGGCGCATCCAACTGAGCCACCGAGGCCGGCCTCCTCATTAGTGAGAAAGTGTATGTCATGTAAGATGATTTTAGGTGTAATAGCTTGATTGGATGTAAACTGTAGGAGGAGTAGCCGGAAAAGACGTTAACAGAAATTTTTAAAGGGGCATAACTTTTAATATTTGGTGGACTGTAACCCCGAAACAATATGCTCTGCTCCACATCATGGTCTAACTATAAACCAAGCCAGATTGGATGTAAACTGTTGGAGAAGATAGCTGAAAACAAAAAAGTTTACGAACAGACAGACAGACACAAGACCCCGTAACATAATATGTCCCATTTTTCAAACAGGCGTATAAAAAATATGTTGCACACTGAATTTCCTACATGTACCTTTCACAGCTTAATTCTACCAATAAAAACATGAATGCATCCCTAAGACTTGTCAATAAAAACACTCAAATCACTCAAATTATTGTCCTGAAACCAAAATATGGATGTGTCGCAGGCAGATAATTAAGTCAGAAATTGACGAAATTTGCCCATTAGCAATCCTGATCCAGATCTATACAATATACATATACCAAGTTTGGTGAAACTCCATTGACATTCACCCAAGTTATCATTCAGAAATAAAAATACGGATGGATGGATGACTTCTGTGTCTGCTTATGTACTATGTACCCTTGTGTGTTGAAAATTTCTTCTCAGCCCTTGTCCCCAGCCCTTGGGATTCTGAAAAATTGCCTGTTCTATGCTAATTCTGGCGGGAAGTTATAGTTCTAGCACTGTTTAGTACTACTTAAACTGATTATGACACAGCCAATAATATCCATTCCCTTAGTCAGATTTATCTCTAGACTTGACAACTTTTTGAGACATTATCCTCAGAAGCATTAGCTATGGACACTAATGAATATTTACAGTATAAATAATGATTACTTACAGGATAACTAATAAATGCATTAGATAAAATGTGCTCATATACCACCACTATCTAATGCTATAAATTTATTCAAGTAAACAGCAAAGCCCATACTAGCCTGCACATTCACATAGTCTGGATGGGGTATTTTATCCACAGTCCTGCTACTTAGGGTAAATGAATACACCTGGAAGATTCTCTGGTTCACAAAAGAAGCCCAATTTTGCAGATAGGAAGTTGCCTCCCTACTATCTGATGCCTGGAGGGCTACTCAAAGGGAGCAAGGTCTTTCCTCTAGGTGTAGCCACAAACAATAAGTTAGTTAAATATTTCACTCTTAGAGTTAAATGTGGTTAAGTAAAATGACCAGCTTGACATGACCATAATAGTGTTGACTGGGACGTTTAAACCTCCAAACCAAACAGTTATATCCCTTGGAGGTGTATCCATTTCCCTTAAGCTGAGGATGAAAAATCTTACCATAAAGACTACCTAGTACTAGCAGACTGCATGGATACTGATGAAAGATCTGGATCTTTGCTGTTAACATATAGTACAAAACAGGCTATTTTTATGATGAAGCTAAAATTAATGTATGAAAAAAAGAGGTAGAAAAAGAAAAGAAATTCTATTGAAATAAATAAAGATTGCAGCCTCTTATTAAAGCCTATAAACATTAACATAAAGGAAATTATCAAAATATGTCAGAAAAAAGTTACTTGTATGGGACTTTAACCAAAAACAAGAGGCCCACGGCCCATGGGTCGCTCACCTGAGTGACATAGCCACTGCAGATATGCAGATGTTATGCAACATTTTTCCAATCCTGTCATCAAAACTAATGAAAAGATCATCATTTAAGCAGTTCTTTATTTTGAAGAAGAAGATATATGGCATGCCAGTCAATTGAGGGTGATCATTTGAACAAACTCTAAATGGCAGCCAGCTTGGATTTACGATCGGCACGATTTTAGCTATTTTTGATCTACAAGTCACCCCAATGCTTCCTACCAAGTTTCGAGTCAACTGGCCTTTCAGTTCAGGAGAAGAGGCGAAAAATAGATTCTCAAGATGGCTGCCATGGCGGCCATCTTGGATATCCGATTGGCACAATTTTAGCTATTTTTGATCTACAAGTCACCCCGATGCTTCCTACCAAGTTTGGAGTCAACTGGCCTTTCGGTTCAGGAGAAGAAGCGAAAAATAGATTTTCAAGATGGCTGCCATGGCGGCCATCTTGGATTTCCGATAGGCACTATTTTAGCTATTTTTTATCTATAAGTCACTCCAATGCCTCCTACCAAGTTTGGGGTCAATTGGCTTTTGGGTTTAGGAGTAAAAGCGAAAAATAGATTTTCAAGATGGCGGCCATCTTGGATTTCCGATCGGCACGATTTTAGCTATTTATGATCTACAAGTCATCCTGATGCTTCCTAGCAAGTTTGGAGTCAACTGGCCTTTCGGTTCAGGAGAAGAAGCAAAAAATAGATTTTCAAGATGGCCGCCATGGCGGCCATCTTGGATTTCCGATCGGCAAGATTTTAGCTACTTTTGATCTACAAGTCACCCTGATGCTTCCTAGCAAGTTTGGAGTCAATTGGCCTTTCGGTTCAGGAGAAGAATCGAAAAATAGATTTTCAAGATGGCGGCCATGGCGGCCATCTTGGATTTCCGATCAGCACGATTTTAACTATTTTTGATCTACAAGTCACCCTGATGCTTCCCAGCAAGTTTGGAGTCAATTGGCCTTTCGGTTCAGGAGAAGAAGCGAAAAATAGATTTTCAAGATGGCCACCATGGCGGCCATCTTGGATTTCCGATCGGCACGATTTCAGTTTTTTTTTATCTACAAGTCACCCTGATGGTTCCTAGCAAGTTTGGAGTCAATTGGCCTTTCGGTTCAGGAGAAGAAGCGAAAAATAGATTTTCAAGATGGGGGCCATGGCGGCCATCTTGGATTTCTGATGGGAACGATTTTAGCTATTTTTGATCTACAAGTCACCCCGATAGCACTATTTATGATGATCATTTAAAAAATGTGACCTCTGGAGTGTTAACAAGGTTTTCCTTTGAATTAGCCTGGTGACCTAGTTTTTGACCCCATGTGACCCATTTTCAAACTTGACTTAGAAATCATCAAGACAAACATTTTGTGCACATCACGAAAACATACCTATATAATTTTGACCCCCTTAAACCCCACTTTTATATAATAAAAATGGGGTTTACAGGGGTATATATTATTTTTCTTATTTCTGCTCAAAACATAGATTGTGAGTACTCGTTAGAACCGCCTCGGCGAGGCGGTTCTAACGAGTACCCACAATCTATATTTTGAGCAGAAATATGAAAAATATCGGAGTTTTTTTTATCTGAAAATTTTCAGTTTTTGGAGATGAAATTTTCTATATATTTGAATAGGCGTGTTCTCGTAATGAAGATTCATGATGACTGCTTCAAAAATGCGACCTCTAGGGTGTTAACAAGGTCTTCCTTTGATTTGGCCTGGTGGCCTAGTTTTTGACTCCAAGTGACCTAGTTTCATTCTTGACCTAGAAATTATCAAGACAAACATTTTGAGCAGGATTCATGATGATTGCTTCATAAATGTGACCATAGAGTGTTAACAAGGTTTTCTGCTGATTTGGCCCGGTGACCTAGTTTTTGACCCCATGTGACCCAGTTTCAAACTTGACCTAGAAATCATCAAGGCAAACATTTTGAGCAAGATTCATGATGATTGCTTCAAAAATGTGACACCAAGAGTGTTAACTAAAACGGTGTTTTGGGAGGAAAACATATGCCTCCCACCAGTCTGAACAGACATACTGTTAAAGTAGATTGTATCTATAATAAACTCAAGGTCACAATACACCTATATGTAAAAAAAGGTAAGAGAAAAGTCCAGGGAGTGCCACAATCACAAACCACAGCCCTTCCCAGACCCCAAGAGGAAGAGGAAACCGACAAATCCAAACAAGCAAAAATCGAACAAACGTACGAAAAGCACTAAGATTAGCTCTCTCTTCCCCAAGTGAGGTAATCGCAATACTAAAAGGACTGAAAAACACAAGAACAAAATGACACACGGAAAAACATAAACAAATCGCCTCGTAGAATAAACCACAAAGCAAGAAAGAGTAAGACTAACGCCGGGACCACCACCTTAGAACGGTCAGTAGAGTAAACCACTCGGGAGTTTAAAGCACTTTACAGCTAGCCAACTTCACCCTGGGTCCCGATGCCACTCTTAATCACAAAAAGAAAATCAGAAAGCAAAATGGGCAGCAGTTGAAGGTGACCAAAATGCTAGCATCACAACACAACGAGATTAACAGAAAGCAAAGTGGGCAGCTGTTGAAGACGGTGACCACAATGCTAGCATTAAGTTTGGTCAAAATTCATCCATTCCTCAATGAGATAGGATGCTGACAAGCCATTTTCTAAAATCATAGCCCTTGTGTAACCTTGAAAATGGGATCAAGGTCACAAAAACCTAGTCAGTTCTTGTTTCTGTCTCAACAATATAGCTGTGCAAGTTTGGTCAAAATCCATCCATTCATTCAGCAGATAGCGTGCAGACAAGCAATTATCCAACAATCTGAGCCCTCCTGCGATCTTGAAAATGGGGTCAAGGTCACCAAAATAAAATTAGTTATTTTCTATGCCACAACAATTTGGCTGTGCAAGTTTACTTAAAATCCATCCATTCCTCCAATAGATACAGTGCAGACAAGCCATTTTCCAACAATCTAAGCCCTAGTGTGACCTTAAGAATGGGGTCAAGGTCACCAAAATCTAATCAGTTCTTTTCCATGTCACAAGATGTACAAGTTAGGTCAAAATCAATCCATTCCTTTAGGAGACAGGGTGCAGACAAGCCATTTACCAACAATCTAAGCCATAATCGGACCTTGAAAACAGAGTGAAGGTCACCAAAATATAATCAGTACCGATGCATGTCCCAAAAATATAGCTGTGCAAGTCTGGTCAAAATCTACTCATTCCTTCAGGAGACAAGGTGCAGACAAGCCATTTTCCACCAATCTAAGCCTTAGTGTGACCTTGAAATGGAGGCAAGGTCATCAAAATCTAATCAGTTCTTTTCCATGTCTCAACAATTAAGACGTAGGTTTGATCAAAATACATTAATTCATTTAGGAGGTTGGGTGCAGACAAGCAATTTTCCAACAATTTAAACCTTACTGTGACCTTGAAAATGGGGTCAAGGTCACCAAAATCTAATCAGTTCTTTTCCATGTCTCAACAATGTAGCTGTACAAGTTTAGTCAAAATCCACTGATTCATTCAAGAGATAGGGTGCATACAAACCATTTTCCAACAAATCTAAGCCCTCCCATGACCTTGAAAATGGGGTGAAGGTCACCAAAATCTAATCAGTTCTTTTACATGTCCCAGCATTGTACATGTGCAAGTTTGGTAAAATCTATTCATTCCTACAAGAGATAGGATGCGGACAAGCCATTTTCCGACAATGTATAGCTTGTCCACACTCTAAGCCCTCCTGTGACCTTGAAAATGGGGTCAAGCTCACCAAAATCTAATCAGTTCTTTAACATGCCCCAGCAATGTAGATGTGGAAGTTTGGTTAAAATCTATTCATTCATTCAAGAGATAGAATGCAGACAAGCCATTTTCCAACAATCTAAGCCATCCTGTGACCTTAAAAATGGGGTCAAGGTCACCAAAATCTAATCAGCATTTTCCCCCTCCCAATGATATATTTGTGTAAGTTTGGCTAAACTCTGTCCATTCAACAAGGAGATAGTGTGCAGACAAGAGGTTAGGCCCCATTTTTCAATGATCTAAGCCCTCCTGTGACCTTGAAAATAGGGTCAAGGTCACCGAAATCTAATCAGCATTTTTCCTCCTCCCAAAGATATATTTGTGTAAATTTGGCTAAAATTTGTGCATTCAATAAGGAGATAGAGTGCAGACAAGAGACTACACCCCATTTTTCAACAATCTAAGCCCTCCTGTGACCTTGAAAATGGGATCAAGGTCACCAAAATCTTTTCAGCATTTTTCCTCCTCCCAATGATATATTTCTGTAAGTTTGGCCAAAATCTGTCCATCTATTAAGGAGACAGAGTGCAGACAAGTGGCTAAGTCTACACCGATGCTGCCGCCGACAGGATCTGCACTAAAAAAAATATATCCCCCCCCCACCCCCATGGTGGGGGGACATAACAAGGTTTTCCGCTGATTTGGCCTAGTGACCTAGTTTTTGACCCCAAGTGACCCAGTTTTAAACCTGACCTAGAACTTATCAAAACAAACAATTTGAGCAAGATTCATGATGATTACTTCAAAAATGTGACAGCTAGAGTGTTAACAAGGTTTTTCTTTGCTTTGGCCTGGTGACCTAGTTTTTGACTCCAACTGACCAGTTTCGAACTTGACCTAGAACTTATCAAGACAAACATTTTAAGCAAGATTCGTGATGATTACTTCAAAATGTGACCGCTAGAGTGTTAACAAGGTTTTCTTCTGATCTGGCCTGGTGACCTAGTTTTTTACCCCCAGTGACCCAGTTTCAAACTTGACCTAGAAATCATCAAGACAAACAATTTGAGCAAGATTCATGATGATTGCTTGAAAAATGTGACCGCTGGAGTGTTAACAAGGTTTTTTGCTGATTTGGGCAGGTAACCTAGTTTTTGACCCCACATGACCCAGTTTCAAACTTGTCCTAGAAATCATCAAGACAAACATTTCCAGCAAGATTCATGGTGATTGCTTAAAAAATGTGACAGCTAGAGTGTTTACAAGGTTTTCTGCTGATTTGGCCTGATGACCTAATTTCTGCCCCATGTGACCTAGAAATCATCAAGACAAACAATTTGAGCAAGATTTATGATGATTGCTTCAAAAATGTTACAGCTAGAGTGCTAACAAGGTTTTCTGCTGATTTGGCCCGGTGATCTAGTTTTTTACCCCAAGTGACCCAGTTTCAAACCTGGCCTAGAACTTATCAAGACAAACTTTTTGAGCAAGATTCATGATGATTACTTCAAAAATGTGACCGCTAGAATGTTAACAAGGTTTTCCTTTGACTTGGCCTTGTGACCTAGTTTTTGATCCCAAGTAACCCAGTTTCTAACCTGTCCTAGAAATCATCAAGGCAAACATTGAGAAATATTCATGATGATTGCTTCAAAAATGTGACCCCTAGAGTGTTAACAAGTTTTTCCTTTGATTTGACCTGGTGATCTAGTTTTTGACCCCAAGTGACCCAGTATCAAACGTGACCTAGATTTCATAGGAGCAAATATTCTGGGCAAGCTTCATTGAGATTGGGTCAAAACTGTGACCTCTAGAGTGTTAACAAACTAATTGTTGACGACGAACAATGGACGACGGACTACGGACAGAGGGTGATCACAATAGCTCACCTTGAGCTTTTGCTCAGGTGAGCTAAAAATAGTTACTTGTATGGGACTTTAACAAAAACAACAAGAGGGCCATGATGGCCCTGTAATGCTCACCTGAGCAACATAGCAATTTGAGAGCCTGATCTAGAACTGATCAAGGCAAACATTCTGATCAAAGTTCAAAATGATTATATTAACAAGTAAGACAATGTAGCATGTCTAATGGACTGTGAAATAAAGGTCAAGGTCAAATATGGATGACTGCACTCAGGAGGCCATGCTAAGATGTATGCATGTACAAAGTATCACTGGCTGTAGGAGCAATAGTTACTGAGAAACTGACCTAAACAAAAAAACTTCACAAGGACCAAATATCACTCTGTAGGACCAATAATTACTGAGAAACTGACCTAAATGGAAAAACTTAAAAGAGTCACTGGACACAAAACTATACATCACCTTGAAATCATCAAGACAAACATTTTGAGCAAGATTCATGATGATCACTTCAAAAATGTGACCTCTAGAGCATCAACAAGGTTTTTCTTTGATTTGGCCAGGTGAACTAGTTTTTGATATCAAGTGACCCAGTTTTAAACTAGACCTAGAAATCATCAAGACAAACATTTTGAGCAATATTTATGATGATTATTTAAAAAATGTGACCTCTGGAGTGTTAACAGTTTTCTGCTGATTTGCCCAGGTCACCTAGTTTTTGACCCCATGTGACCCAGTTTCAAACTTGATCTAGAAATCATCAAGACAAACATTTTGAGCAAGATTCATGATGATTGCTTGAAAAATGTGACCGCTAGAGTGTTAACAAGGTTTTCTGCTGATTTGGCCAGGTGACCTAGTTTTTTACCCCAAGTGACCCAGTTTCAAACTTTACCTAGAAATCATCAAGAAAAACATGTTGAGCAAGATTCAAGATGATTGCTTGAAAAATGTGACTGCTAGAGTGTTAACAAGGTTTTCTGCTGATCTGGCCAGGTGACCTAGTTTTTTACCCCAGATGTCCCAGTTTCAAATCTGACCTAAAAATTTTGAGCAAGATTAATGATGATTGCTTAAAAAATGTGACCGCAAAGTTTTCTGCTGATTTGGCCCGGTGACCTAGTTTTTTACTCCAAGTGACCCAGTTTGGAACTTGACCTAGAACTCATCAAGACAAACATTTTGAGCAAGATTCATGATGATTGCTTGAAAAAATGTGACCGCTAGAGTGATAACAAGATTTTACGCTGATTTGGCCAGGTGACCTAGTTTTTGACCCCAGATGTTCCAATTTCGAACTTGACCTAGAAATCATCAAGACAAACATTTTGAGCCAGATTCATGATAATTGCTTCAAAAATGTGACCGCTAGAGTGTTAACAAGGTTTTCTGCTGATTTGGCCAGGTGACCTAGTTTTTGACCCCATGTGACCCAGTTTCAAACATATCCTAGAACTCATCAAGACAAACATTTTGAGCAAGATTCATGATTATTGCTTCAAACATGTGACTGCTAGATTGTTAACAAGGTTTTCTGCTGGTTTGGCCTGGTGACCTAGTTTTTGACACCAAGTGACCCAGTTTCAAACTTGACCTAGAAATCATCAAGACAAACATTTTGAGCAAGATTCATGATTATTGCTTGAAAAATGCGACTGCTAGAGTGTTAACAAGGTTTTCTGATGATTTGGCCCGGTGACCTAGGTTTTGACTCCAAGTGACCCAGTATCAAACTTGACCTAGAAATCATCAAGACAAACATTTTGAGCAAGATTCATGATGATTGCTTGAAAAATGTGACTGCTATAGTGTTAACAAAGTTTTCTGCTGATTTGGCCTGGTGACCTAGTTTTTGACCCCAAGTGACCCAGTTTCGAACTTGACCTAGAAATCATCAAGACAAACATTTTGAGCAAGATTCATGATGATTGCCCGAAAAATGTGACTGCTATAGTGTTAACAAAGTTTTCTGCTGATTTGGCCTGGTGACCTAGTTTTTGACTCCAAGTGACCCAGTTTGGAACTTGACCTAGAAATCATCAAGACAAACATTTTGAGCAAGATTCATGATGATTGCTTCAAAAATGTGACCGCTAGAGTGTTAACAAGGTTTTCTGCTGATTTGGCCTGGTGACCTAGTTTTTGACCCCAAGTGACCCAGTTTCAACCTTGACCTAGAAATCATCAAGACAAACATATTGAGCAAGACTCATGATGATTGCTTCAAAAATGTGACCGCTAGAGTGTTAACAAGGTTTTCTGCTGATCTGGCCAGGTGACCTAGTTTTTGACCCCAAGTGACCCAGTTTCGAACTTGACCTAGATTAAATAGGCAAACATTTTGAGCAAGTTTCATCAAGATAGGGTCAAAACTATGACCTCTAGAGTGTTAACAAGTTTTTCCTTTGATTTGACCTGGTGACCTAGTTTTTGACCCCAAGTAACCCAGTATCGAACTTGACCTAGATTTCATAGAGGCAAACACTCTGACCAAGTTTCATCAAGATTGGGTCAAAACTGACCTCTAGAGTGTTAACAAACTAATTGTTGACGACGAACGACGGACGACGGACATAGGGTGATGACAATAGCTCACCCTGAGCTTTTGCTCAGGTGAGCTAAAAATCAAAAAGCCATATCCACGAACTGGTATAAAAGTCAAAGACCAAATATCATGCATTTCTTCATAAAAGCTTCAAATAAGAGCATTTGACAGGAGTGTTAAAACTTAACAAATTAAATCTAAAGTACACTAGCTAGTGGTCGATTTATATTCTTACAGTCTGATTTACAAAATTTACACAGGCACTGTTGTTATTCATGTTTCATGCCTGTGTAAATTTTGTAAATCAGACTGTAAGACATAACTTAAAAAAAAACACACAAAAAAACAGGCCCATGGGCCAGGACTAGCTCACCTGAATAAAACAGATATTGCATATCTGAGCATATAGTACAAAATTCTTCCAGTATTGCCACTTCTAATCAAAATGGTAGTGGCAAAATAGTGGACAGTCTTTTAAAACAAATTTGCATTCTAGAGTTTTCAAAACAAAAAAAAACGTCTAATCAGTTCTTTGTTATGTCTCAATTATGTATCCATGAAAATTTGGTAAGAAAATATGTTGTGCAATCCCAAATTTAATGTTTTTTCTACTGCTGTGACTTTAAAAATTAGATCAAGGTCATCAATACCTAACCAGTTCTTTGTTATGTCCCAATTATGTATCCATAAAAATTTGGAAAGAATCCAACTACTGGTTCATAAGATATTGTCTGCAAATATCATGCAAATGCTGACCCAACAGGATCCGCACCAAAAACATGTCCCTCTCCCTGTAGGTAAGGGGACAAATGCTGACACCAATGGGATCTGAACCAAAACTAGTATGTCGCCCTCCCCATAGGTGGGGGCGGGGGACATAATAACCATTAGATCTCCAATCTTCAGTGCTCTAAGCTAATACTCAATTTCAAAACTTTCTTGTTTCTGAAGCAGTTTGAATGGTTTTTAACATCACCAGGTATAGTGACAAATTTTCAATTCCCTTTTGATAAAAGGATCCAATTGAAATTTGGTGAAAATTGGCCCACTGATTTCAGACGAAAATATGTTTAAATATTTCATGATGTTATATATGTATATAGCCCCGGAGCATATTTGTCATTATAAATGAAGAGTTCATGTATTGTAAGATTCAACCATTCATACAAATATTAAGGGAAGCAAATTTGATCTTGTTGTAAAAAGATCAAAGGTCAACCTAGGATAAGCATCTGAATAAATTTAGCAGACCTGCAGTCCCTGCTGCTATATACCAAGATTCAGCCTCAACGCTTCTTAGTTCTAAGAAGTTTTTTTTACCATATATGGGCATAGAGGCCATCTGGCTCAATGGAACAGAACCAGTTGAACAGATTTTCAATATCTCTTCTATAGAAAGCCTCATGTTTCTTGAACGTATACAGCCCCTGGGCAAGGGCAGATAACCCCTGAAGGACAAAATTTTGACTGTAAGTAAATGGTTTTGCTACTTTGATCAAACATGGTGAGTTCTAACTTTAAGCCTTAATACATTTTGAGAAATAGGGATGCAAATTTGACCTTGCCGTATAAAAAGCCAAAGATTCTCCTAGGATAATCATTTAAATAAACCTGGTAGACATGAGTTCACAATGCTTTATAGCAAGGATCAGCCTCTATGCTTTCTTGGTTCTGGAGAAGAAGAATTTTAAGCAATTGGTCTTCACTAGATGTACTACCATCCCATACACTAGATAGACTCACATACCAAATTGGTCCTCACTAGATGAACTCACATACCAAATTGGTTTTCACAAGATGTACTCATACACAAAATTGGTCTTCACTAGATGTACTCACATACCAAACTGGTCTTCACTAGATGTCTACTCACATACCAAATTGGATTCACTAGATGTACTCACATACCAAATTGGTCTTCACTAGATGTACTCACATACCAAATTGGTCTTCACTAGATGTACTTGCATACTAAACTGGTCTTTACTAGATGTACTCACATACCATACTGGTCTTCACTAGATGTACTCACATGCCAAATTGATCTTCATTACATGAACTAACATACCAAATTGGTCTTCACTAGATGTACTCACATACCAAACTGGTCTTCACTAGATGAAATCACATACCAAACAAGTCTTCACTTGATGTACACACATACTAAAATGAAAAATAAGTTTTTAAAGTAAAACATATTTTAACAAGTTATACTTAACCTATGGATAATGTGCTATTCTCTTCTATGCTTAAGCTTTCCACAGGCTTTTAAGTCTTAATCCAGAAGGTTCCTTTAAGGCATACCTGTGTGTCTTTGTAGAATTAAACAATGTATCTGAAGTGAAGCGGGAAGGGAGGAGGGCAATCTGTTAACCATAGGTTAAGTATCACTTGTCAAATGTTTTACTTTAAAAAAAACTTCATTTTAAGTTCATCATATGGATAATGCATATGGATAATAGGCTAGAATTTGTAGATTAGGAGGGAGATGCTCCCAAATTCCAACACTTATGATTAGATTCCCTTTAGGTTTAAAATTCAGGAGACTCTATGGAATCAGATATTCACTAATATATTCTTAAGAATGATCTAGATTCACTAATAACATAACTCTAAGGTAATAACTACCTTAATCATATGTAGAGCCTGACAGTTTTTTTTTGGCACCCAGCCTGAATTTCCTGGCCCCTCACCATTTTTTGGGCAACAACGACGGACCAATTGATGCAAATCGGTAACTTATTGAGACATATCCCTCAAGTAAAATTTTGTGAAGGTAGAACATTGATTCCAGACTGCTGCTTTGAGAATGTCATTGAGAGGAACCTTATCAAAGAATGCCCAGGAAGAAGATAGCACCCTAGTTTCATAAGCCTTAATTATTAAAAAGGAAATGTCTCTTCCAGTGAGTTTCCTATAGGCAAGCTTAATTGTATAAGCTACCCATCTCGAGACTGGTCTTAGAGATGTCATGATTGCCTTTAATTGGTAAAAATAGTCTAGTTCTATTTTGACGGTAAGAGCTAGTCATTTTGAGGTAAAACTTTAATGCTCTAATTGGGCATAAAAGTCTACCTAAATGTTCCCTTTTGCAATTTTGAGCTAAATTAGGGACGACTATAGGATCTGGCCAAATGGACGGGAGCTGATCCTCTGCCAAAAACCCATTCTGTAAAATCAATGAGACTGAACCCTGGACTGAACAATCTGATTGATTGAACCTTAGATGATTTGAATTCATTTTCAATGGAACTTTTAGCCGTGGCAATGGCCAATAAAAAGGCTATTTTCATAGTAGCGTGAAGTTTGGAACCATTGTGTAAAGTTTCATATGGGGCTTTTTGCAGACAAATTAACACCCAGGATAAGTACCATTTCGGGTAAGAGATCTTTGGACAGGATGTTGCAATTCAAACAATCTAATTAACTCTGATAAGACTGGGTTAGAACCGATTCTATTACCAAACTTAAATTTAAGTATATTTCAAATCATGGAGCTATAACCCTTAATGGTGCTGATTTGACATTTTTTTCTCAAAAAAAAAAAAAAAAAAAAAAAAAAAAAATGGTATATAAGGAAATCGGCTCACTTTGACAGTAAGAGAGGCAAGACTGGATTAACCTTCTTTCTAGGACACCATTTGGAATATATGACCCATTTTGCATCATAGACTTTTTGGAGAGTATACAAGTCAAATCAAGGCTGTAATATTAGTAGTTGTAACACCTCTAAGCACCAAGGATGTTGAGGCCAAAGAGGAGCAATTAGAACTTTTATGCACCGAGATTGACGGATTTGGTGAGAATAGGTTGTATCAGAACTGTTAGAGGAAATGCATAAGCATAGATTGTTCTAGTTCAAGGATAAGGCATCCATGGTAAAGGCTTGGTTGTCCAGAACTGGAGAAACATACAATGGGAGTTTGTGATTGAATTGAATTGCAAATAAATCCACACTGGGAAATCTGAGCATTTGAAAAATGCAATTTGCCACCATTTGACCATTCCGTATATAGAGGCTTGTCTCATCTCGACAGATGGTCCACAAGAATGTTGAATTTCCCTGAAATGTGATGAATTCTGAGAATCACATTGTGTTCCAGGCACCAGTGGAGGATTTCCCATACTTCTATACATAGATTGGGAGAATGTGTTTCTCCTTGTTTGTTGACATATGAGACTACTGTTGTGTTGTCTGTGAACATCATGACACAAGAGTGGTGTATGGCCTTTTTCAACGCAAAATGAATGGCCATTATTTCTAGAATATTCATGTTGAGCTGAGATTGATCTTTTGTCCAGCGACCATAAAAGGACAGTCTTATCGGTTTGAGATGAGCACCCCATCCATAATGGCTGGCATCCATAAAAAGGAATGCATTGGGATCTGGATGACGGATGTATATACCCTGAATGAAGCAAATGGGATCCATCCATCCACCACTTCAAATGAAATCAGATTATACTCGTGATCAAAATTTTATGATCCAAAGGAAGTACACGAGGTCTCCAAACTGACAGCAGGCACATCTAAGACGAATCATGATTACTTGAATAATCTTGGTAGAGGGTCACCAAGAAAACCTTTCTGCCAAGTTATAATGAAATCAGTCCAGTGGTTTCTAACAAAAAGATTTTTAAAGTTTTTTATATATAGATATATAGGGAAAATAAGCCCAGCTCCCTGGCGGCCATGTTTTTTGACGAATCAAGACGGCTTGAACAATCTTGGTAGAGGGTTACAAAAGAAACATTCCTGCAATGTTATATTGAAATTGGTGCAGTGGTTTCTGACAAGAAGATTATTAAAGTTTTCTATATAGATATATAGGGAAAACAAGAGGGCCCAGAGGGCCCTAATTCACTCACCTGAGTGTCAATGTCTCTAGTATATTCTAAAAGACTATGATTTCTCTTCATAGAACTATGTATGTTTAAAACTTATTGAAAATGAATGTTTTCAGATGACAGACTCGGGGGTGCTGGACAGAAGCATGATCCCATGGTGCCTTATTGTTGAATAGGCATGTGAACTAGATGAAGCTATGTGACCAAATATCAAAGGTCAGGGCCTTCTGGTTTCAAACAAAAAGATTTTTAAAGGTTTTCCCTATATACGAGGGTGAGTCAATAAGTAACCAGCCTTAACTTATTTCAGGTTGAGATCCACCTCTTCTTTTTCGATGTAACTGCCCTCTAGTAGATGCACTTCGACCAACAGTGTTCAAGTGCCATCAGCCCAGAACTGAAAAAGTCAGGGTCCTTTCCATTGACCCACCCCTCAACTACCGTCACGACTTCTTTATCAGACTGGAAATGAAGTCCACAGATATCCTTTTTCAAGTTTGGGAATAGGAAGGTCGCTAGGAGCTAGGTCAGGCGAATAGGTAGGATGTGGTATTAATTCATACCCGTTTCGCTCTACAGCATCCATTGCAACTTTGCAAGTGTGGACTCTCGCGTTGTCCTGTTGCAGCAAAACACCTTTAGAGAGTTTATCTCGGCGTTTTTCATGGATGGCGGTTCTCAGCAGGTTTAACAAGTTTGCATAGTACACTCCAGTTATTGTACTTCTCTTGGGTAAAAAGTCCAACATAATAACGCCTTTTGCATCCCAAAATACTGTGGCCATCACCTTGCCAGCAGATGGTTGCGTCTTGAACTTCTTTCTTAGACATATATGGTTGATTCTGTTAAGGCCTCAAAGATTTAGTAGGCTGTATAGGTTTCATGAAAGAACTTATAGCTGTATAAGATGGGTTTCTGAGGTTGCAGAGACGGGTTATTGGAGGAAAAAGGCCAAGAATCTATGTTGTTGTGCTTCAAATATTAGATTTCACCACTCCCTTAATCTTATTGTCAAAGAGTAATTGGGAATTAATAGGAGCATTTCTCAGTGTTTGACTAGAATGATCCAATAGAATTTTTGAAAAGGTTATAGCTGCATCGCGTCGAGCCTGAAACAATTCTATGGCCGAGATAGTGGACATAGCTGTAGCATGCTTGATGGATTTGGCAACCACTTCCAAGAGTCTGGACAAAGCATTAACTGACACTGATCTTGGTGCAGATATTGGTAAGCTGCAGGAGAAGTAGTAGTGGTACATGGACCCCAGAATAAAGGGTGTAATCAGGCATCTGCAGATAGTAAGCATTACTTGGTAAGCAAGCTTTGCCCACCATGCCCATAGACCTGAATGAAGGAAATGTATGTAGAAGCGTATGCCTGGGATTTTGGAAGTCTACTTACGGCCCAAGTATATCTGTATCTAGTCTGCTTTGAATATATTTTGCAGTATTTTCAACCAAGTTAGAATGAGGGAGAACTGGTACTGAGGTTGTACGAGACTCCATTAAAAGTTCAATTCCAGATAAAGACTTGGATCTTCAGAAGGTCTAGGACACATCTCCTCCAGGAAGACTTCATAGATAGCTTTATCAAAGGACCAGAATTCCTGTTCTTAATCTGAGCCTAATTCTTTAGATATTTGATGCACAAAATTATCAAGTAATAAATTCTGCGATTTCTCTGAAACCCTATTGGACTGTACAATTGTATGAACCTCAAAACCTGAGGATGGAGGTTAAGATCTTTTATATCAACCATAGTCTTTAACTAAATCACTAGAGAAAGAGGAGGGAGATTGGTGTCTCCTCTTCTTGTGAGAATGTTTTGACTGATTTCCTACTTCTTTTAGGCAAAGATAAAGAAGAAGAAGAAAAGGAGGAAGGTGAAGCAGAACTATATCTTCTCCTCTTTCTGTATTTAGATTTAGAAAGATCTCTTCTACTGGAAAGTTTATGAGAAGTAGATCTATGTTTGTTTGTGTTGAGGTTTTATGGCCCAGTCAACCCAATGGGGTCATGTCGAGCGCGGTCAGTTTACCTAACCACACGTTTACTGGGCAGGCTTAGTCCTCTAAGCGGTTAACCAGTATTGTGCACATTCTTTCGCCAGAAACTGACAACTGCCCTTCTTGAATCAGCGGAAGGGAGAGAATGACCGTAGAAAATATTTCATGATCAATCTCCACGAAAGAATGTTGCCGACCTCGGCGGGGGTTGAACCCGAGACGGCGCATCCAACTGAGCTACCGGGGCCGGCTGAAGTAGATCTATGAGACTTCCAAGTATTTGTATTGTTATTTAAATAACAATACTTTGATCAGAATGAGTATTAAAATCTGGCACCAAAGGCAACAGAAGTCTCTGTTTATTCATGTAGCTCTGAGATTCATTAGCGACTGATTCAGCTACCCAGTACCGGTGCCTAGCAATTGATGCCCAGTACCTGGTTACTGGTGACTGATGCCTGGTGACAGGTGAAGGTCAACTGCCTAGTGACGTACCCTGTGCCAGATGTCTGAAGATCCCTACTCATTGACCAGTGCCCGGTGACTGGTGCCTCGTGACCGGTGCCTGGTGTTTTATACTCAGTGCCTGGTGACTGGTGTCAGGTGATGGTGCCTGGTGTCCTATACTCAGTGAGCGGTAACTGGTGACCGGTGCCTGGTGACCATACATGTAGAATATCTAGAACAAGAAGAAAAAAATGACAATTAGTATGATTGTCCCACGACGCTTTGAGATGACCACAATCACCTTGAATAGTTGGCATAAATAGTTGCGAAAATGTATGACATCGGTGGCAAATCAATAATATCACAAGATTGAAAAATGAAAAATGAAAAGAGAAAGAGTCATCTGTGAAAGGAATAAGAAATGAACACAAGAATACCAGAAAATAAGAAATATCCGACAGAGAAGAAAGAAAATTAGAATTTTTTCACCCCATGAAAAATTCCTGGATTTATTTCTTTGTCCACAGAAAAGAAACTGAACATGTGATCAAAACAGCAGAAAAGGTGACATCACACAGGTATGCCTTAAAGGGACCTTCTGGATTAAGACTTTAGCCATTTTTCTGTGGAAGGTTTAAGTATAGAAAAGAATAGCACATTATCCATAGGCTAATGTATTATGAAGTTAAAATGGTCTTCACTAGATGAACTCACATACCAAATTGGTCTGCTCTAGATCTACTCACATATCAGCCTTAGTAAAGAAAGACTAAACAATAAATGGACCCTGGAGATACTTTTTCTATAAAAAGTAGGCCAGAGGTCGATATACAGGTCACAGTGATATGAATATGGTACATGACACGCTGAAAGGACAAGATGTGCCCATATACCTATATTGGTCAGCAAGAAAGTACAGAAATATGATAACTGGTATGATATGAGTTGAGTTTTACAGCCCAATCAACACTAGTGAGGTCATGTGGAGCCGGTCAGTTAACCTACTCACACTATTTCCTGGGCAGGCTGAGTCCTCTAACAGTACTTGTGCACATACTTTTGCCAGCAACTGACAACTTAACTTCTTTAATCAGCATAGAGGGAGAATGGCCATAGAAATGATTTCATGATCACCAAAAAAGTTATGTGACTGCGTTGAGATTCAAACCTGAGACCTCTGGATCTGCAATCAGATGTGCTACCAAATGCGCTATGGAGCCTGGCAAATCTCAGAGGGTCACCAAAGGAATGTTTCTGATAAATAATATTGATATTGGCCCAGTGGTTTTCCGACAAGATCTTTAAAGTTTTCTATATATATATATATATATATATATATATATATAGAGGGGAAAATAAGCCCCACTGCTTGGCAGCCATATTTTTTGACAAATCATGATGACTTGAACATTCTTGGTAGAGGGTCACCAAAGAAACAGTTCTGCCATACTATATTGAAATCGGTCTGACGGTTTCTGAGAAGAATATTTTTAAAGTTTTCTATACAGATATATATAGGGAAAATAAGCCCTGCCCCCTGGTGGCCATGTTTTTTTATGAATCATGATTGCTTGAATAATCTTGGGATTATATTGAATTGGCCAGTGGTTTCTGACAAGAAGATTTTTAAAGTTTTCTATATAGATATATAGGGAAAATAAGCCCTGCTTCATGGTAGCCATGTTTTTTGACGAATCCTGATGGCTTGAACAATCTTGAGAGAAGGTCACGAAAGGAACATTTCTGCAAAATTATATTGAATCGGCCCAGTCCTACATTTCAGCCAAATTATATTGAAATTGGTCCAATGGTTTCTGACGAGAAGATTTTTAAAGTTTTCTATATAGATATGTAGGGAAAATAAGCCCTGCACCATGGTGGCCATGTTTTTTGATGAATCCTGATGGCTTGAACAATCTTGGGAGAAGGTCACCAAAGAGCATTTATGCAAAATTATATTGAATCGGCCCAGTGGTTTCTGACATTAAGGTTTTTAAGTTTTTCTTTTGGTTGCCATGGCAACCAGAATCCTGCATGGATTCCAAATCTTTGAATAATTTTCAGTCAGCGTTATCCAAGGATCATTCCTATGAAATTTGATTAAAACTGGCTCAGTGGTTTAGGAGGAGGTGTCATTTAAAGAAATTGTGGATAGACAGACTGACAGATGGACGGGGACAACGATGATGCCACTGCTGCCACCGATGAGGACTGACGGTGAGTGATCACAATAGCTCCCCTTGAGCCTTTGGCTCCAGTGAACTAAAAATTAGTAAGAGATTGTCAGAACATGTATACCAACAGTAAATATCTGCAGGATGATCCAGATATTCATAGTTGGCATACATACTATAAAGCATCTATTTTGTGTAATGGTTCAAATAAGATACGAGAAAAATAACAACAACACTACATGTGATGGGACTAATAAAACACAAGCTCTGACAAATGTTTGTCAAATCTTTGCAAAGAAGTGTTGAATTTTATCACCATTTAACAGCTGAAAAAAAAAACATATTCATATTAGGCATCAAATCTGAAACATATTTTCTACAGATAACAACAGCACTGAAAGAAATATTCTAGTTCTTAAATGCCATTTTTAAGCAGCTGCACATACTTGCAATTATTTACATAAAGGATTCAATAACTAATGTACAGGAACTTCTAATTCAGATTTGATAATAAAAACTGTCCAGCTTAAGGACAGATTTTATTTTTTATCACACAAATAACTGTAAATAATTTAAATTTATGTATACATGTATATATATCATTTTAAGAATTTTAAATAAAATAACTGTAACCAATGACAATCAGAGTCTAAAACTATATAATATAAATATACAATTCACCATCTAACTTATTATTTTGAAACTTGTTACAAAATATCAGCTGCATTCAATATATAGGGCAGTACACGGGAAAAGGATACAAGAGGACCATGATGGTCCTATATCGCTCACCTGAGCAAACAGATTTGCATACTCACCCAAGTTCACTGCTATAAGATGTATAAATTTTATGATCAAGAGAAACATGATGGTCCTATATTTCTGATATACTGAAATTAGTCCGGTACTAGTGGCTTCTAACAAGAAGATTTTTTAAGTTTTCTATATAGATATATATACTGCAACGCCGTTATAATGCCGAAACTGTTATTGCGCGGTTGGTCTGTGGCTCCCATTTGTTTTTGTGCAGTTTTTTTATCACAATTTTGAAAGTTTTGCCCTTTTTCCACGGAACTCAGCAGTAACAAAAATCGTTAGTCATGACCATATACTCGCCTATTTACACATTCTGTTTTATCAAAGTTGTCATCAGTATTTTATTTTTAGGCTATTTCAGAGTACTTTATATGTGTCATTGTTTTCATTCATCTACTATACCTGGTGACCCATAAACGATTAAAGTTTAAACTGTAGCTGTCAATCAGCTTTGATCTAGCCGCAACAGCGGTAAATGCCCCCCGTGCCAATTATGAGCTACCTGAGCTAAACAGAGTGCTGAAAAGCACTTTGATGTTATTGGAAGTTGTAAACACATTTAACCCATAAATTGCCAAGCAAAATTTGTAGTAGACAATCTTAATTTATTTTTTCTATTTTCAGAGAAAATAAGTCTTGACATTTCATGTGAATCATCTGCTTGGCAGATGATTCATTGAAATGTCAGGACTTGTCCAAATTGTTTAAGGGTTAACTGACTGTATTTTGAGATCTGCTGAAAAAAAAAATGCCAGAGAGTGTTAAGCATAACTTCATTTAATATCCAATCCAACGCGTGTCTTCTGTATAGGTAACTGCGTCAGCGATAATTATAAAGGGCTAATACACTGATGCTAATACACTGATTCTGGGCTTTTCAGTATATTCTGGTCTCTTCTTTGTGGGTCTTTCCGTTTCAACAGATAGAAAGGATGAATTTATTTATTTACTCTGAAAACAGTTGGACTTCTTGGGTGTAAAAGAAGAAATGACTAGCTTTCTTCCTTAAATAACATTTATTTATGTGTAACAATTCATATGTAACATTTTTTTTTTCATCAGATTATTGCAGAAAATACGGTCAGCATCCTTGGGCCCCACCAACCACGTTATAATGGCATTGCAATACACAGGGAAAATAAGCCCTGCACCTGAAGGCCATGTTTTTGACAAATCATGATGGCTTGAACAATCTTGGTAGACAGTTATCAAAGAAACCTTTCTGCAAAATTATATTGAAATCATTCCAGTGGTTTAGGACAAAAGATTTTTAAAGTTTTCCATATAAATATATAAGGAAAATAAGCCCTGCCTCCTGGCCGTCATGTTTTTTAACAAATCATGATGGCTTGAACAATCTTGGTAGAGGGTCAACAAAGGAACATTTCTCATGAATTATATCAAAATCGGTCCAGTGATTTCTGATGAAGATGTTTATAAGCTTTCTATATAGATATATAGGGAAAAAAGGCCCTGCCCCCTGGCTGCAATGTTTTTGCTGAATAATGATGATGAACAATCTTGGTAGATGATCACCAAAGGAATATTTCTGCCAAATTATATTGACATTGGTGAAATAATTTCTGACAGGGGTATTTTTCAAGCTTTTTATAAAGATATACAGGGAAAACAAGCCTTGCCCCCTGGCAGCCATGTTTTCTAAAGAATCATGAGGGCCTGAACAATCTTGGTAGAGGATCACCAAAGGAACATTTCTGCCACACTATACTGAAATCAGTCCAGTGGTTTCTGACAAGAAGATTTTTAAAGTTTTCTACATAGATATATCGGGAAAATAAGCCCCACCCCCTGGTGACCATATTTTTTGACAAATCATGATGGCTTGAACAATTTTGGTAGAGGGTCACCAAAGGAACATTTCTGCCAAATTATTTTGGCATTGGTCAGGGGTTTCTTAAAAGAAAATTTTTAAAAAAATTTATATAAATATATAGGGAAAATAAGCCCCGCCCCTGGCAGTTATGTTTTTTGACAAATCATGACGGCTTGAACAACCTTGATAGTGGGTCATCAAAGGAACATTTCTACCACATTATACTGAGTGATTTCTGACAAGAAGATTTTTACAGTTTTCTATATAGATATATAGGGAAAATATGCCCTATGTGGCCATGTTTTTTGACGAATATCAATGGCTTGAACAATCTTGGTAGAGGGTCATCAAAGAAACATTTCTGCAAAATTATACTGAAATCAGTCCAGTGGTTTAGGACAACATACTCTAAGGCCCTATTGCCCTTATTTTAGTAAGATTTTAGAAGTTTTTTAACAAATATATAAGGAAAATAAGCCCTGCCCCCTGGCAGCCATGTTTTTTGATGAATCATGATGGCTTCAACTATCTTGGTAGAGGGTCACCAAAGCAATATTTCTGCCAAATTATACTAAAATAGGTTCAGTGGTTTCTGAGAAGATTTTTTAATGTTTTCTATATAGATATATAGGGAAACTAAGCCCCGCTCCCTGGTGGCCATATTTTTTGATGAATCGTGATGGCTTTAACAAATTTGTTAAGATCAAAGGAACATTTCTGTCAAATTATGTTGAAATCAGGCCAGTGGTTTTTGACAACAAGTTTATTTTCATTTTTTTTTTCTTTTGGTTGCTATGGCATGGTACCAGAATCCTGCATGGATTCCAACTCTTTGAACAATTTTCAATCAAAGCCACCCAAGGATCATTCCAATGAAATTTGGTTAAAATTGGCTCAGAGGTTAAGGAAGAGATGTCATTTGAAGAAATTGTTTATGGATGGACAGTGGCATGCATGCACGCACACAAGCACGACGGACAAAATTTGATCACAAAAGCTCACCTTGTGACAGGTGAGCTAAAAACTGACACCAGCCTGCAGAAATGGTCAGAGGGGATAGCTGCACACTAGGTTGTTTTATAATGTTCATTCATTCTGTGGACAGGTGCAGCAGCATAGATACAAGGGACACTGTAACATTGTTCTTATTATATATATAAAGTTTTATCCATAATGTTTTCATAGATATATAAGAAATTACCTTTTTTATGGTTTTGAACAGGGTTTGTTTCAGCTGACAACAAAATTTCAATCATGTCAAGCTGTCTACCAGAAAGATCAATAGAGAGAAAAAAGCAGCTCATCTGAGTCCTGAAATACAGTCTAGTCTAGATCACTGTTGTTTACATAATCCTCTCTGTACCTTTTTTTTTATTTCTTTTGCAAAGCCACAAGCATTGAACTGTCCACTGAGCTCCATGCTTAACTACTTGTTCTCTCAATATCAAATGTAAGCTGTGATATGCTGACATGGTATAAGGAATGCACAGTCATACATCTGATACAATTCAGGATCTCTGATACAGTTATGAGGTGAAGAGCAAAGACTCTGAGTTTGATGCAGTCTTCAATGTGCACAAACTAAGTTTTTCCTGCAGTAAGATACCACCGCTGTACAAGTATTACTTGCACTCAGAAATATTCTATAAATCAAGAGATACCAGCTTATCTTTAGAATCATGATAATCATGCCTGCATCTAAATCTACAGAATATTTAATATGCTTGAAATCAGAGATATCATCTCTTAGTCATCATTTAAACTAATGTTTACTTGAGCATGGCTTCTGAGCAACCAGGCAGTTCTTAGCAGTCCTTGCTTGAGTTGGGACTGTTGTAATGTAAGTGAAGAAGTGATCCTGTGGGTGAATCAGTATACCAAGATCTTCCAGTGGAGCATTGTTCTTGTCTGCCATCTGTAAGGCACACCAGTTGGCTGTTCGAGCCCGCCTCGTCAGGGCTGATAATTCTGAAATACTCGCTGCCAAAGCCAGAATGTCTGAAATGTAGCAAACAATTTTTTTTATTTATTTATTTATTTCCATAGGTTATTGCTGCATTTTAATATTTTTCCTTAGCATATGTATTAATGTGATAATTTTTTTTTGAAAATTGAGGAAATTGGAATTTTCTCAAAAACAAAACAAGAGACCCATGGGCCACTGCTCGCTCACCTGAGTGAAATAGCCACTGCAGATAGGCATTTGTTATGCAACTTTTTTTTTACTCTGTATTTGCAACTAATGAAAGGATCATCATTTAAGTAGTTCTTGGTTTTGAAGAAGAGTGTGTTTTCTACATAGTCTTCTTCTTCAAATTATTATTTTTTAGGTTTAGGGGCTAGCTAATGCATTTAAAATGGAATAAACCTCAAAATACCTCATAATTATGTCCAAAATAGCCCAAAAATAGCCCCTAAATCTTAGATAATTGCCAGGACAAACAGATGGACACTAAAAATTTCAGACTCTATAACACTTGCCACTTTTTGTGGCAGGGCATAAAAATGCAATTCAACTGTTTACCAATTATAAGTCAATGAGAGCTTTTTGTTGGCATGGCAACCAAACCAAGAGGCAGACCACCATAATTTTAGCTATTTTGAATTGCCTTTACCCAAGCAACTTTTGTACGAAATTAGAGTCATACTGCTTCAGTGGTTTCGGAGTTGTCATTTGAAAAAGTTCTTTTTCAAAATTGAATGTTGCCGTGACAACCAAACAAAATGGCCGCCAGTCATAAAACTTGACCATGAAGTGAGCATGTTCTCACTAATACCCCCGGTCATGGCCATCAGTGATAACACACAACAAGATGACAAAGGGATAACACTCTAATAAACCTGGAAGCCCCTATTTTCATATCACACTTATAGTGCATAAAGGTGTGTGAGTAAAATAAATTTCAATAAAATCTAGAAACAGGTATAGAAATTATTAAGAAAAATACATAATTTAATAGCAAGAACAATAAAGGGAAATAACTCTAAGGGACCTGGCCCTATTGCCCTTATTTTATTTTCCACAATACAACTCGCCATACTTGTCATATGTACAAAAGTTGAAGTTTGTAGGTAAAATATTTCCTGAGATATCTTTAACAGAAAATAAATGCACATCAAAATAATGAAATATAACAAAGGGATATAACTCTAATAAACCTGGCCCTGAAGCCCCTATTTTCATATCACATGTGTAGTGCATAAAGGTGCATGTGTAAAATAAATTTTATTAAAATCTGAAAACGGGTATAGAAATTATTAAGGAAAATACCTAATTTAATAGCAAGAACAACAAAGGGAAATAACTCTAAGGGACCTGGCCCCATGCCTTTACTTTCTTTCCCACAATACAACTAGTCATACTTGTCAAGTTTCTAGGTAAAGTAGTTCGGGAGATATCTTTGACACAAAATAAATGCATATCAAAATAACAATATATAAAAAAGGGATATAACTGTAATAAACCTGGCCCTGAAGCCCCTGTTTTTATATCACATGTGTAGTGCATAAAGGTGTATGTGTAAAATAAATTTCATTAAAATCTGAAAACAGGTATAGAAATTATTAAGAAAAATACAAAATTTAATAGCAAGAACAACAAAGGGAAATAACTATAAGGGACCTGGCCCCATGCCCTTACTTTCTTTCCCACAATACAATTAGTCATACTTGTCATGTGTACAAAATTCAGTCTTTGCGAAAACTGCAGGACTGTCTGACAAAATCAACAAATTTTCATTCTGTCCTGCAGAAAATTTCAGTTTGTCTGACAAATGTCCTGTGATTTCTGGCAAAATGAGATAGTAATTTGATAACAGGCAAGCCTCCTGTCCTGCAGAAGTTTATTTTGTCCTGCCAAAAATTTCAGTTTGTCTGACAGCTGTCCTGCATCTGTTGGAAAGATTTCACGAAGACTGAAAATTTCAAGTTTCTAGGTAAAGTAGTTCCTGAGATATCTTTGACACAAAATTTAATAGCAAGAACAACAAAGGGAAATAACTCTAAGGGACCTGGCCCCATGGCCCTTATTTTCTTTCCCACAATACAACTAGTCATACTTGTCATGTGTACAAAATTTCAAATTTCTAGGTAAAGTAGTTCCTGAGATATCTTTGAAACAAAATTAAGAAAAATACAAAATTTAATAGCAAGAACATTTTTTTTTAATTGTGTTGGGGTTTAACGACACGTCAACCCTTGTGGGTCATTTTGTGTCGTCTCCCAGAGAAAGGGAGAAAAGAGATAGAAGAGATAGTAGAAGAGATGAAAGTGAGGAACAGGGAAGAAAGAGGAACAGGAATGAAAGGGAAGAAACAGAAGAAATAAAAACATTCCCCCTCTACCTTTACCTACTTCAATGATAGCAGGCCTTGCCCAACTGTAAGCCAATATCAGTTGGACGCCCCGGTGACACAAGATACATGACACCTTCGCACCACCCGACCACTCCCAATAGCAAGAACAACAAAGGGCAATAACTCTAAGGGACCTGGCCCCATGGCCCTTATTTTCTTTTCCACAATACAACTAGTCATACTTGTCATGTGTACAAAACTTCAAGTTTCTAGGTAAAGTAGTTCCTGAGATATCTTTGACACAAAATTAAGAAAAATACAGAATTTAATAGCAAGAACAACAAAGGGAAATAACTCTAAGGGACCTGGCCCCATGGCCCTTATTTACTTTCCTACAATACAACTAGTCATACTTGTCATGTGTACAAAATTTCAAGTTTCTAGGTAAAGTAGTTCCTGAGATATCTTTGACACAGGATAAATGTTAACCGACTGACAGACAGACTGACAGACACACAGAAAAGACAAAAACTATATACCCCCATTGCATACTTCGTATGCCGGGGGTATAACAAATAAACTGTCTGGGTAGATGATCATCAGATGATCATAACTGCCAAATATGGCTCACATCACTTCACTGGTTATGGAGAAAGAGCAAATTAACCATTTACCCATTATAAGTCTATGGGAGCTTTCTGTTGCCATGGCAACCAAACCAAGAGGCAGACCGCCAAACTTTTGGCTACTTTGAATTGTCCTTAACTAAGCAACATTTGTACCAAATTAGAGCCCTTCTGCTTCAATGGTTTTGGACAAGTTGTCATTTAAAAATTCCTTTTTCTTTAAAATTTAATGTTGCCATGACAACCATACAAAATGGCCATGGGTCATCAAACACATAAGCTGAGTAGATAATCATCTAATGATCATAGCTGCCAAATCTGGTTCACATCACTTCACTGATTATGGAGAAAATGCAATTTAACCATTTTCCCATTATAAGTCTATGGAAGCTTTCTGTTGCCATGGCAACCAAACCAAGAGGAAGATCACCCTAATTTTAGCTATTTTGAATTGTCCTTAGCCAAGCAACATTTGAACCAAATAAGAATCATACTGCTTCAGTGCTTTTGGAGGAGTTGTCATTTAAAAAATTCCTTTTTTAAATTTCAATGTTGCCATGGCAACCAAACAAACTGGCCACTGGTCGTCAAACAAATAAAATGGGTAGACAATGATCAGATGATCTTATTTGCCAAATATGCTTCACATCACTTCAGTGGTTATGGAGAAAATGCAATTTAACCATTTTCCCATTATAAGTCTATGGAGCTTTCTGTTGCTTTTGTTTGTGTTGAGGTTTTACAGCCCAGTCAACCCAATGGGGTCATGTCGAGTGCCATCAGTACCTAACCACACGCTTACTGGGAGGTTTAGTCCTCTAAGGGGTTGACCAGTATTGTGCACGTTCTTTCACCAGAAACTGACAACTGCCCTTCTTGAATCAGCGGAAGAGAAGCTTTCTGTTGCCATGGCAACCAAACCAAGAGCAGATCACCATAATTTTAGCTATTCTGAATTGCCTTCACCCAAGCAACATTATACTAAATAATACTGCTTCAGCTTTTTTGAAGGAGTTGTCATTTAAAAAAATTCCGCTTTTAAAATTTAATGTTGCCATGGCAACCAAACAAAATAGCCGCTGGTCATAAAACACATAAAATGGGTAGACAATTATCAGATGATCATAACTGCCAAATATGGTTCACATCACTTCAGTGGTTATGGAGAAAATGCAATTTAACCATTTTCCCATTATAAGTCTATGGGAGCTATCTGTTGCCATGGCAACCAATCCAAGAGCCAGATCAACATAATTTTAGCTATTCTGAATTGCCCTTACCCAAGCAACATTTATAACGAATAAGAGTCATACTGCTTCAGCAGTTTTGAAGGAGTTGTCATTTAAAAAATTACTTTTTTGAAATTTAATGTTGCCATGGCAACCAAACAAAATGGCCACAGGTCATAAAACACATAAGATGGGTTGACAATCATCAGATGATCATAACTACCAAATATGGTACACAATACTTCAGTGGTTATGGAGAAAATGCAATTTAACCATTTTCGCATTAAAAGTCTATAGGAGCTTTCTGTTGCCATGGCAACCAAACCAAGAGCCAGATCACCATTAGTTTAGCTATTTTTAAATCCCCCTACCAAAGCAACATTCTTACCAAATTAGAGACAAAACTTATCAATGGCTTTGGAGGAGCTGGCGTTTGAAAATGTTAGATGCACAGACAACAGACAAAAAGTGATCGCTATAGCTCATCCTGAGCATAGCTCAGGTGAGCTAAAAAAAAAAAATGCTGATCATTTTCGTTGTATTTCTAGCATTGTTGTCACCTGCTATAAGGCTGCTTACTGTTTTCATGTTATGCTGCTGGAATTGTAGTCATCTACTTCAGTGACTTCGCACTTTGCTTTCTGTTTTCTTTTTTATTATTATTGTATTGTCTGACATTGCATCAGGAGATAAGTGTGAGGTTTGTTGTGAGTAAAACTGGTTTAAGCCTCCCCGTATTTTCCTACTGAACATTCAAAGGAGGTTCGTTTATTGGATATCTTCTTTGTGCATTGGTGGTTTTATAAGTGGCATTTGTTTTGTTGTTATTTGTTCCTCATCTCTCCTTCTTTTGGTGCCTCTGGAAGACTGTGCTTTGTGATTGTGGCATTTCCTTGATGTCTTCACTTAATAGTTTTTTTTAGAGAAAACATTATTATTCTATTCCTTTCTTGGAAACAACACAGTTAATATAATGTGTAAGCCAAAAACATGCAAAAACTATACACAAATATTACATACACATGCAAACCATGTAAGCAAGGTATTCACTGAAATATTGACATTCACTGAAATATGAGATATAATTGAATTATGTGTAAATCTTTTGACTTATTGTCAAACATGTAAGACATTCTTCTTAGATAACACATGCATTTCTATACAACACAGATTCTTAAAAGTAACAACAATAAGTTTCTTTACCCCTTTGTATGAACTTGGAGTTAGTAAAAGAACTACTAGGGATTGCAAGAGATCTTGCCACTGCACTTAATATGAAGTGATCAAGGGCCATAACTCTGTTGAAATTTCATAAAAATCAAACCATTTTCAATCCCAACCTAGATCTAGTCTATATTAATGTGTATATAAAATTCGATCAAAAAACCCATAAATTTTTTTCTCCAGATATTAAGGCCAGCCTCGGTGGCTCAGTTGGATGTGCCGTCCGACTGGAGACCAGGGGGTCGCAGGTTCAACCCCCCGCCGAGGTCGGCAACATTCTTTCGTGCAGATTGATCGTGAAATATTTTCTATGGTCGTTCTCTCCCTTCCGCTGATTCAAGAAGGGCAGTTGTCAGTTTCTGGCAAAAAAATGTGCACAATACTGGTTAACTGCTTAGAGGACTAAGCCTGCCCAGTAAACGTGTGGTTAGGTAAACTGACCACGCTCGACATGACCCCACTGGGTTGACTGGGCCATAAAACCTCACCACAAATAAAATTCTGACATCAATCAAGGATCAAATAGCCGGCCTCGGTGGCTCAGTTGGATGCGCCGTCCGACTGGAGACCAGGAGGTCGCGGGTTCAACCCCGCCGAGGTCGGCAACATTCTTTTGTGGAGATTGATCATGAAATATTTTCTACGGTCATTCTCTCCCTTCCGCTGATTCAAGAAGGGCAGTTGTCAGTTTCTGGCGAAAGATTGTGCACAATACTGGTTAACCGCTTAGAGGACTAAGCCTGCCCAGTAAATGTGTGGTTAGGTAAACTGACCGCGCTCGACATGACCCCATTGGGTTGACTGGGCCGTAAAACCTCAACACAACCAACCAAGGATCAAATATCTGTTGAACAGAAATAATATTTGGCCCATTTTCTATTTCATCCTAGTTCTAGTCAATATCAAATTAAATATGTTCATAATACTTGATCAAAATCCATTCTTTTGTTTTTAAGATTTTAAGCCAAAAATCAGTTTAAAATCAATTAAGAGCCCTAATTCTGTTGAATACTAAAAAATCAGTCCATTTTCAATCCCAACCCAGATCTAGTCAGTATCAATGTGTATATAATATTTAATCAAAATTTATTCATTTTTCTCAAGCTATTAAACAGAAACTAAATCTTGATGTCCACTAAGGGCAATCCACAGAGTTAATAGAATATCCCCAGTTACAATTCCTAATCACTCCTCCCCATATGTCAAGATTCAAGAAAACTCACAATTAAACAAGAGGATCATGATGGTCCTTAATAATATTGCTCACCAAAATTAGGTACAAAATAGGCACATAAATATGTACCTATTTTGTACTTATTATGTGCCTATAGGATTGAGGCACACAATAGATATACTTACTTTGTACCTGACTGAGAACTTAGAAATTTTTAATATGCCTTTTTGTGCTTATTCAGATTTAGTCATATTTCATTGTGCCTGTCATGTACCCCAAAAAACTTAGACACCATATAGACAAGCAGTCCTGTAATATCATAGTTGTAGATACAAGAGTTGATTACAGCTCTGCTTGGCTTACCATATTAAAACTTTTCTCGTTTCTGTTTCTGCTTTTAGGACAACGTGAGTGAGTATTACAGAACTCTTTACAGACCTAGCTCCAGTGAAACTGTGTCCATGGTAGGTGAGAGAGTAAATGTTAAACATGTAAATAAAAATGATCATTATATAGAAAGTCACTTTATAAAATATTTATTAAATGAGTTCTATAATTTACATGTATGCAAGCCTTGGCGAGCATATGGCAAACTTTTAGACACATGTAATGTATATAGGGAAAGTGATGAATGTAAGAGTTTATCATATGGCCAACACTCGCGTTTTATCCCTACAAAGTTGCCTTTTTGATATTAGTAACATAACACGTAGTAGCCAGGTGTTTTTGCACTTTTGTAGATTGAGCTTTATGTAATAACGTCAATGCGCTGTCAATTATGAGAACCACTATGATATCTGCACTAACTATAGGGACCGAGCATGATTTATTCATGTATTTATATTCACAAGGACCTGATGAAGGTGTTGAAAGAAGAGGTGTTCAATGCTTTCCAAGGAAAACATAGAATATCAAACTGATAACCAAAACATGGAAGGGAATGCAAATGAAAGTAATACTGTTCAATTTTTTCAATGAGTAAAATTTTACCAGGAATCAAATTAAATCCATGCAAAAGGAATGCAAATGAACATAATACTGTTCATTTTTTTCAAGTAAAATTTGTTCCAAGAATCAAATAAAATCCATATAAAATTTGTTCTTGGAAATAAAGAACACATAAAAGAATGAAAATCGGAGTCTCGTTTTCATTGAGACTCTTCATAAGACAGCATTGCAGTTTACAGCAGTGCATATGCCCCCTAGAAATGGCTTAAGTGGAACTCTATTTTCCATGCTACCAGAATAGGCTCAATGATCCCAATAAGAACAAGAGTTGTCAGAAGACAACGCAGCTCGCCGGAAAGGGCTGATCCAATAAGAAAACAATCTTTAAATATTAAAGATTAAATGACAGAGTATGACCTGACTTTGATGTTGAAAGAATGTCAAACTGAGGGATGGGGTATATGCCATTGAAACATCTTCCCTTAGGCTGGTATGGATGAAACATGAAAGCTATATCTTACATACTTCAGCAGCCATGTACACTTTTCAAAACCTAAACACAGGTACAAATGACAAAGTATGACCTGATCTTGACCTAGGCAGAAGGTAGAACTGAGGAAGGGGTGTGTACTATTGAAAGGTCTTACCCTAAGGTAGGTGTAGGCCAAACATTAAAGCAGCATCTTGAATACTTTAGCAGTTACGAACACTTTTCAAAACTTAAACACAAAACTCAAACATGGGTTTAAATGACAAAGTATAACCTGACCTTGACCTTGGCAGAAAGTCAAACTGAGGAAAAGTCTGTGCTATTGAAAGGTCTTACCCTAATGTTGGTGTGGGCCACATATTAAAGTGGTATCTTGAATACTTCAGCAGTTACAAACACTTTTCAAAACTTTAACGCAGAACTCGAACATGGATTCAAATGACAAAGTATGACCTGACCTTGACCTAGGCAGAAGGTCAAACTGAGGAAGAGGTGTGTGTTATTGAAAGGTCTAACCCTAAGGCTGGTGTGGGCCAAATATTAGAGCTCTATCTCGAATACTTCAGCAGTTATGTACACTTTTCAAAACTTAAACGCAAAACATGGGTGTAAAAGACAAACTAAGAACTGACCTTGACCTATATAAAGAGTCTATTTTGGGGATGGGAATATATGCTATTGAAAGGTCTTACCCTAAAGTAGGAGTAGGCCAAATATGAAAGCAGTACCTTAAACAGTTAAAAAACTATGCACACATTTGAAAACTTAAACATTGTGCTAACGCGGACGCCGATGCGGATGCTGACAGACGCCGACGCCAACGCCTGGGTGACAACATAAGCTCTCCAGGGACATAGTCCCGGCAAGCTAATAACAAGAGGACCATGATGGTCCTATATCACTCACCTGACCAAACAGATTTGAATATTTACTGTTGAAGTTTCAGCCAAGTTCACTGCTCTAGGATTTTTGTATAAACTTTATAGCACTAACCACCCCAACCCCCCTCCACCACACCCCCGGCCATGTTTTTTTTTACATATCTTGACAACTTGAACTGAATCTTAAAAGAGGGTCACCAAAGGAACATTTCTGCCAAGTTATATTGAAATTGGTCCAGTGGTTTAAAAAGTTTTATATAGCTATAAAGCCCTACGCCCTAACAGCCATGTTTATTGACGAATCATGACAGCTTGAACAAACTTGGTAGAGGGTCACCAAAGGAACATTCCTGCCAAGTTATATTGAAATCTGTTCAGTGGTTTCTGACAAGTTTGTTTGTGTTGAGGTTTTACGGCCCAGTCAACCCAATCGGGTCATGTCGAGCGCGGTCAGTTTACCTAACCACACGTTTACTGGGCAGGCTTAGTCCTCTAAGCGGTTAACCAGTATTGTGCACATTCTTTCACCAGAAACTGACAACTGCCCTTCTTGAATCAGCGGAAGGGAGAGAATGACCGTAGAAAATATTTCATGATCAATCTCCACGAAAGAATGTTGCCGACGTCGGCGGGGGTTGAACCCGCGACCTCCTGGTCTCCAGTCGGACGGCGCATCCAACTGAGCCACCGGTTTCTGACAAGAAGATTTTTAAAGTTTTCTATTTAGATATATAGGGAAAACAAGAAGATTTTTTTTTTCAAGTTTTCTATATAGATATATAGGGAAAATAAGCCCCACCCCCTTGCAGCCATATTTTTTGATGAATCATGATGGCTTGAACAACCTTGGAAGACGGTGACCAAAGACACATTCCTTCAAAGTTATATTGAAATCGGTCCATTGGTTTCTGCCAAGAAGATTTTTAAAGTTTTCTATATAGATACATATAAGCCCTGCCCCCTGGCAGCCATGTTTTTTGACAAATCCAAACGGCTTGAACAATCTTGGTAGAGGATCACCAAAAGAACATTTCTGCAAAATTATATGGAAATCGGTCCAGTGGTTTGGGACAAGATGATTTTTACATTTTTCTATATATAGGGAAAATAAGCCCTGCCCCCTGGCGGCCATGTTTTTTGACAAATCCAAATGACTCGAACAATCTTGGTAGAGGATCACTAAAGGAACATTTCTACAAAATTATATGGAAATTCGGTCCAGTGGTTCTGACAAGAAGATTTTTAAAGTTTTCTATATAGATATATAGGGAAAATAAGCCCCACATGCTGGCAGCCATGTTTTTTGACGAATCCAAATGGCTTGAACAATCTTGGTAGATGATCACCAAAGGAACATTTTTGCAAAATTATACTGAAGTCGGTCAAGTGGTTTCGGACAAGAAGATTTTTAAAGTTTTCTATATAGACATATAGGGAAAATAAGTCCTGCCCTCTGGTGGCCATGTTTTTTGACAAATCCAAATGGCTTGAACAATCTTGGTAACGGATCACCAAAGGAACATTTCTGCAAAATTATATGGAAATCAGTCTAGTGGTTTCGGACAAGAAGATTTTTACATTTTTCAATATAGATATATAGGGAAAATAAGCCCCCCCCCCACCCCCACCACCCCTGGCGGCCACATTTTTTGACTAATCGAAATGGCTCGAACAATCTTGGTAGAGGATCACCAAAGGAACATTTCTGCAAAATTATATGGAAATAGGTCCAGTGGTTTCTGACAAGAAGATTTTTAAAGTTTTCTATATAGATATATAGGGAAATTAAGCCCAGCCCCCTGGCAGCCATGTTTTTTGACGAATCCAAATTGCTTGAACAATCTTGGTAGAGGATCCCCAAAGGAACATTTTTGCAAAATTATACTGAAATCGGTCCAGTGGTTTCGGACAAGAAGATTTTTAAAGTTTTCTATATAGATATATAGGGAAAATAAGCCCTGCCCCCTGGCGGCCATGTTTTTTGACGAATCCAAATGGCCTGAACAATCTTGGTAGAGGATCACCAAAGGAACACTTCTGCAAAATTATATGGAAATCAGTCCTGCGGTTTCTGACAAGAAGATTTTTAAAGTTTTCTATATAGATATATAGGGAAAATAAGCCCTGCCCTCTTGTGGCCATGTTTTTTGACAAATCCAAATGGCTTGAATAATCTTGGTAGAGGATCACCAAAGGAACATTTCTGCAAAATTATATGGCAATCTGTCCAGTGGTTTCGGACAAGAAGATTTTTACATTTTTCAATATAGATATATAGGGAAAATAAGCCCCACACCCTGGTGGCCATGTTTTTTGACTAATCGAAATGGCTCGAACAATCTTGGTAGAGGATCGCCAAAGGAACATTTCTGCAAAATTATATGGAAATCGGTCCAGTGGTTTCTGACAAGAAGATTTTTAAAGTATTCTATATAGATATGTAGGGAAACTAAGCCCCGCCCCCTGGCGGCCATGTTTTTTGACAAATCCAAATGGCTTGAACAATCTTTGTAGAGGATCAATAAAGGAACATTTTTGCAAAATTATATTGAAATCGGTCCAGTGGTTTTGGACAAGAAGATTTTTAAAGTTTTCTATATAGATATATAGGGAAAATAAGCCCCTCCCCCTGGCGGTCATGTTTTTTGACGAATCCAAATGGCCTGAACAATCTTGGTAGAGGATCACCAAAGGAACATTTCTGCAAAATTATATGGAAATCAGTCCTGCGGTTTCTGACAAGAAGATTTTTAAAGTTTTCTATATAGATATATAGGGAAAATATCCCCGCCCCCTAGCCGCCATGTTTTTTGACGAAACCAAATGGCTTGAACAATCTTGTTAGGGAAAATAAGACCTGCCCCCTTGTGGCCATGTTTTTTGACAAATCCAAATGGCTTGAACAATCTTGGTGGAGGATCACCAAAGGAACATTTCTGCAAAATTACATTGAAATCGGTCCAGTGGTTTCTGATAAGAAGATTTTTAAAGTTTTCTATATAGATACATAGGGAAAATAAGCCCCGCCCCCTGGCGGCCATGTTTTTTGACGAATCCAAATGGCTTGAACAATCTTGGTAGAGGATCACCAAAGGAACATTTCTGCAAAATTATATTGAAATCGATCCAGTGGTTTCTGACAAGAAGATTTTTTGTTTTTAGTTAAAAAATCTATTTTTAGCTCCTGTGACCTAGGTATGCAATGGACCGTAACCATTTGAACAACTTTGAAAGAGGACCAACCAAGGATCGTTCCTGTGAAGTTTGGTCAAAATCCAATCAGTGGTTTAGGAGGAGATGTTGTTTAAAGATTGTGGACGGACGGACATACGGACGACGACGACGACGACGGACGGTGAGTGATCACAAAAGCTCACCTTGAGCTTTCAGCTCAGGTGAGCTAAAAAATTCATTATGATGAAGTACTGGGAGACTTTTTACAGCTGCCACTTGGCACTTATAGATCCGGGATATAGCCATACATATTTCTCCCACCTTTGCCTATGTAAGATAGGCTTTTTACCCATGAGAGAAACTTCTATCTCACATGACCACACTGGTCCTTGCAACAATCAATTTAAATATGGGAGAAAAAGAAACCATCATGAACCAGTTCATGCAGTATAGGGAAATCTTATCCTTGGGGTAGGAATTTCAACCAGGCACTCGGCAAGCCTTGTCCCTGATTGAAATTCCTACCTCTCGAGTGAGATTTCCCTATCCTGCATGGCCACTCATGAAGGATTCTTATATTCCTAGAAGATAGTTTGTCAAACTGCTACTCATGAAGGATTCTTATATTCCTAGAAGATAGTTTGTCAAACTGCTATTCTAAGAACACTGCAGCCTGAATAATCTGATACTTAATATGTGTTTCAGAAAGAAGAAATGTCTATCCTAACAAAGAAAGATTGCATGATAGAGAACACTGCTCGAAGAAATCTCTATCCAAAAATTTATCCACTTGAGCAATTTTCGGAAAACAGAATGACAGACAACGATTGTTTTTATTTTCAAATGTTGGAGAAGAAACTTACTAGCATCTCAATCTGGTACTAAACTAGAAAAGGTTTTTTAACAAATGTCCTCACCCCCCCCTCTCCCCCCCCCCACCCCCCCTCCCAATCCCACCAGTTGTCATTCTTATACGCAACAGGTCATCTCGTCCTGTTCTACATTTGTACCAGGCATCATCAAAATATTCTGTAGGGTATTCATGATACAGAGCAGAGACAAGAAATCAAATTCAAACACAAGGGGAGATAACTCCAAAAGTAAAAAAAAGCCAAAGTTGTCATTCTTGTATGTGACATGTCATCTGGTCCTGTTCTTCATTACTACCGAGTATCACCAAAATATTCCAAAGAGTGTTCGACTTACATAGCGGACACTAAATCAATATCAGTGTCAAATATAACAAAGGGAGATAACAGCAAAAGTAAGGAAGGCAGAGTTGTCATTCTTCTAATGAACCATTGTCTTGTCCTATTCTACAGTTCTACAAGGTACCATCAAAATATGTGAAGGGTTTTCCAGTTACAGAGCAGACGAGAAATCTATTTCAAACAGAACAAAGGGAGATAACTCCAAAAGTAAGAAAGCCAGAGTTGTCATTCTTGTACGCAACAAGTCTTCTTGTCCTGTCTACATTTCTACCAAGTATCATAAAAATATTCAAAGGGTCACTGACTTACATTGACTACATAATAAAGGTAGTACAGCCTTGGGGGGTGAAGATCCCATATCCTTGTAGAAATGTCTTCAGGAAAACCTGAGTTAACATTTTCTCTACGACAAAGACAGTCTCATAGTCTAGAGCAGCATAATCTTCTTATTTGCTCATGAACCAGTCAACTTCTAACACACCATACACAAAGAATGACTAAAACAAGAATAACTAGAGCTGGTGTTTGTAAAACACTATGCCCCCAACTGCCTGACTCTAACACTGTTTGACTCCAACACTGCTTAGCCATGACGGTAACAACAGTACAAATATATGATTTCAATGTTATTTTATCAAAGGGAAATAACTCTAAAATAGGAGATGATTGGGATAAGAAAAAATACAGATCACCTAGTTTTTCATGTGGAATCAAAACATGAAATTTCAAAACATTAGCATACATGGTTCTAAACTTATGCTATACACAATAAAGCAACGACATTAAATGGCCAGAAATTGCGAAGGGCCATAACTCCAACATTTCATTTAATTGGTTCAAAATTTATTCAGGTGATCTCCTCCTCAATCCCAGTCAGTATACCAAATATCATGGCTCTGGCTTAAATACTTTTTGAGATATCTTGCTGAAAAAGTCAAAATGCCTAGAACTACAAAGGGCCATAACTACATCAATTTTTCATGGAATTCCCTAAAAAACAAACCAGGTAATCTCCACAGCATCCCCAATCAGCATATAATATTTCAAAACCCTAGCTTAAGTGCTTTTCGAGAAATCTTGCTGACAAGGTCAAAATAAGCAGAACTGCAAAGGGCTGTAACTTTATCAATATTTTCATGGAATTCTCTCAAAGTATAATCGGGTAATTTACACATCATTCCCACTCACTGTATCGAATTTCAAGAACCCAGCTTAAATACTTTTCAAGATATCTTGCTCACAAGATTTAATTCTGATTTTTTTCAAAGGGGCATAACTTTAAATAAACATGCTAGACAAGAAACAAAATAGGGGTCAGCTATTTTTCATTGGGAACCCAAATATAAAATTTCAAAACCCTAGTGTGCAGGGTTCTTAAGATATGGCATGCACAAAAAAAGCTTGATGAACGGACAAACAGTCGGATGGACAAATGAAGGCAAAATAATATGCCCCATCAATTTCATTCGAAACTTGGGGCATAATCAGGTCATCTACTCATCGCTACCAATCTATTCATCAAGTTTCAAGGCTCCAGCTTCAATAGTTTTTGAGATATTTTGTTCACAAGGGAAACATGCCCAAATTTACAAAGGGCCATTACTTACGAAATATTTTTCAGAATTTACAAAAAAATTATTCAGGTCATCTACTCATCATTACAAATCAATTCACCAAGTTTCAAGTCTCTAGCTCTAACGGTTTTTGAGATATTTTGCTGACAAGATAAAAATGCCCAAAATAACAAAGGGCCATAACTCAATAAGTATTTTTCAAAATTTATTCGGAAGTTAATCAGGTCATCTACTCATCACTACAAATCCATTTACTAAGTTTCAAGGCTCTAGCTCTAACAGTTTTTGAGATATTTTGCTGACAAGATAAAAATGCCTAAAATTACAAAGGGGCATAACTCAAGAAGTATATTTCACAATGTCTTCAAAAGTTAATCAGGTTGTTTACTCATCACTACCAGTCTATTCATCAAGTGTCAAGGCTCTAGTTCCAACAGTTTTTGAGATATTTTGCTGACAAGGTAAAATTGCCCAAAATTACAAAGGGCCATAACTCATGAAGCATTTTTCAGAATTTCTTCAAAAGTTAATCAGGTCATCTACTCATCACTACAAATCCATTTACTAAGTTTCAAGGCTCTAGCTCTAACAGTTTTTGAGATATTTTGCTGACAAGATAAAAATGCCTAAAATTACAAAGGGGCATAACTCAAGAAGTATATTTCAAAATTTCTTCAAAAGTTAATCAGATTGTCTACTCGTCACTACCAGTCTATTCATCAAGTTTCAAGGCTCTAGCTTCAATAGTTTTTGAGATATTTTGCTGACAAGTTAAAAATGCCCTAAATTACAAAGGGCCATAACTCATGAAGTGTTTTTCAGAATTTCTTCAAAAGTTAATCAGGTCATCTACACATCACTACAAATCCATTTACTAAGTTTCAAGGCTCAAGCTCTAACAGTTTTTGAGATATTTTGCTGACAAGGTAAAAATGCCCAAAATTACAAAGGGCCATAACTCAAGAAGCATTTTTCAAAATTTCTTCAAAAGTTAATCAGGTTGTCTACTCATCACTACCAGTCTATTCATTAAGTTTCAAGGCTCTAGCTCCAACTGTTTTTGAAATATTTTGCTGACAAGGTAAAAATGCCCAAAATTACAAAGGGCCATAACTCATGAAGTATTTTTCAGAATTTCTTTAAAAGTTAATCAGGTCATCTACTCATCACTACAAATCCATTTACTAAGTTTCAAGGCTCTAGCTCTAACAGTTTTTGAGATATTTTGCTGACAAGATAAAAATGCCTAAAATTACAAAGGGGCATAACTCAAGAAGTATTTTTCAAAATTTCTTCAAAAGTTAATCAGGTTGTCTACTCATCACTACCAGTCTATTCATAAAGTTTCAAGGCTCTAGCTTTAATAGTTTTTGAGATATTTTGCTGACAAGATTGCATCCATATTTCTTCAAAGGGCCATAACTCAGAAAAGGGGCATAATCCTGTCAAGAAAAAAAATATGTGTCAGCTATTTTTTCATGAGGAATCCATATATGAAATTTCAAAACAGTAGCATTCACGGTTTTAAAGTTATGCTATGCATCAAAAAGCGTGACAAAGGGACGGACGGACGGAAGGACGGAAGGACGGACGGACGGACGGACGGACGAACAACCCAGAAGCAATATGCCCCTCCAACTTCTTTGAAGTTGGGGGCATAAAAACTAGAAATTGTGTTTGTAAAACACTATGCCCCCAACCATATACTTGCCTCTAAAGATAAAACAAGGTAAAAATGGCCCAATCTACAAAGGCCATAACTCCTGAAATATTTTTCCGAATTTGTTCAAAAGTTAATCAGGTCATCTTCTTATCACTACCAATCTATTCATCAAGTCATGAGGCTCTAGCTACAGCAGTTTTGAGATATTTTGCCGACAAGGCAAAATGCCTAAATTTACAGAGGGACATTACTCATGCCCAAAAGCAATAGCCCCCTCCAACTTCCTTCTCAACTATTTTTACATGAGGAATTCACATATGAAATTTTAAAACATTACCATACATGGTCTTTAGTTATGATTTGCACATGAAAGCAACAACATTAAATAGCCAGAAACTTCAAAGGGCAATAATTCAAATAAAAATTTCATGAATTGGTCGAAAAATTAATCAGGTGATCTCCTCCTCAGTCCCAATCAGTATACCAAATATCAAGGCTCTAGCTCCAATACATTTTTAGATATCTTGCTAACGAGATTTCAGTATTATTTTATTAAAAGGGAAGGGAAATAACTCTAAAATTGGAGATAATTCGGATAAGAAAAAATATATAGCGTCACAGATTTTTTTTATCAGGAATCCATATATGAAATTTCAAAACATTAGCATACATGGCTCTAAACTTATGCTATACAAAATAATGCAACAACATTAAATGGTCAAAAATTGCAAAGGGCCATGACTCCATCAACAGTTATTTAATTGGTTGAAAATTTATCCAGGTGATCTCCTTCTAAGTCCCAATCAGTATACCAAATAGCAAGGCTCTAGCTCAAATACTTTTTGAGATATCTTGCTAACAAGATTTCAATGTTATTTTATTAAAAGGGAAATAACTCTAAAATGGGAGAAAACTGGGATAAGAAAACAAGAGGCCCACGGGCCATGGTTCCCTCACCTGAGTGACATAGCCACTGCAGACATGCAGATGTTATGCAACATTTTTCCAATCCTATCAATCGCAACTAATGAAAATATCATCATTTGAGCAGTTCTTAGTTTTGAAGAAGAATATATGGGCCTGACAGTCAATGGAGCATGATCATTTGAATAAACATGATCATTTGAATAAACTATCAATCACATTTCAACAGAAGGATCAATGTGAAATTTGGTGGAAATTGGCTAAGTGGTTTCTGAAGAATCATGATTTTATACATGTAAACAGCACAGTGGCAGGGAAATATTATAAATATAAACCAGATGATGGCCATCTTAGATTTCCAATCAGAACAATTTTAACTACTGTTGATCTACAAGTCATTTCGATACTTTTAATATAAATGTATATGGCCCACACAAATCTGCTTGGAGGCAAAAAGGTCAAATGTCAACATAGAACCATCATTTGAGCAATTTTGGTAGATCTCCTGTCCCCCGTAATTTGTGCAAAGATTAGGACCCAGGGCTTATTTGGTTATGGAGAAGAAGATTTTTAAAGGTTTTTACCATATATGGGCATGGCAGCCATTTTGATCAATGGACCATACCCATTTTTAGCAATCTTTCATTCTCCTGCCCACGGAGGCTCCGCATGAAATTTGAGCAACACTGGCCCGGAGGCTTCAGAGGAAAAGCTATGTGAAATTATCAACATTTTTTCCATACAAATATATGGGGCCCATACAAATGCATATACAGAAGCAAACTTGACCTCGCCGTAAAAAGGTTAAATGTCAATGTATGACAATTATTTTAGCAACTTTGGTAGACCGCCCGTTCCAGATGATATATGCAAAGATTCAGCCACAAGCCATCCTCTGTTCTGGAGAAGAAGATTTTTAAATGTTTTTTCCCATGCAAATGCATAAGGAAGCAAACTTGACCTTGCCGTAAAAAGGTCAAATGTCAATGTATGACCATTATTTTAGCAACTTTGGTAGACCCCCTGTCCCCAATGATTTATGCAAACATTCAGCCCCAAAGCATCCTCGGTTCTAGAGAAGAAGATTTATAAGGTTTTACCATATATGGGCATGGCGCCCATCTTGGTCAACGAGCCGTGACCATTTTAGCAATCTTTTGTTCCCCCTACCTAAGGAGGCTCCATATGAAATTTGAGCAAAATTGGCCCTGAGGCTCCAGAGGAGAAGTTGTTTGAAATTCTGAACATTTTTCCCATACAAATGCATAAGGAAGCAAAATTGACCTTAACTTAAAAAGGTCAAATGTCAATGTACGACCATTATTTTAGCAATTTTGGTAGCCCTCCAGTTCCCGAAGATATATGCAAAGATTGCTCGGTTTTGGAGAAGAAGATTTTTAAAGGTTTTTCCCATTCAAATGCATAGGGAAGCAAACTTGACCTTGCCGTAAAGAGGTCAAACATCAACGTACGACAATTCTTTTAGCAATTTTGGTAGACCTCCCGTCCCCGATGATTCCTGCAAAGGTTCAGCCCCAAGGCATTCTCGGTTCTGGAGGAGAAGATTTTTAAAGGTTTTTACCATATATGGGCGTGGCGGCCATCTTGGTCAACGGACCGCGACCATTTTAGCAATTTTTCGTTCCCCCACCCTAAGGAGGCTCCATATGAAATTTGAGCTAAATTGGCTCAGCGGTTTCAGAGGAGAAGTCGTTTGAAAATGTTAACGGACGGACGCACAGGCGGACGAACAGACGGACGACGGACGAAAAGTGATAACAATAGCTCATCCTGAGCAGAGCTCAGGTGAGCTAAAAAAGTGGGGTCTACTATTTTTTCGTGAGTAATCCACATATAAAATTTCAAAACATTAGCAGACATGATTCTAAACTTATGCTATGCACAATAAAGCAACAACATTTAACGGCCAAAAATTGGAAAGGGCTATAACTCCAACAACATTTCATTTAATTGGTTGGAAATTTAATAAGGTTATCTCCTCCTCAGTCCCAATAAGTATATCAAATATCAAGGCTCTAGCTCAAATACTTTTTGAGATATCTTGCTAACTAGATTTCAATGTTATTTTATTGAAAGTGAAATAACTCTAAAATGGGAGATAATTCAGATAAACAAGAAATCCGGGAAAGCGATGTCGCACCTGCGGGGATTAAGTCATACAAGTTCCTATTTGTATTGAAAAAAATCTATTTTGCAGTATTCAAGAAACTGATGGGTTAGTTTGTAAGACAAGAATTCCGCGGAAGGCGTCATCGCACCTGCTGGGGCAAAAGTCACAGGAGCCACAATCAGAACGTGGTTATTAAATAAGTTTATTTCATTCTTAGCAGTGCTTACTTGGAAAACTGGGTTGAAAAAAATGTAGACAAAGTGCCTAGTGGGGCACATATATTCCAGGCCAGTCCCATTCCCTCTAATGGCTATATCTTCAGCACTGACTTTTCGTATCATACAGCCCAATGATAATGGAACGTTGACGTAAAATGTGTAAAAGTCACTGGAGCATGAAATATAGGTCAAGGTCACGGGTCAACGTACTTGCTAATTCAGTACATCAAGGAGAAGCACAATGCAAGGTATGGTGGTTGTAGGCCTTATAGTTGAGGAGTTATCAAACATTAACGTAAAATGTGTCAAATATAGGTCAAGGTCACCGGGTCAAGGTACCTGCCAAGCCAGTGCAATGAGGTGAAGCACTATGCAAGGTTTAGTGGTTGTAGGTCTTATATTTGAGGAGATACCGAACATCAACATAAAATGTGTCAGTCACTGGAGTGCACAATATAGGTCAAGGTCACCAGGTCAAGGTACCTGCCGAGTCAGTACATCGAGAAGAAGTGCTATAGAAGGTTTGGTGGTTGAAGGCCTTACAGTTGAGGACATATGGAAGGGTGACATAAAAGGTGTAAAAGTTAATGGAGCGCGAAATATAGGTCAAGGTCACCCAGTGAAGGTACCTGCGGAGTCCGTACATTGAGGAGAAGCACTATGCAAGGTTTGATGGTTGTAGGCCTTACAGTTGAGGAGATATTGAACGTTGACGTAAAATGTGTAAAAGGCACTGGAGCGCAAAATATAGGTCAAGGTCACCGGGTCAAGATACCTGCCGAGTCAGTACATCTAGGAGAAGCACTATGCAAGGTTTGGTGGCTAGAGGTCTTACACTTGAGGAGATCTGGAACATTGACGTAAATTATGTCAAAGTCACTGCAGCCAAAATATAGGTCAAGGTCACCAGGTCAAGGTATCTGCCAAGTCAGTACATTGAGAAGAAGCACTTTGCAAGGTTTGATGGTTGTAGGCCTTATAGTCGAGGAGATATTGAACGTCGACGCAAAATATATCAAAGTCAGTGGAGCGCAAAATATAGGTCAAGGTCACCGGGTCAAGGTATATGCAAAGTCAGTACATCTAGGAGAAGCACTATGCAAGGTTTGGTAGTTGTACGCCTTATAGTTGAGAAGATCTGGAACGTCAACGTAAATTGTGTCAAAGTCAATGGAGCGCAAAATATAGGTCAAGGTCACTGGGTCAACATACCTGCCAAGTCAGGAGGTCAGGGAGATGTGTTATGCAAGGTATGATGGTTGTTGTAGAATTGTAGTTGATTAGACTACTAACTTCGACGTAAATGTCGAACTTTGACATAACAGAACTGTTAACAGACAGACGGACGGATGAACGGACAGACGAATGGAAAAGCGGGCACCTATGTCGCAAAGTCGGGAGGTCAGGGAGATGTTTCATAAAAGGTTTGATGGTTGTTTAGTTTTGTAGTTGATTAGAATACGAACTTTGACATAAATGTCGAACTTCGACATAACAGAACTGTTAACAGACGGACAGACGGACGGACGAACAGACAGACGAATGGTAAAGTGGGCACCTATGTCGCAAAGTCAGGAGGTCAGGGAGATGTTTCATGCAAGGTTTGATGGTTGTTTAGTCTTGTAGTTGATTAAAATACTAACTTTGACATAAATGTCGAACTTCGACATTAATATTGACAGACGGACGGACGAATGGACAGACATACGGAAAAGCGGACGCCTATGTCGCAAAGTCAGGAGGTCAGGGAGATGTTTCATGCAAGGTTTGATGGTTGTTTAGTCTTGTAGTTGATTAGAATACTAACTTTGACATAAATGTCGAACGTCGACATAAATGTTGACAGACGGACGGACGGACTGACGGACGGACGGACGGACTGACGGACGGACGGACGGACGGACGGAAAATCGGACCCCTATATCGCACCCTGCTACAAGCAGGTGCGATAAAAAATGGACAAAGTAGAAAATTTGGAATATTGGGGGAGCTCCAAAGTAATGTTTAAGAAATTTGATCTAAACCTGTCCATTATTTCACAAGATATTGATATTGAGCGGATATCATTTTTGCCCATTAATCAAGGCCAGTAACTCAGCTGAAAATTGAAGAAAAATGTCATGTCACAATCCCAAGCTAGGTATTGTTACCAACAATATGTATGCAAAATATGATCCTAATCCATCAATTCTTTCACAAGATATTGAGCGGAAACCAATTTTGGTCATAAATCAAGGGCCCCTAACTCTGCTGAAATGAATCTGAGATTTATGTGCAAACAATATGCACATCTTCAGACCATGACCTAATCATCTGTGAAGTTTCAAAACTATTGGCCTAAAACTGCAGGAGGATGCGCTCACGAAACACCCACTGACTATAAGGGTTTTAGGTAAAAACTGACTAAGTTAACAAAGCAGAAAAAGTTGAAAAAAAAAAAAAATCTGAGAATTATGAGCAAAAAATATGCACATCTACACACCATGGCCAAAACATCTGTGAAGTTTCAAAATGATTGGCCAAAAACTGTTGGAGGAGTTGGGCTCACGAGACACCCACTGACTATAAGGGTTTTAGGTAAAAACTGACTAAGTTAACAAAGCGGAAAAAGTTGAAAAAAAAATTTTAGAATTATGAGCAAACAATATGCACATCTACACACCATGGCCAGAACATCTGTGAAGTTTCAAAATGATTGGCCAAAAACTGTAGGAGGAGTTGCGCTCACGAGACACCCACTGACTATAAAGGTTTTAGGTAAAAACTGACTAAGTTAACAAAGCAGAAAAAGTTGAAAAAAAAAAAAAAAAAAATCTGAGAATTACGAACAAACAATATGCACATCTACACGCCATGGCCAAAACATCTGTGAAGTTTCAAAATGATTGTCCAAAAACTGTAGGAGGAGTTGCGCTCACAAGTCAATTGTTGACGAATGGACGGGTCACGGCATGCCTATATCGCACCTGCGTTAGCACGCAGGTGCGACAAAAAACAATATGGTCACCTATATTTTTCACGTGGAATCCATACATGAAATTTCGAAACATTAGCTTACATGGTTGTAAACTTATACTATGCACAATAAAACAACAAGGTTAAATGGCCAGAAATTGCAAAGGGCAATTTAACATTTCAGTTAATTGATTTAAAATTTATCAGGTGATCTCCTCCTCAGTCCCAATCAGTATACCAAATATCAAGGCTCTAGCTCAAATACTTTTTGAGATATCTTGCTAACGAGATTTCAATATTATTTTATTAAAAGGGAATTGTCTCTAAAATGGGAGACAAGAGGACCATGATGGTCCTATATTGCTTACCTGAGCAAACAGATTTGCATACTTACTATTGAAGTTTCAGCCAAGTTCACCGCTCTAAGACTTTTACATAAATTTTACCCCCCCCCCCCCACCCCCCCCGGCCATGTTTTTTTAACCCATCATGACAGCTTGAACTGAATTTTGATAAAGGGTCACCAAAGGAACATTTCTGCCAAATTATATTGAAATTGGTCCAGTGGTTTCTGACAAAAAGATTTTTAAAGTGTTTTATATAGCTATATAGGGAAAATAAGCCCCGCCCCCTAGCGGCCATGTTTTTTGATGAATCATAACAGCTTGAACAAACTTGGTAGAGGATCATGAAAGGAATATTCCTGCCAAGTAATACTGAAATCGGTTCAGTGGTTACTGACAACAGGATTTTTGTAGTTTTCTATTTTTGAAGTTTTCTATTTTTGAAGTTTTCTATTTTTTGAAGTTTTCTATTTACATATATAGGGAAAATAAGCTCCACCCCCTAGCAGCCATCATTTTTGACGAATCATGATTGCTTGAACAATCTTGGTAGAGGGTCACCAAAGCAACATTCCTGCCAAGTGATACTGAAATCAGTCAAGTGGTTTCTGATAAGAAGATTTTTAAAGTTTTCTATATAGATATATAGGGAAAATAAGCCCCGCCCCCTGGTGGCCATGTTTTTTGACGAATCATGACGACTTGAACAATCTTGGTAAAGGGTTACAAAAGGAACATTTCTGCCAAGTTATATTGAAATCGGTCCAGTGGTTTCTGACAAGAAGATTTTTAAAGTTTTCTATATAGATATATGAGGAAACCCCGCCCCTAGCACCCATGTTTTTTGACTAATCATGACAGCTTGAACAATCTTGGTAGAGTGTCAACAAAGAAATGTTCCTGCAAAGTTATATTGAAATGCTTCCATTGGTTTATGACGAGAACATTTTTAAAGTTTTCTATATAGATAAATAGGCAAAATAAGCTCCTCCCCCTAACAGCCATGTTTTTTGGATGTTTCATGACCGCTTGAACATACATGCCATAAGCTATGGACTTAAATCTGTGAGATAAGGCAAAATTTTAAGGAAGATTTAACAAAATTCTGTGAGATTTTCTTAAACATTACTTTGGAGCTCCCCCAATATAGTCTAAAATCTTTTTTATTTTCCTGTATGAATCATGTGAAAAACACAATAGTTTGTGATTTCCTTATAAAATCTGTTAAAAAAATGGTCTGAAAATTCTGTGAGATTTGCAATTTTTATGGGAATTGCCTTCCAGATGGGCCAAATTCTGTGAGATTTTATCTCACAGTGTGAGATATGGCATGTATGCTTGAACAATCTTGGTAGAGGGTAACAAAAGAAAAATTCCTGTCAAGTAATACTGAAATCAGTCAAGTGATTTCTGACAAGAAGATTTTTAAAAGTTTTCTATTTAGATATATAGGGAAAATAAGCACCGCCACCTGGCAGCCATGTTTTTTGACAAATCAAGACAGCTTGGACAATCTTGGTAGTGGGTCACCAAAGGAACATTCCTGCCAAGTTATATTGAAATCGGTCCATTGGTTTCTGACAAGAAAAATTTTAAAGTTTTCTATATAAATATATAGGGAAAATGAAGTTTTTTAAAAGTAAAACATATTTTAACAAGTAATACTTAACCTATAGATAATGTGCTATTCTCTTCTGTTTTCACACCTTCCACAGAAAAAACGACATTTCAGTCATTAATTAAAGTCTTAAACCAGAAGGTCCCTTAGGCAGTTACCTGCGTGACGTAACTCTTCCTGCTCAATTGACCATGTGTCAGTTTCTTTTATGTGTAAAACAATAGACACAATTAGAAGAGATAAGCGAGGGTGGGCGGAGGGAGATAATTGATTATCTATAGGTTAAGTATTACTCGTTAAAATATGTTTTACTTTTAAAAAACTTCATTTTAACTTCCTAATACATTAACCTATAGATAATGTGCTAGAATTTGCAGAATAGGAGGGAGGTGCTCTCCTAATTCTAACACCAATAATATCTCACCACTTCTGGTTAAGACTCAGGAAACTCAAAGGTATCAGATACATTCTAATTCTATACTTAATAGAAAGAATGATCTAGATTCACAAAATAGCATATCTTTAAGGTGTTATGATCTAACAACCTTATATATAATACGTGTAGTAGATTCTAGAGGAAGCCAGTTCTTAAGTCTCAGAGACCTAACATTGCCCCCCCCCCCCCCCTTTTTTTCTTTTTGGGAAACAACAATTGGCTTCAAAAAGAAAAAGGAGTCATTGAGACATAACATAAATATTCCATCGCAAAGTAAGCTAGGAATATAGAAATATTTTCAAAACAAAATTTGTAAAACAAAAAGCCAAGACCATACACTGTAAGTAGTCTATGTAGGGTCTTGAATAAATAAGGAAAGGTCTACTCGGTGGAGTTTCCTATAGATAACTGACATATGTAGATATTTTGGATAAAATTCTAGATATGTGAAGCTATGTAATTGTAATAGTCTAAGCTATTAGAATTATAAACTAATTAGATTCTGTTAATTGGAGCGACAGGACAGTTTCCGATGAACAGACACAGACTTAAAATAACCATAATGTATAATTATTTCCCTTTGATCAAATTAAAGAAGGGGAGATAATAAAAGTAGATGGAGTTAACTTAACTATAACTAAGTTATCCATCAGAAGAAAAAGGTATAGACAAACATAATGGTTAAAACTATTGCTAGACTAATTGTATTACGAATTTTTAGTCAAGCAATAAAATAATACAGAGTTTGCATAAAACTGCTTGGAAGAAAAAAACAACCTAAACAATTGATAATTAGTTTTGTCATAGACATATAAAAGCATTTGATGTCCTGACAAAATAATAAAGAAGAAACTGTCAACATCATAACTTAAGAGTTTGACAGAGAATAAGAGAGATAAGAATAAGGTTGATCGCAGCTAACTGTAAGACGGTCATAGTTTGGCTAAATCTTACCATATTGATAAGATTGCCATGAAAAGTACTCCTGAGTAAATAATCATGGAAATCAAGAAATGTTAAAAAATCCACTTTGAAATGATGAATCAAAATGTTCATAAAAAGAGAAGGACTCAGAGAAAAAGTAATAGTGTGATAATCTCTGAAGAAAGATTATACAATAATACTGATTAATAGTCTCAAAAACACTTAATTTATAAGTTAAGAGATAGTATTACTATTCTATACGCATATTTAAGAATATTAAGAAATATATGAATACTAAATTAAAATTATACTACGGAACAAAATTCCTGCTATAAATAAAAGGTTAAGCGTAACTATTTATTAAGCAAGGAATTATTAAACATATAACTCGCTATAAAATTACTGCCCAGAAATTTTATAGATAAATATTCAATCAAATTTTTAGAATTGAATATTAATTGAATAAAATCTATGTCTGCATAATTGGTAATTCCTGAAATATCAAATTACGTACTCGCAAATGAATTCAGGAAGAAAATATATATACATATATATATATACATATATATATATATATATATATATATATATATATACTCTCGAGATCTATGCGTAAACCATAGAGAGTAATAAAATAATATTACACGTATTACCACGATCCCTGACGGAATTTAACGTCATATAGGTTTAAGATAAAATTTGTTTAATCTTTAACCAATATGCAGCAACAGTGACTCGATATTCTGTATTCGTACGTAGAAAAAGAGTACTTAGTCATTAGAATTTTGTATGATTGAAATAGAGATAATGGGATCTAAAAGGATGTATCTCCATGAACTGAATCGAAGGATAATATCCATTCTAAAAAACTAGGGCTTGTTTTAGGCTTAGTTTAACAAGCGTAGAATTGAATTATTTCCAAGTATTCATGAAGTCGTTATGCTCTGAATACTGAGAAAAAAGTTAAAATATTGTTTAGGAAATAAAAAAGTGACTGGTCCACAATGTTAGCTAGATTTAAACCTGGAACTTAGCGAGAAGGTCAATCTAACTTAAAAGTAAGATGAGAAAGATAAATAATGAAGATAGATATATAAATATCGGTATAATATATTATCTCCAACTATTATCAAATAATCTGAATGTTTAAAAGCATAAATGCTACTCGAAAGTTTATTTACCGAATGTATAATCGGAGAAACTTTCAGTATGTTCAAAAACGTATCACAAAAGTAAGATCTGACCAGGAACGTAGGTGCAGCACTTACTAAGTTGTGAAGTTAATATAAACATATTCTATATTATAAATTGAAGCAGTGCATTTCAAAATCATCGAAACGTCTTGAAATGACTTATTGTGTGGAAAAATAAATAAATATCCAGTTTCGGAAAAGATATTTATCTATATATATAGACCATTTTTGATGCGGAATGGAAATCAAGATATTAATCTTTGCATTATTCGCAAACTGAACTTGAACTCTTAGCGAGAATTACTATGATCCCTTTAACGAATGTAAACATAAAGAAGGGGTAAAGAGATAATTAAGTGTGTCTTAATTCTTTACTGGCTCGTAATTAAGGATGTTTTCCCTTTTGTCTAAGCCTAGACTATAGATTGATTAATATGAATATAATAATATCTGCTATTATGAGGTAAACTTCTCGTTAATTAACCTCTAAGCATATATCAAAAATATATATATCAACATAATCTAGAGCCTCGGTAAGTTTAGAGGAAGGAAATGATTGACTTTGGCAGTTTCTGAATAGTTACAAAGTCAATAAAAAAAATATCAAAAGGAAAGTATTGTATATAATATCTAATTTAGGCAATAATAATCTGTCACATACTGAATAATTAATGCCTTTACTAAATATGAATCCATTGTCAATACCAAAGTGCAAGAAAATTTTGATTGACATGGACTCTAGTTATAAATAAAATATTAGAGGTATAGAGCTAGTCGAAGCAAAACAATTCCTCAATAAGATAAAGTAGACCTATAATATACGAGGATTAATTGGGTCTAGAAATTATAACCATAATAAAATTATTATTCCAATATGAAGAATCTTCGGCGTAATAGATTCTTACTGAGGCAAAAATATCTGGTATATTGCTATCGTAGTCTTAAATGATCCAGAAGAAAAAATAAAACAGGCAAAGTAAAGAACGTATCGAATTATATCTATGCCTAAATATAAGATTTTTTTCTTATTTATTATTTTATAGCAGAGTTTAGACAGAGCACGACTGACCTAGACTCTTATATAATCAATCAAAAGATAGTATAAAATAGAATAATAGCTTATCGGATCAACTATTTTCCATGTAGAAAAGGCAAAAGGAAAATATGTACCTCAACTGGAATTTTAAATCGTAGTAATCTAGAGAGGTAGCGAATAAATAAATAAACTGTTAATTTATTTATCTGGTTGGTGTAAATTTCTGATACCTTAAGAATGAAAAATTAATAGAAAGTAGAATGGATCGATTGCTACTTTCTTGTCAATTTACTCCTTAGATTACATGCTGATTACATATCATGTATGTAGAAGAAAAACAGGGGAGGAAAGAAGAAAACATTTTAGATTTCGTGTCTATTTTTCTTCTTATAAATAACGATAGTTTTATAGTTCACCTTTGCCCTAGAGCCGAATAAGGTGAATATGTAAGAAGTTAATCTCTTTGTAGCGAATAAAAGAGATATAATTATAGCTGGAAGTATCTTCTACACTTAGTGAATGAATTGCGAATTTGATCGTAACCGATAATTCTTAATTCCTTTTCAATAATAAATATATATATAGAATTTAAGTCAAGTTCAAAAGTGACTGGACAGAATTCAACAATATAAGTGGCTACTAGGTATTAGTACCTATCGCTGTCATTCAATAACCTATAACCCAAGACTATACATGTCTATGGTTAATAAATAAATATATGTTGAGCGAGTACTAGTGACTACTACTCGGACACTAGTAATCTGACACAAAGTCTACAAAACTACTGCCCGGTGGAATTTCGTTGGAATGACCTGGCACTACTCTACGAAGTGCCTCCCGATGAAATTTTCGTTAGAGCCGGAATTTAACCGCTTTCTAGCGAATGAAAGAGATAAAACATAATTTGAATGACCACGCACTAGTCTACGAACTGCTGCCCGGTAAAAATTTTGTTATAGTCGGAAGAGTAACTCTTTCTAGTGGATAAAAGAGATAAAACATAAGTTAATTTAAAATATTAATGGAATTACACTCCTATAATAAGTCAATGGAATATTAAAGATTCTAGTCTGATTCGGGAAAGACTGTACAGAATTTTATGTATGAAAAGTTACTATGTATTTCACTTAATAACCTATATCCATTGACTTAAACGTGAATGGAGCTCTATGAACGATAATAGATTGTTCGGGAATTAGTGATCACTATTTTGACACTAGTTACCCGACATAATGACCGGACACTAGTATTCGTAACTGTTGCCCCGTAAAGTTACAAGTAAATTGACAAATTGATCGGATAGTAGTATTCGTAACTCTAGTCCGATGAAAAAGGGAGATTATATATGAAAACTGAGCGGGCACAAGTATTTGTATTAGGCAAAAATTGACCAGACACTTTCTGTAAAAGTTTGCCTGGTGAAAAATCAGAAATAATATAATAATATGACCGGGTATAAGTATCAGAAATATTACTGATACTTTGTCCGGTGAAAATTTTTTAATAATTAGACATAATGACCGGAAGTTAGTATACGTGACTATTTTTTCCAGTGAAATATGTCAAAAACTAAGTCTTTCCAGAAAATAATTAAATTATTGACTGGAGACTAGTTGACTGGTGCCTGGTTGACTGGTGACTGGTTGACTGGTGACTGGTGACTGGTTGACTGGCACCTGGATGACTGGTGACTGGTGACTAGTGCCTGGTTGACTGGCACCTGGTTGACTGGTGACTGGTGAAACTGATTGACTGGTGCCTGGTTGACTGGTGACTGGATGACCGGTGACTGGTGACTGGTGGACTTAGACTTTATCGGATACTGTACCCAAAGATGCCACCTTGATGGGTCTTACCCCGGCAGTATAGCCATATGGGGTGGGGCTCCCATCAGTAAAGAATTGTCTTATAACCCATCAAGGGTTGACAAGTTCTTTACAATCAGCTTCTCCACCATGAGAATCTTTAGCCAACTGAAGATCTCTGCAAATAAAAGTCCAGGAAAAACATATCGTAATTGCTGAATAACCTGGAACGAAAAGAACAAAAATATTCTGCATATATAAACACGACTATCGAACCGATCGCGCACGAGTGTTGTGCCGAATAGCGAGAATCGCGAAAACGCATGTGGAAAAAGACCAGTCAAAAAATACATGAATCGAAAATTGAAAATTTTAAATAATAACACAGAAACTGAAAGGAGTGATAAATAAACAAAAGAAACACAAGGATACAGAAATTTATCCTTGAGGAAAGAAATAATCCAAATTTCTATCACAGGTAAATAATCCTTGTTGAATTTCTTTGTCCACAGAAAAGAAACTGACACGTGGTCAATTGAGCGGGAAGAGTTACGTCACACAGGTAACTGCCTAAGGGACCTTCTGGTTTAAGACTTTAATTAACGACTGAAAGGTCGTTTTTTCTGTGGAAGGTGTGAAAACCGAAGAGAATAGCACATTATCTATAGGTTAATGTATTATGAAGTTAAAATACGCCCCGCTCCTGGCGGCAATGTTTTTTGATGAATCACAATTACTTGAATAATCTTGGTAGAGGATCCCCAAGGAAACATTTCTGTCAAGTTATATGAAATCGGTCCACTGGTTTCTGACAAGAAGATTTTTAAAATTTTCTATATAGATATATAGGGAAAATAAGCCCCGGCCCCTGTCGGCGATTTTTTTTTTACCAATCATGACGCTTGAACTGCCATGTTATATTGAAATCAGTCCAGTGGTTTCTGAGAAGAAGATTTTTAAAGTTTTCTATATAGATATATAGGGAAAATAAGCCACGCCCCCTAGAAGCCATGTTTTTTGACAAATCATGGTGGCTTGATTAATCTTGGTAGAGAGTCAAGAAGGAAACATTTCTGCCAAGTTATACTGAAATCAGTCCAAAGGTTTCTGAAAAGAAGATTTTTAAAGTTTTCTATATAGATATATAGGGAAAATAAGCCCCGCCCCCTAGCAGCCATGGTTTTTGACCAATCATGACAGCTTGAACAATCTAGGTAGAGGGTTACAAAAGGAACATTCCTGCCAAGTTATACTGAAATCAGTCCAGTGGTTTCGGACAAGAAGATTTTTAAAGTTTTCTATATAGATACATAGGGAGAATAAGCCCCGTCACCTGGCGGCCATGTTTTTTGACAAATCCAAATAGCTTGAACAATCTTGGTAGAGGATCACCAAAGGAACATTTCTGCAAGATTTTATTGAAATCCGTCCAGTGGTTTCTGACAAGGAGATATTTTAGATTTTCATGAAAAAAAATCTATTTTTACCTCCTGTGACCTAGATATGCAAAGGACCAACCAAGGATCATTTCTGTGAAGTTTGGTCAAAATCCAATCAGTGGTTTAGGAGATGTCGTTTGAAGAAATTGTTTACGGATGGACGGACGCATGCACTGAAGCACGACGGATGAGGGACAAAATGTAATCACAAAAGCTCACCTTGTCCCTACGTGACAGGTGAGCTAAAAATATGAGGGTCCTGCAAAAAGTTTTGTCACTGGGTTTGGATTACTTCAGTGCTACCGTTTATCAAATATATTTTTATTACAAACCTTCAAAGTATTCCCCCTTTACTGAAACACATTTTTGTAACCTTTTTACCCAGTCGCAAAAAGGAGATAAATTGTCTTCTTTTGGTTTCTGCTGGAGACACTGATAAATAGCGCTGCCAAGAGAACTTCTAGACATATACTTATTTCCAGAAAGCATTTCTTAAGCCTTGGAAATAAAAAGAAGTCACAGGGACTCAGGTCAGGTGAATAAGGTGGATGGTTTAAAACTTTCACCTTTTCAGAAGCCAAAAAAGACTTAACAACCTCACACTTATAAGAGGAGGCATTGTCATGGAAAAGGTGGACTCCTGACCATCCTTTGCTTGGTCGTTTCTTATTGTAAAACTCTTTCACTTTCTTAAGTATAGAATTCTTGTAGAATCGGCCAGTGACTGTATGACCAGATGGACAAGGCGCTTGAATGACTGGCCCACTTGAATTAAAGAAAACTGCGTACAACATCTTTTTTAAACTTACAGTTCTCTTGGCAATACATGGGCGTTTTTTTATCTTTTCACTTCCATTGCTTATTATCAGCCCTTCTTTGTGGCTCAAACATGCGCACACAGGTTTCATCATATGTTAGCAAGTTCTAAATAACCCGACTATTACAGCCTTTGTATGTTTTCAAAAGTTCCCGGGCACATTTAAGGCGTACTGTCTTTTGCTTCTCAGTGAGCAAATGAGGTACCCACCTAGCGCAAACCTTTCTCAGGTCCAAACGATTTTCAGAATTGTTTGCACACTGCCTTCTGATATGCCAGTACAATTAGCTATATCTTTGTCAGACAATCGTGCATCCTGTTTGACCACAATCTTTACAGCAGCTATGTTAGCCTTGGTAACAGAGGTTTTAGGCCTTCCAGGATGGGTATCATCTTCAACAGAAAATTTCCCAGCTTTAAAAGCTTTAACCCACCTAAAATCTGTGCACATTGAAATGGTCTGAGGTCCATATATACTGCACAATTCATTAAATATCTGCTTTGAATCTATATTAAGCCTAAGTAAGTCTATTAGTGACAGAACTTTTTGCACGACCCTCATATGGATCACCTATTTTCTTATGAGGAATCTATACATGAAATTTCAAAACATTAGCATGCATGGTTCTAAACTTATGCTATGCACATGAAAGCAACAAGATTAAATGGCCAGAAATTGCCAAGGGCCATAACTCTAACAACATTTCATTTAATTTGTTGAAGATTTAATCAGGTGATCTCCTCCTCAGTCCCAATCAGTATACCAAATATCAAGGCTCTGGCTCAAATACCTTTTGAGATATCTTGCCAACGAGATTTCAATGTTATTTTATTAAAAGGGAAATAAATCTAAAATGGGAGTTAATTAGGATAAGAAAAAAAATATGGACAACATATTTTTGCATGAGGAATCCATATATGAAATTTCAAAACATTAGCATACATGGTTCTAAACTTATGCTATGCAAAATAAAGCAACAAATGGTCAAAAATTGCAAAGGGCCATATCTCCATCAAAATTTCATTAAATTGGTTGAAAATTAAATCAGATTATCTCCTCTTCAGTCCCAATCAGTACACCAAATATCAAGGCTCTAGCTCAGATACTTTTTAAGATATCTAGCTAACGAGATTTCATTGTTATTTTATTACAAGGGATAATAACTCTAAAATGGGAGCGAATTTAGATAAGAAAACAAGAGGCCCATGGGCCACAACGCTCACCTGAGTTAACTGCTGTAAATCAGGTTATTTACTCATCATTCCCTATTAGCCCGTCAAGTTTCAAGGCAATGGCTTAAACAGCTTTTGAGATATCTTGCTTACAAGGTTAACATGCTGAAATTTTCAAAGGGCCATAAGTAAAACCAGGGGCTTGATTGGCAGGATTTATGTAGGGGACCACTAAATATTGCTACATACTAAATTAACCCTTCAGTTCACAAGTTGAAGCAAAAAATAGATTTTTAAGATGGCCACCATGGCGGCCATCTTGGATTTCCAATAGGGACAATTTTAGCTATTTTTTACTTACAAGTCACCCAGATGCTTCCTACTAAGTTTAAAATCAATCAGCTTTTCGTTTCAGGAGAATAAGCAAAAAATAAATTTTCAAGATGGCGGCCATCTTGGATTTCCAATCGGAATGATTTTAGCTATTTTTTATCTATACGTCACCCCAATGCTTCCTACCAAGTTTAGAGTCAACTGGCTTTTGGGTTTAGGAAAAGAAGTGAAAAATAGATTTTCAAGATGGCCACCATGGCGGCCATCTTGGATTTCTGATCGGAACAATTTTAGCTATTTTTGATCTACAAGTCACCCAAATGCTTCCTAGAGTAGGTTTTTAAAGCAACTGGTGATGCCACACGATGGACGACGGACATTCACTGACCTTTCAGTTCAGGAGAAGAAGCGAAAAATAGATTTTCAAGATGGCTTTCATGGTGGCCATCTTGGATTTCTGATCGGGACGATTTTAGCTATTTTTGATCTACAGGTCACCCTGATGCTTCCTACCTAGTTTATAGTCAATAAGCCTTTCGGTTCAGGAGAAGAAGTAAAAAATAGATTTTCAAGATGGCCACCATGGTGGTCATCTTGGATTTCCAATCGGAACGATTTTAGCCATTTTTAATCAATAAGTCACCCTGATGCTTCCTACCAAGTTTCAAGTCAATTGGCTTTTGGGTATGGGGGAAGAAGGCAAAAAAGATTTTCAAGGTGGCCATCTTGGATTTCCAATCAGCATGATTTTAGCTATTTTTGATCTACAAGTCACCCTGAAGCTTCCTACCAAGTTTAGAGTCAATTGGCCTTTCGGTTCAGTAGAAGAAGCTAAAAATAGATTTTCAAGATGGTGGCCATGGCGGCCATCTTGGATTTATGATCGGCATGATTTTAGCTATTTTTCATCTACAAGTCACCCCGATGCTTCCTAGGAAGTTGAGTCAATTGGCCTTTCAGTTCAGAAGGAGCAAAAATTAGATATTCAAGATGGCGGAAATGGGGGCCATCTTGGATTTCCTATTGGAAAGATTTTAGCTATTTTTGATCTATAAGTCACCCCAATGCTTCCTACCATGTTTGGAGTCAATTGGCTTTTGGGTTTAGGAGAAGCAAAAATAGATTTTCAAGATGGCTGCCATGGTGGCCATCTTGGATTTCCGATTGGCACAATTTTAGCTACCCGGATGCTTCCTAGCAAGTTTGGAGTCAACTGGCCTTTCTGTTCAGGAGAAGAAGCGAAAAATAGATTTTCAAGATGGCGGACATGGGGGCCATCTTGGATTTCCGATTGGCACCATTTTAGCTATTTTTTATGTACAAGCACCCCAATGCTTCCAAGCAAGTTTGGAGTCAATTGGCCTTTCGGTTCAGAAGAAGCGAAAAATAGATTTTCAAGATGGTGGCCATCTTGGATTTCCGATTGGCATGATTTTAGATATTTTTAATCAACAAGTCACCCCCATGCTTCCTACCAAGTATCGAGTCAATTGGCCCAGGGGTATAGGAGGAGTAGGCTTTTAAAGCAATTGTTGACGCTGCACGACAGACGACGGATGACGGATGACGGACGACGGATATTGACTGATCACAATAGGTCACCATGAGCACTTTGTGCTCAGGTGAGCTAATAAGCATATGACCTTGATTGGCAGGATTTATGTAGGGGGCCACTAAATATTGCTACATTCTAAATATGTAAGCTGTGGGCCTCATGGTTTTAAATGAAAAGATTTTTAAGTTTTTTTCCATTATAAGTCTATGGGAGCTAATGACCCCCGGGGCATGGCCAGTTTGGGCCCCAGGGGCTTGATTGGCAGGATTTATGTAGGGAACCACTAAACATTGCTACATACTAAATATGTAAGCTGTGGGCCTCATGGTTTCAGAGAAGAAGGGGCTTGATTGACAGGATTTAAGTAGGGGACCACTAAATATTGCTACATACTAAATATGTAAGCTGTGGGCCTCATGGTTTCAAAGGAAAAGATTTTTAAGTTTTTTCCATTATAAGTCTATGGGAGCTAATGACCCATGGGGCCTGGCCAGTTTGGACTCAAGGGGCTTGATTAACAGCATTTATGTAGGGGACCACTAAACATTGCTCATACAAAATATATAAGCTGTGGGCCTCATGGTTTAAGAGAAGAAGATTTTTTTAAAGTTTTTTCCATTATAAGTCTACGGGAGCTAATGAACCCTGGGGCATGGCGAGTTTGGACCCCAGGGGCTTGATTAGCAGGATTTTTGTAGGGGACCACTAAACATTGCTCAATACTAAATATATAAGCTCTGAGCCTCATGGTTTCAGAGAACAAGATATTTTTTAAGTGTTTCCCATTTTAAGACTATGGGAGCTAATGACCCCTGGGGTGTGGCCAGTTTGGGCACCAGGGGCTTGATTGGCAGGATTAATGCAGGGGACCACTAAACATTGATACATACTAAATATGTAAGCTGTGGGCCTCATGGTTTCAGACGAAAAGATTTTTAAAGGTTTTCCCATTGTAAGTCTATGGGTGCTAATGATCCCCGGAGCGTGGCCAGTTTGGTCCCCAGGGGCTTGATTGGCAAAATTTAAGTAGAGGACCACTAAACATTGCTACATACTAAATATATAAGCTGTGGCCCTCATGGTTTCGGAGAACAAGATTTTTTTAATTTTTCCCATTATAAGTCTATGGGAGCTAATTACCCCCCCCCCCCCCCCCCCCCCCCGCCTCCCCCCCACCAGCCCCCCCCACCTCCTGGGGCATGGCCAGTCTGGACCTCAGGGGCTTGATTGGCAGGATTTAAGTAGGGGACCACTAAACATTACTACCTACTAAATATACAACCTGTGGGCATCATGGTTTCAGAGAAGAAGATTTTTTTAAGTTTTTCTTATTATAAGTCTATGAGAGCTAATGACCCCCGGGGCATGGCCAATTTGGGCCCATGGGACTTGATTGGCAGGATTTATGTAGGGGACCACTAAACATTGCTACATACAAAATATGTAAGCTGTGGGCCTCATGGTTTCAGAGAAGAAGATTTTTTAAAGTTTTTCTTATTATAAGTCTATGAGAGCTAATGACCCCAGGGGCGTGGTCAGTTTAGGCCTCAGGGGCTTGATTGGCATGATTTAAGTAGGGGTCCATTAAATATTGCTACATACTAAATATGTAAGCTGTGGGCCTCATGGTTTCAAAGGAGAATATTTTTTAAGTTTTTTTCCATTATAAGTCTATGGGAGCTAATGATCCCCAGGGTGTGGCCAGTTTGGGCCCCCAGGGGCTTGATTGGCAGCATTTATGTAGGGGACCACTAAACATTGCTACATACTAAATCAGGGTGGCCACACATTTTTAGCAATCAAATTCCCTGATTTTTCCCTGAGTTTTCCCTGATTTGATTTGATTTTCCCTGATTAAAAACCTTAATGTTATCGCAATCGCCCCTACTTTTAGAAGTCATATACTGATTCAAATGCTGTCAAGTGACATGTTTATACACAATGCTGTCACAATATTCTTAATTAAATGAAAATTTATCTAAAATATGATGTACATGTGCTAATTTACTTTCATGGTAGTCAAAATCAAAACTGGTAAAATATATGGCCTCCAACCTCCCCTTGAAGCCACACCTTCACCTCCAATTTATTAAAACAGTAGGGGTTTTTTGTTCTTTTTTTTTGGGGGTTACATGGTAGACTGTCTAAGGCCATTTTTAAAAATTGCTTGTTCGCAATTACCTATTCAGGTGTTCAACATTGGGTTTGCAATAAAATGTCCACTTCGGAATGAGAAAAAGAAAAAACAGAATAAACAAAGTAAAAACAAGTACTCCACCTAACAAGTACTCCACCTTTAAGTAAGATTAGATCTGCAGGTATTTTAAGCATATGGCAGAAAGAAACCACCAGTAGCCACATCTGAACAGCTATAAAATTTGAATATTTTGATTTTACAAAGATAAGATTTTTTGAAATTCCCTGATTTTTCCCTGTTTTCAGCAAAATTTCAAATTCCCTGATTTTTCCCTGCAGGGATTTTTTTTCACCATTTTCCCTGTTTTCCCTGTTTTCCAGAGTGCGTGGCCACCCTGTAAATATTTAAGCTGTGGGCCTCATGGTTTCAGAGAAGAAGATTTTTTTTATATTTTTTTTCCATTATAAGTCTATGGGAGCTAATGACCACTGGGGCATGGCCAGTTTGGATCCCAGGGGCTTGATTGGCAGGATTTTTGTAGGGCACCACTAAACATTGCTACATACTAAATATATAAGCTCTGGGCCTCATGGTTTCAGAGAAGAAGATTTCTTAAGTGTTTCCCATTATAAGTCTATGGGAGCTAATGACCGCTAGGGTGTGGCCAGTTTTGGCACCAGGGGCTTGATTGGCAGGATTAATGCAGGGGACCACTAAACATTGATACACACTAAACATGTAAGCTGTGGATTCAGAGAAAAAGATTTTTTAAGATTTTCCCACTATAAGTCAATGGGAGCTAATGACCCCCTGAGCATTGCCAGTTTGGTCCCCAGGGTCTTGACTGGCATGATTTATGTAGGGGACCACTAAACATTGCTACATACTAAATATATAAGCTGTGGACCTCATGGTTTCAGAGAAGATTTTTTCATTTTTCCCATTATATGTCTATGGGAGCTAAAGACCCCCAGGGCACGGCCAATTTGGGCCCCAGGGGCTTGATTGGCAGGATTTATGTAGGGAACCACTAAACATTGCTACATACTAAATATGTAAGCTGTGGGCCTCATGGTTTCAGAGAAGAAGATTTTTTTAAGTTTTTCCCATTAAGTGGTTGGGAGCTAATGACCCCTGGGGCATGGCCAGTTTGGGCCCCAGGGGCTTGATTGGCAGGATTTATGTAGGGGGCCACTAAATATTGCTATATACTAAATATGTAAGCTATGGCCCTCATGGTATCAGAGGAGACGACTGTAAATCTATGGGAGCTAATGACCCCTGGGATGTGGCCATTTGGGCACCAGGGGCTTAATTGGCAGGATTAATGCAGGGGACCACTAAACATTGATACATACTAAATATGTAAGCTGTTGGCCTCATGGTTTCAGAGAAAAAGATTTTTTAAGGTTTTCCCATTATAAGTCTATGGGAGCTAATGACCCCCGGAATGTGGCCAGTTTGGTGCACAGGGTGGGTGTGTTGAGGTTTTACGGCCCAGTCAACCCAATGGGGTCATGTCGAGCGCAGTCAGTTTACCTAACCACACGTTTACTGGGCAGGCTTAGTCCTCTAAGTGGTTAACCAGTATTGTGCACATTCTTTCGCCAGAAACTGACAACTGCCCTTCTTGAATCAGCAGAAGGGAGAGAATGACCGTAGAAAATATTTCATGATCAATCTCCACGAAAGAATGTTGCCGACCTCGGCGGGGGCTGAACCCGCGACCTTCTGGTCTCCAGTCGGACGGCGCATCCAACTGAGCCACCGAGGCCGGTGGTCCACAGGGGCTTGATTGGCAGGATTTAAGTAGGGGACCACTAACGTTGCCACATACTAAGTATATAAGCTGTGGCCCTCATGGTTTCAGAGAAGAATATTTTTTAATTTTAATTTTTCCCATTATAAGTCTATGGGAACTAATTACCTAGTGTGACCTTGAAAATGGGGTCAAGGTCACCAAAATCTAATCAGTTCTTTTCCATGTCACAACAATATAGATGTACAAGTTAGGTCAAAATCAATCCATTCCTTTAGGAGACAGGGTGCAGACAAGCCATTTACCAACAATCTGACCTTGAAAATGGGGTGAAGGTCACCAAAATATAATCAGTTCCGATGCATGTCCCAAAAATATAGCTTTGCAAGTCTGGTCAAAATCTACTCATTCCTTCAGGAGACAAGGTGCAAACAAGCCATTTTCCACCAATCTAAGCCTTAGTGTGACCTTGAAAATGGGGTCAATGTCATCAAAATCTTATCAGTTCTTTTCCATGTCTCAACAATTCAAATGTAGAAGTTTGGTCAAAGTCCATTCATTCATTTAGGAGATAGGGTGCAGACAAGCAATTTTCCAACAATTTAAGCCTTACTGTGACCTTGAAAATGGGGTCAAGGTCACCAAAATCTAATCAGTTCTTTTCCATGTCTCAACAATATAGCTGTACAAGTTTGGTCAAAATTGATTGATTCATTCAAGAGATAGGGTGCATACAAACCATTTTCCAACAAATCTAAGCCCTCCTGTGACCTTGAAAATGGGGTCAAGGTCACCAAAATCTAATCAGTTCTTTCACATGTCCCAGCATTGTACATGTGCAAGTTTGGGCAAAATCTATTCATTCCTACAAGAGATAGATTGTTGGAAAATGGCTTGTCTGCACCCTAAGCCCTCCTGTGACCTTGAAAATGGGGTCAAGGCCACCAAAATCTTATCAGTTCTTTTACATGTCCCAGGAATGTAGATGTGCAAGTTTGGTTTAAATCTATTTATTCCTTCAAGAGATGGGATGCAGACAAGCCATTTTCCAACAGTCTAAGCCCTCCTGTGACCTTAAAAATGGGGTCAAGGTCACCAAAATCTAATCAGCATTTTCCCCCCTCCCAATGATATAATTGAGTAAGTTTGGCTAAAATCTGTCCATTCAATAAAAAGATAGTGTGCAGACAAGAGGCTATGCCCCATTTTTCAACAGTCTAAGCCCTCCTTTCACCTTGAAAATGGGGTCAAGGTCACCAAAACCTAATCAGCATTTTTCCCCCTCCCAATGATATATTTGTGTAAGTTTGACTAAAATCTGTCCATTCAATAAGGAGGTAGAGTGCAGACAAGAGGCTACGCCACATTTTTTAATGATCTAAGCCCTCCTGTGACCTTGAAAATGGGGTCAAGGTCACCAAAATCTAATCAGCATTTTCCCCCTCCCAATGATATATTTGTGTAAGTTTGGCCAAAATCTGTCCATTCAATAAGGAGATAGAGTGCAGGCAAGTGGCTACGCCAACGCCGATGGGATCTGGACTAAAAATAATATGTCCCCCCCCCCCCCCGCCCCACAGAGCGGGGACATAAATATATAAGCTGTGGCCCTCATGGTTTCAGAGAAGAAGATTTTTTCATTTTTCCCATTATAAGTCTATGGGAGCTAATGACCCCCGGGGCGTGTCCAATCTGGACCCCAGGGGCTTGATTGGCAGGATTTATGTAGGGGACCACTAAACATTACTACCTACTAAATACATAAGCTGTGGGCCTCATGGTTTCAGGGAAGAATATTTTTTTTATGCTTTTCCCATTATAAGACTATGGGAGCATGGGGCATGGCCAAATCGGGCCCCACAGGCTTGACTGGCAGGATTTATGTAGGGGACCACTAAACATTGCTACATACTAAATATGTAAGCTGTGGGCCTCATGGTTTCAGAGAAGAAGATATTTTAAGTTTTTCCCTCTAAGTCTTTGGGAGCTAATGACCCCTGGGGCATGGCCAGTTTTGGCCCAAGGGGCTTGATTGACAGGATTAATGCAGGGGACCACTAAACATTGATACATACTATTTATGTAAGCTGTGGGCCTCATAGTTTCAGAGAAGAAATTTTTTTTTTCCCATTATGTCTGTAGGAGCTAATAATCCCTGGGGCATGGCCAACTTCAACCCCAGGGGCTTGATTGGCAGGATTTATGTAGGGGACCACTAAACATTGCTACATACTAAATATGTAAGCTCTGGGCCTCATGGTTTCAGAGAAGAAGATTTTTTTAAGTTTTTCCCATTATGGGAGCTAATGACCCTGGGGGCGTGGCCAGTTTGGGCCCCAGGGGCTTGATTGGCTGGATTTATATAGGGGGCCACTAAATATTGCTACATACTAAATATATAAGCTGTAGGTCTCACAGTTTCAGAGGAGAGGATTTTTTAAATTTTTTCCATTATAAGTCTATGGAAGCTAATGACCCACAAGGCATGGCCAGTTTGGTCTCCAGGAGCTTGATTGGCAGGATTTATGTAGGGGACCACTAAACATTGCTAGATACAAAATATATAAGCCGTGGGCCTCATGAATTCAGAGAAGAAGATTTTTTTAGTTTTTCTCATAAAAAGTCTATGAAGCTGTATCGGGGCATGGCGGCCATCTTGATTTACGGACTGTGACCATTTTTACAAATTTTCAATTCCCCTTTAACACAAAGCTCCATATAAAGTCTGAAGAAATTTGGCCCAGGGGTTTCAGAGAAGTCATTCAAAGGAGTGAACGGATGGAGGGAGGGAAGGACGGATGGACAGACAGACGACGGATGGAGAGTGATCACAATAGCTCATCCTGAGCCTTTGTCTCAGGTGAGCTAAAAATCAGGGGTCACCTATTTTTTCATGAGGAATCCATATATGAAATTTCTAAACATAAGCATACATAGTTCTAAACTTATGCTATGCACATGAAAGCAACAAGATTAAATAGCCAGAAATTGCAAAAGGCCATAACTCCAACAATATTTCATTTAATTGGTTAAAATTTAATCAGGTTGTATCCTACTCAATCCCAATCAGTATACCAAATATCAAGGCTCTAGCTCAAACACTTTTTGAGATATCTTGCTAACGAGATTTCAATGTTATTTTATTAAAAGGGAAATAACTCTAAAATTGGAGATAATTCAGATAAGAAAAAAATACAGGTCATCTATTTTTTCATGAGGAATCCATATTTGAAATTTCAAAACATTAGCATACATGGTTCTAAACTCATGCTGTGCACATGAAAGCAACAAATGGCCGAAAATTGCAAAGGGCCATAACTCCAACAAAATTCATTAAATTGGATGAAAATTTAATCAGGTGAATCCTCCTCAGTCCAAATTATACTTGGATATACTTGGAATTATTTCTATCCATATACGTAGGAAGTAATTAATAAGGAAATTAGCGTGACTTACTTGGATATACTTGGAATTATTTCTATCTATATATAGGAAATAATTAATAAGAAATTAACGCCACCGTAATAGTTCAATTCCTGATAAAATAAATAGAAAGCCTGATCTTCCAAAAATTTCTCAGAAACATGCTCAGAATTTAAACTTTCATAGTCCAATTATCCAAGGATCAGATATCTAATTGGTAGACTGTCCTTTGTTTAGAGCTATGATACTTTTCATGGTAAAAAATTTTTAAAGAAAAGAATAGTGATTTCTTTGTCTCTGTGCTGTTGCGTACCGAGAACAAAAAAAGTGAAGAAGAAGTAAAAATCCAACTATATTTTAGTCTTCATATAATATAAAACAAATTTATGGAGCTTACCCCCTGCAGTAAATCCTAATGGGGCGAGGATCCATAAAAGCGTTGATCTCTTTCAAATATATTAAAGAGGAACATATTTATATATTTAAAATATTGTTCAATGTTCAATAACAATAATAATTACTGACGACATTTACAACCCTCTACAAAGGACTCAGGTTCAGACTCTGAAACTGATTAAAGCTGTAGCTAAGTCCATAAAGCATGCTACGACTATGTCTACGATCTTAGCCATGGAGATTTTCCAAGCTAGACGTGATGCAGTGCTGGCCACGTATAAGATTTTATTGGACAATTCCAACCATGAGTTGCAAAACGCTTCAATTAATTCTGAAACCTTATTTGTAACAAAATTAAGGAAGTTGCCAAGGGCAATTTTGCGGCCAGCAACAAAGGTTCTTGGCAACTTCCTCTGTTGCTACTACCATACAAAAACAACAAAAAACAACAGCAAACACAGCTGTACAGGCCTAAAAGTCAGTCATACTATCAAGTAGAAAGGAACAGGCTAAGAGAAGTGGAAATCAGAAACAGTTCCCCTCTTCTAAACAAGCCCCATCCTCCACAAAATTCTGAAGTCCAACCCTTTCCACTGCTAGTCCTACCACATACAGACATTTCTGTGGGAGAAAGGTTGGCCCCCATTTTGTGGAACAATGGAAGAAATGACAGACAACAAGTGGGTCCTCTCTATCATCCGAAACTGGTTCAAGATCCCATTCAAGTCAGTTCCTCCCCTATCGGTTGTTCCGATAAATCTGAGTCAATCTTCCTTCCATTATTGCAAGAAGAGATCGCAGAACTTCTCAAGAAACGGGCAGTAGAAAGAGTACGGAATCCAGGAACTCCCGGTTTTTATTTCCGGCTATTCCTAGTGCCAAAAAAGAATGGAAAGTTATGCGCAGTAATAGATCTTTCCTTACTAAATCAGTATATAAACAAATAGCATTTCAAGATGGATGCTAAAGTCAAGTCAGTAAGACAATCGATAATGGCCAACGACTGGGATGTCTCCATAGATCTGATGCATGCATATATTCATGCTCCGATACATCTGAGATCCAGAAAATACCCACGAACATCAGGTCTTTCAGTTCACGGCCTTACCGTTCGAAATGTTGCTAAGTCTGTGGATTTTCACAAAATTAATGAATGTAATAGAAGCACACTTACGACTATGTGCTGCATCTCTCTTCCCATACCTAGATGACTGGCTAATAAGAGATCTGATTCACAATCGACTTATTTCTTACACAAATACACTCTTCAAAAGGTACAAAATCTGGCTTTCATACCAAATCTAAAGAAGTCAGCTTTGATACCAACACAAGAATTCACCTTTATAGGTATGGAATTTCTAACTCAACAGAAAATAGTCAGAGTACCAGCGAACCAAGTAAAAGCTCTTATTCTGACCATCAAAACAATTCTTTCTCACTCAGGTTTCGGCAAGAACTTTCCTTTCTCTTTTGGGCAAACTCAGTGCAGCAGCAGCACACTTAATTCTTCTAGGCAGACTGCATTTACGACCTCTGCAAATGTGCCTATTATCAGTCTGGAAACCTCACATTCTTCCCTTAGATCATCAGGTTACGATCAACAGTATGATCGAATTCCATTTGAAATGGTGGCTGGACATCAATCGATTCTTTCAAAGAATGCCCATTCACCCTCCAGACCCCAAAACATTCGTTTATATGGATGCCATATAATACGGATGGGGAGCTCGTCTGGAACCAATGAGTCTATCATTTCATGGTCGCTGGTCGGAAAACCAATCCCAGCTCCATATCAACATGTTGGAAATAATGGCCATTTGATTTGCACTGATAAAGACTTAAAATATATTCACCATTCTTGTGTCATGATTTCTTCCGACAACACAACAGTGGTCTCATATATCAACAAGCAAGGAGGAACACATTCTCCCAACCTATGCGAAGAGGTATGGAAGATCCTCCAATGGTGCCTAAAACATCATATTGTCGTCAGGATTCGTCACATCGCAGGCAAATTCGATGTTTTGGCAGACAGGTCATTGAGAATGGATAAAATAGTCAAAACAGAGTGGGCATTGGATCAAGGGATAGCAAATTCAATTTTCCAAATGTTCAACTATCCCAGTCTGGATCTGTTTGCGATACGTTTCAATCACAAACTTTCACTTTATATTCGCCAGTTCTGGGCAATCTAGCCTTTGCAATAGATGCTTTTTCCATGAACTGGAATAATATTCATGCTTATGCAGTTCCTTGAACGATACTAATTCCTTTTGTCCTGAACAAGATACACCAATCTCAGTGCAGAATAGTTCTTATAGCCCCTCTTTGGCCGCAACAAACTTGTTTCTCAGAGGTGCTACAACTACTTGTCTCAGCTCCAGTTCGTCTTCCACTCTTTCCAAACTATTAACACAAGCAAAAAGAAAGTTTCAACATCGAAACTTCCCAGTACTCAACCTTCAAGCCTGGGAATTATTAAGCAATCAGTTAGAGATAGAAAATTTTTGCAAACATTGCAGTCTCCAAATCAAGGCGAACATCAACTCAGAATTGGACGCGAAATGGATCGTATATATCCGTTGGGGTCATAGAAGGAAGTTTAATCCAGTCTCGGCCCCTCTTACTGTTATAGCCGATTTCCTCATTTACCTTTTCTCAGAGAAAAAGTATCAGATTAGTACTATTAAGGGCTACAGGTCTATGATATCTAATACTCTCAAATTTAAGACTGGTAATAGAATTGGATCTAACCCTATCAGAATTAACAATATCCTTTGAATTACAATGCCCTGTACAAAGATCTCTTACTCCTAAATGGGATTTATCTTGGGTCTTAGTCTGTCTACAGAAAGCCCCATATGAACCTTTACATATGGCTTCTATACTCCATGCAATGTTAAAGACAGCCTTTCTTTAGCTCTTGCCACTGCCAAAAGATGTAGCGAGATTCAAGTCCTGGCAATGGATTCAAGTCATTTAAGATTCAATCAATCTGATGAATCAGTATCTTTGACAGTTCAAACTGGGTTTATGGCTAGAATCAGCTTCGGTCCATTTGCCCAGATCCTATTCTTATCCTTAATTTAGCCTGTATATGCAAAAGGGAACATTTTTATGCCCGATAAGAGCCTTAAAATTCTATCTGAAGATGACTAGACCTTACCGTCAAAATAGAACTAGGCTATTTCTACCAATTAAAGGCAAACAAGATATTTCTAAACTTCTGTCTCGAGATGGATATCTTATACTATTAAGATTGCCTACAGGAAACTCACTCTTAAAAAGACTTTCCCTTCTTTTACATTAAGCCCATCTTCCTCTTGGGCCTTTTTCGATAAGGTTCCGCTCAATGAGATTCTAAGCAGCAGTATGGAATCAATCTTCTAACTTTGCTAAGTTCTATCTAAGGGATATGTCTCAGCAACTTCAAACCTGCATATTTTGGGCCCAATTGTTGTGGCCCAAAAAGTGGTGGGGGGCCAAGTTAACAGTGCCTTGGATGCCTAAAGAAGACTAACAGCCTCCAAACCCTACAATACACATATTAAGGTTATTAATATCTTATATATATTACTCTTAGGATTTATATCAAGAATAAGCTTATTCTAAGAGTTTCCTGAGCCTTAATCCAGAAGTGGAGGGACCTACCTGTTTTGTGTTAGAATTGGGAGCTCCTTCCCACCATTTTATGCTTATTCTAGCACATTATCTATAGGTTAATGCAGCTAAAATGAAGATTTTAAAAGTAAAACATTTTAACAAGCAATATTTAACCTAAGGATAAGATAATCCTGCCTCCCTATCCCCGCTTAGATCTACCCTTTAGGGCTTTACATTAAAAAAAACTGACACGTGATCAAAAGAGCAGGAGGAATGACAGGTGACTGCCTAAGGGGCCTTCTGGATTAAGACGGTATGGGACGACTACGTTCGTTTTTTCTGTGGGTTTGAACAGAATAGAATATAGCACATTATCTGTTGGTTAAGTACTGCTTGTTCAAATATGTTTTACTTTTAAAAATTTCATTTTTCAATATTTTTTCCATATAAAAGTATCGGTATGCAAATTTAACCTTGCCATAAAATGGTCAAAGGTCATCCTAGGATCATCATTTGAACAAATTTGATAGGCCTTAAGTCCCCAATGCTATACACCAAGATTCAGCCTCGAAGCTTTCTTGGCTCTGGAGAAGATTTTTAAGTGTTTTTTAAATTTTCAATCCCCCTTTATCAGAAGACTCCACATGAAGCTTGAAGAAAATTGGCCCTAGGGTTTCAGAAGAGAAGTCGTTTAAAAGTGTGGACGGACGGACGACAAACGGCAAGTGATCACAACTGCTCATCCTGAGCCTTCGGCCGTCTGTTGTCCATGGCCTTTGGCTCAGGTGTGCTAAAAAGAGAGATTTAAAGAAGATATAGAGTGAAAGATATAGATCATGAATAGTTTAGACAAATAAATAAATAAACAGAAATAAGTGTACACACATAATTCATTAAAAACTAGAGCAAGTGCCCCAGAGGGTCATGAATACCCCCGGCTGGTGCCATTTATTAATTATAAAATATTTTAAAGTTAATGACAATGATATAAGGCAAAATATAGTTTACAATATCAGTCTCTGAATGACAATTATCTATCATCCCAAGTACAATTTTCCTGGAGTAAATAGTCTTCAAGACATGAAGCAAATTTGCTGGGCCATAAAATATAGGTCACTGACCTACATATACTTAAGAAATTAATCTGTCACACTAATGCATTATACCAACTATGATGTTAATCCATTACATAATCTAAAAGATATTAGGCAATATCACTAGACCATAAAATATAGGTCATACTGATTTATATTTACTTTAAGGTGAAATTTTGGGTCACACTGTGTCATTATATGTAAATATGACATTTAGGTATCAAATAGTGGGAGTATAAGACAAAATCACAGGGCTATGAAATATAGGTCACAATATCCCAAAATATGATAGTAATACAACAAATTGTCTTCAAGATGTAACATAAAATCACTGCACTATGAAATATAGATCACAGTGACCTACATTTACTTTTAGGTCAACTGTTGGATGTTACTAATCCATAATCCCAAATACTGATGTTCATACATCAATTAACATTGAAGATATGTGGCAAAATTACTGGACCATGAAATATAGGCCAAGGTGACCTACATTTGTTATGTTGTCAATCTTGGTGTCACACAGAACCAATATTCCAAGTATCACTTTAATCCATGAAATAGTTTTCAAGATATAAGGTAAAATTGCTGAAGCATGAAAATATGATCACAATGACCTTGACCATATTACACTGAATGTTGATGTGATAAACATGTCTGATGCCCATCCTTCTTTAAGAAGTTGTTTGTATAAACAAACTGCAACATACTACTTTATTGAGGCATTAATCCATCAAATAGGCTTCAAAATATATGCCAAAATCACTGAAGCATGAAAGTAAGGTCACAATGACCTTGACTTTATTACACTGGATGTTGATGTAATAAACATGTCTGATGCCCATCCTTCTTTAATAAGAAGTTGTTTGTATAAACAAACTGCAATACATTACTTTTTTTGGGGTGTCCTAGATTTTGACCTCTAGCTCTGCCCTGGGGCATGACCCAGGGGTTTATTGGTGTAGAATGGAAGAGAACCCTCCAGGGGGTACCCCCATACCAAATATGAAAAGTTTTTGATCAGTGGATGCAGAGTTATAAGTAAACAAAAAGCTTCAAAGTAAAACTTGGTTATAGAAAGGGTTAACAGACAGAATCACATCCGGACAGACGAATGGAAGAACGGATGGACATACGAATGGACAAAAACTATATACCCCTTCGGCATACTTCGTATGCTGGGGGTATAATGATATAAAGCAAGATATAGTTTACAATGTCAGTCTCTGAGTGACACTGATCTATCATCCCAAGTATAACTTTCCTTGAGTAAAAAGTCTTCAAGACATGAAGCAAATTTGCTGGGCCATAAAATATAGATCACTGATCTACATATACTTGAGAAGTTAATCTGATGGTCACACTGATGCATTATACCAACTATGATGTTAATCTATTAAACTTGAATAGTGATTTTGGAGGAAAACGTATGTCCCCCACCTATCAGACAGACCTATCGTTGAAAACTGTAACTATAATTTTTCTTTTTTTGTGTGTTATGTGGTTGATGGGGGCCATTTTCCAAAATCTAAGCTCTAGTGTGACCATGAAAATGGGGTCAAGGTCACCAAAATCTAATGGGGTCAAGGTCACCAAAATCTAATCAGTTCTTGTTCCTGTCTCAACAATATAGCTGTACAAGTTTGGTCAAAATCCATCTATTCATTCTGGAGATAGAGTGCAGAAAAGCCATTGTCCAACAATCTGAGCCCTCCTGTGACCTTGAAAATGGGGTCAGGGTCACCAAAATCTAATCAGTTCTTTTTCATGTCACAACAATAAAGCTGTGCCAATTTGGTCAAAATCCATCCATTTCTTCATGATAGGGTGCAGACAAGCCATATTTCAACAATCGAAGCCCTTGTGTGACCTTGAAAATAGGGTCAAGGTCACCAAAATCTAATCAGTTCTTTTCCATGTCACAACAATATAGATGTACAAGTTTAGTCAAAATCCTTCCATACATTCTGGAGATAGGTTGTACACAAGCCATTTTCCAACAATCTGAGACCCTGTGACCTTGAAAATGAGGTCAAGGTCACCAAAATCTAATCTGTTCTTGTCCCTGTCTCAACAATGTAGCTGTACAAGATTGGTCAAAATCCATCCATTCAATCTGGAGATAGGGTGCAGAAAAGCCATTTTCCAACAATCTGAGCCCTCCTGTGACCTTGAAAATGGGGTCAAGGTCACCAAAATCTAATCTGTTCTTTTTCATGTCACAACTTGAGCAAGTTTGGTAAAAATCCATCCATTCCTTCATGAGACAGTGTGCAGATAAGCCATTTTCCAACAATGTAAGCCCTTGAGTGACCTTGAAAATGGGTCAAGGTTACCAAAATCTAATCAGTTCTTTTTCATGTAACAGCAATATAGTTGTGCAAGTTTGGTCAAAATCCATCCATTCATTCATGAGACAAGCCATTTTCCAACAATCTGAGCCCTCCTGTGACCTTGAAAATGGGGTCAAGGTCACCAAAATTTAATCACTTTTTTCCATGTCTCAACAATATAGATGTACAAGTTTGGTAAAAATCCATCCATTCATTTGGGAGATGGGTGCAGACAAGCCTTTTTCCAACCATCTAAGCCATCATGTGACCTTGAAAATGGGGTAATGGTCACCAAAATCTAATCAGTTCTTTTACATGTCCCAGCAATCTAGATGTGCAGGTATGGTCAAAATCCATTTGTTCCTTCAGGAGATAGGGCGCGGACAAGCAATTTTTCAACTTTTTCCAAAAATCTAAGTCCTCGTGTGACCTTGAAAATATGGTCAAGGTCATCAAAATCTAATCAGCATTTTCCCCCCACCCAATAATAAATTTGTGTAAGTTTGGCCAAAATCCATCCAAAAAAGGATCGGCACTAAAAACAATATGTCCCTCCCTATGGTGGGGGACATAATAATCTAAAAGATATAAAGCAAAATCACTAGACCATGAAATATAGGTCATACTGATTTATATTTACTTTGAGGTGAAAGTTTGGGTCACACTGTTTCATTATATGTAAATATGACATTTAGGTATCAAACAGTGGGAGATATATGACAATCACAGGGCTATGAAATATAGGTCACATAATCCCAAAATACGGTCGTAATACAAATTGTCTTCAAGATGTAACATAAAATCACTGGACTGTGAAATATAGGTCACAGTGACATACATTTACTTTTAGGTCAACTGTTTGATCATACTTATTCATAATCCCAAATAATGATGTTCATACATCAATTAACATTCAAGATATGAGGCAAAATTATTGGACCATGAAATACAAGTCCAGGTGACCTACATTTGTTATGCTGTCGATCGTGGTGTCACACAGAACCAATATTCCAAGTATCACATTAATCCATGAAATAGTCTTCAAGGTCACTGGAGTATGATAATATGATCACAATGACCTTGACCTTATTACACTGAATGTTGATGTGATAAACATGTCTGATGCCAACCCTTCTTTAAGAAATTGTTTGTATAAACAAACTGCAACATACTACTTTATTGAGGTATTAATCCATGAAATAGGCTTCAAAATATAAGGTAAAATCACTGAAGCATGAAAATAAGGTCATAATGACCTTGACCTTATTACACTGAATGTTGATGTAATAAACATGTCTGATGCCCATCCTTCTTTAATAAGAGGTTGTTTGTATAAACAAACTGCAATATACTACTTTATTGGGGTTTCCTATATTTTGACCTCTAGCACTGCCCTGTGGCATGACCCAGGGGTTCATCGATGTAGAATGGAAGAGAACTCTCCCAGGTACCCCCTTACCAAATATGATCAGTTTTTGATCAGTGGCTGCAGAATTATAAGTAATCAAAAAACTTCGAAGTAAAACTTGGTTATAGAAAGATTTAATGGATGGAATCGCATCCGGACAGATGGATGGAAGGGCGGACAGCTGAACAAACTAACGGAACGGACAAAAAATATATACCCTTCGGCATACTTTGTATGCCATGGGTATAATAAGAGGTTGCTTGCATAAACATACTGCAAAATACTACTTTATAGGGGTGTCCTAATGGACAGATGGATGGAAGGACGGACAGCTGAACAAACTAACAGAACGGACAAAAAATATATACCCTTCGGCATACTTTGTATGCCATGGGTATAATAAGAGGTTGCTTGCATAAACATACTGCAAAATACTACTTTATTGGGGTGTCCTAGATTTTGACCTTTAGCCCCACCCTGGGGCATGACCCAGGAGTTCATACATATAAAATGGAAGAGAACCCTCCCAGGTACCTCCATACCAAATATGAAAAGTTTTTGATCAGTGGCTGCAGAGTTATAAGTAATCAAAAAAATTCGAAGTAAAACTAGCTTATAGAAACGGTTAACAGACGGAATCACATCCGGACAGACGGAAGGACAGAGGGACTGACAGACAGACAGCTGAACTAATGGAACTATAAGGGACTAACGGAACGCATGAAAACTATATACCCCTTTGGCATACGAAGTAGTAAGATACTGTAATCAGCCCAGCGTCACCACACTTAGTTGGAGCTGTACTGGTGATTAAGTATTTTGATAACCAACCCAGGTTAATCAAGTTATTTGTTTGTGTTGAGGTTTTATGGCCCAGTCAACCCAATGGGGTCATGTCGAGTGCAGTCAGTTTACCTAACCACACTTTTACTGGGCAGACTTAGTCCTCTAAGTGATTAATCAGTAATGACTAATCAATTTATAATCCAGTACAGTAGCCAACCGCGTGTGTCCAACTGTAGGCAGCGCAAAGAGTCTAGCTTATGTTATTGCTTGAGTATTGTTATAGATGTATGTTATGTAGATTTGTAACTGTATTTGTATGTTGCATATATTTATGTAAAAAAATAGTTGTAAAAGCTAACATTGTTAGAGTTTCTGTGTAGTGGTACAGTTAGGCAAACCCAACCCAAAGCATAGTCAAACAGGAAGTCACCCTCTTGGCTGCCCTTGTGCCTAACATTAACACACAAACCTTTTTGCAGTGTGGTTAAACACAATAAACAGCACTCAAATACACTGTAACTACATTTATTTCTTTGAAACAAGGTTTGAACAGTTTCTGCTTCAGAGATTTTGGAGATATTGTTTAAAGAACAGACGGAAATTGATGCAAAGTTCACTCAAGTGAGCTAGTATATTTCACTTCCTATAATCACTGTGACTTTAGCGGTTGCAGTAATTATACCTTTTTCATCATGATATCTTGGACCACCATTTTTATGCCTATTAGCTGCATTCACAATTTCCTCTTTTCTTCTGGCCTGAACTTTACGTATCCCCTCCAGCCACCGTTCTAAAGCTGAATGTATACTGGGATGAACAGCAAACTCTCTCAGTTTCTCCATCTTTTCTATTAGAGTTATAATCTGAAACAAATAAAGCTTTTGTTACTTAAAAATGATACTTTTGTCTGGATCAGATATGTTATTTACATTAAACAGATATTATTTTTATATTTTTAGAGAAAACTTGCACCTTGGCTTTATTCTTAATTGTTTTAACAATATACTGCTTCCACATTAAAGGCAAATGTTGCATTCTGAAACTACATCATATTCTGATGTTATCGTTTTATAATTCCAACTCAACTTTTTACAGTTTGTGAGTGGTATGTCAGTAATTACACATTGATAAAAATCCACAAAAATAAAATGCATTCCTATAGTACTTTCTCTATGGCAGCATACAGCTCCTATAAGGAAAATCTCGTATCTAAAACTACTTCCACAGTTTTCTGGCTGCAATATGGCAATTATGCAGAAACAAGAAGTGTCAATATCCCAAAAAGGTAATGACTGCCTTCTGGGTACTGAAAAGCAATGCGTTAAAATGTATATTTGCTTCAGGTTTGTATGAAAATAATTTTTTCAGCATCAAACTCTTCCGAGCACTTGTTCAATATGTCTGTAATGAGACTGCAAAGTAACAGACTCTGTCAAATACTTTGAGACAAGCTGATTTCATCATGCATGCATTATCTCAGACCCTACAAAACCCAGTTGTCAAGAATTACTAACTATAGATCAAACTTTGGTGAAGTTGATGTCACACCTGCACCCCCAAAAAAGTAATGTTTATTTCAGGCAGAAGAAATTAATATAGGAATTTCATCGAATGCACATGCATATTCTCATATGATGCAAGAGAAGTTGCACTCAAAAGGAACCCACAGTCTATACTGTATACACAGTTTAATAAAATTTGAGGTAAGAAAATGACAAAGTTAAAATTGAAACAGTGACAAAAATAAATCTAAAAACTATATCCAAACCATATGTTTTTCTACAGACCCTGGAGAAAACATGTGCAAAGTTACAAAAAAACTGGTATAAAATTGTATGAGGAGTTGCAATCACAAGGTACCCACTGTTAATACAATTTCTGAGGTCAGAAAATGACCAAGTTCACAAAGTAGAAACAAGAGACCCACGGGCCACGGCTCGCTCACCTGAGTGAAACAGCCACTGCAGATTTGTTATACAACATATTTTCAATTCTGTCATTGCAATTAATAAAAAGACCATCATTTAAATGGGGATCTGAATGGTTTCTAAAAAGATCATCATTTAAATGGGTAAGTGAATGGTTTCTAAGTTATTAAGCCTTATGTGAACTGGAGGGGCAGGGCATAATCCCACATGGTCAGTGTCAATGAATGCATCTTATCATTATGAACAATAATATATATGGTTTAGGGGTGGGATTCTGAATGGTTTCTGACATTATGTAAACTGGAGTGAGTGGAGCATATCCCCTGGGGACCTACCGTCAGTGTCACTGGATGCACCTTATCATAGGGAACAAGAATATATATGGTTTAGGGGTGGGGATCTGGACGTTAGAATATTTGGCCTTTTATGAAATGAAGGGGTTTGGGGTAGCCCCCTGGGGAACCCCCAGTCAGTGTCACTGGATGGGTCTTATCATAAGGAACAACAATGGTCACTGGATGGGTCTTGTCATAAGGAACAACAATATATATGGTTTAGGGGTGGGGATCTGAACAATTTCTGAGATATTAGGCCTTTTATGAAGTGAAAAGAAATGAGGCATCCCACTGGGGAACCCCAGTCAGTGTTTCTAGTTTAGTCTTATCATAATGAACAATAATATATATGGTTTATGGGTGGGTATCTGAACTTCTCCTGAAATATTAGACCTTTTATAAACTGAAGTGGATAAGGCATATCCCCGGGAGACCCCTGGTCTATGTCAATGAATGCGTCTTATCATACGGAACTAGAGATGTCACAGGATCTGACTATAGCCCCGCTGCAGCACTTGTAGAGGTGAAAGACCCTGGCCCATAGTCTTGAAATATTTTGAATTCATGCTTACCAGGTACATCACTGTAGGACATAGTAATATGGCACAATTCCCTGAGTTATAGGCCCTTGGCCACTGTTCTGCTATTACACCTTCTTTACTTTAAAGTGTGGTATAAGTTTCATCGAGGTAGGACCACAGAGATAAAAGTTATAGAACAAAATGTATTTTAATTTTTTGAAAACCTACCAAGGGACATAACTCCAAGAGTTATGGACCCTTGGCCCCCATTCGGGTATACACAATACAGCAAGTCATTGTTTATGTTTTTACAAACTTTCAGCTTTCTAGCTTTCATAGTTCCTGAGAAATCTGATAAGAAAATTTTCAAGAATGGCAAAATTTGAACACCTATCAAGGGACTTAACTCAAAGAGTTATGGACCCTTGAACCCTATTCCGGTATACACAATACAGCCAGTCATTGTCCATGTTTATATGAACATTCAGCTTTCTAGCTTTCATAGTTCCTGAGAAATATCTAACAAAATTTTTCAATAATGGCAAAATTTGAAAACCTACTAAGGGACATAACTGCAAGAGTTATGGGTCCTTGGCCACTATTCTGCTACTATATTATCTTCCTTACCTTAGAGACCAATTGTGGTAAAAGGTTCACTGAAGTAGAGCCACAAACATAAAAGTTTGTAAGCAAAATGCATCTTAAATTTTGAAAACCAATCAAGGGACATAACTCCAAGAGTTATGGACCCTTGAGCCTATTCTGGTATACACAATACATCAAGTCATTGTCCATGTTTATACAAACTCAGCTTTCTAGCTTTCATAGTTCCTGAGAAATCTGTTACAAAAATTTTCAAGAATGGCAAAATTTGAAAACCTACCAAGGGACATAACTCCAAGAGTTATGGGTCCTTGGTGACTATCCTGCTACTTCACCTTCCTTATCTTAGAGACCAAGTGTGGTAAAGTTTCACTGAAGTAGGACCACAAACATATAAGTTTGTAAGCAAAATGCATCTTAAATTTTGAAAACCTATCAAGGGACATAACTCAAAGAGTTGTGGACCCTTAACCCATATTACAGTAAACACCATACATTGAGTCATTGTCCATGTTTATATGAACTTTCAGCTTTCGAACTTTCAAAGTTCCTGAAAAATCTGTTACGAAAATTTTCAAGAACGGCAAAATTTGAAAACCTATCAAGGGACATAACTCCAAGAGTTATGGGCTCTTGGCAAATATTCTGTTACTACGCCTTCCTTACCTTAGGGACCAAGTGTGGTATAAGTTTCATTGAAGTAGGACCACAAACATTAAAGTTATTAAGCAAAATGCATTTTAATTTTGCAGTCACGGAATAACAGAATGATGGAATCACGGAGTCATAGAATCATGGAATGACGGAAGGACATGGCAAATCCAGTATAGCCCCACTTTTTCAAAGCGGGGCTATAATAACAATATATATGGTTTAGGGGTGGCGATCCCAATGGTTTTTGAGATATTAGGCCTTTTATTACTTGGAGAGGGTTGGGGCATACCCCTGGAGGACCCCCTGTCTATGTCATTGAATGTGTCTTATCATAAGGAGCAAGAGTATATATGGTTTAGGGGTGGGGATCTGAGCAGTTTCTGAGATATTATGCATTTTATGACTGAGGGGGGTGGGGCATAACCCTGGAGGACCCCCAGTCTATGTCATTGAATGCTTCTTACCATAAGAAGCAGCCAGCCTTGGTGGCTCAGTTGGATGCGCCGTCCGACTGGAGACCTGGAGGTCGCGGGGTCAACCCCTGCTGAGGTCAGCAACATTCTTTCGTGGAGATTGATCATGAAAAATTTTCTACGGTCATTCTCTCCCTTCCGCTGATTCAAGAAGGGCAGTTGTCAGTTTCTGGCGAAAGAATGTGCACAATACTGGTTAACCGCTTAAAGGACTAAGCCTGCCCAGTAAACGTGTGGTTAGGTAAACTGACCGCGCTCGATATGACCCAAATGGGTTGACTGGGCCGTAAAACCTCAACACAAACCATCAGAAGCAAGGTTTAGGGGTGGTGATCTGAACGGCTTCTGAGATATGAGGCCTTTTATGAAAGGACGAGGTGGGGCATACCCTCAAGGGACCCCTGGTCTGTGTCACTGGATGCGTCTTATCATAAGGAACAACAATATATATGGTTATGGGGCGGGGATCTGAACGGTTTCAGAGATATATGGCCTTTTTAGAACTGGAAGAGGGTGAGGCAAATCACCGGGGAACTCTGTCTATGTCAATGGATGCATCTTATCATAAGGAACAACAATGTATAAAATTATGGTTTATGGGTAGTGATCTGAATGGTTTCTCAGATATTAGGCCATTTATGAAGTGAAGCGGGTGGGGCATGCTGTGGCAGCCATCTTGGATTTCAATCAGCTCAGTTTTAGCTATTTTGTGTTTCTTAGGTGCCCCGATGCTCCTCAACAAGTTTCAACCCAAATGGATTATAGTCTTTAGAAGAGATGTCCTAAATATGAATTCTCAACATTTTTCCCATATTAATGTATAGGGCCCATACAAATGCATGAGGAAGCAAATTTAACCTTCTCATAAAAAGGTCAGTAGGATCATCATTTTAGCAATTTTGGAAGACGCCCGTCCCAGAAGATCGGTGCACAGATTTAGCCCAAAGGCTCTGAAGAAAATGATTTTTAAAGGTTTTTTACCATATATGGGCATGGCGGCGATCTTGGTCAATAGACCGCAACCATTTTAGCAATCTTTAATTGCCCCGACCTAAGGAGGCGCCATATAAAATTTCAGCATAATTAGCTCAGCAGCTTCAGAGGAGAAGTCATTTGAAATTCTCAACAATTTTCCCATACAAATGTATGAGTCTCGTATAAATGCACAGGGAACAAACATGACCTTGGCGTACAAAGGTCAAACATCAACATACAACAATCATTTTAGCAACTATGGCAGATCTCCCATCCCCGATAATTTGTGCAAAGATTCAGCCCCATGGCATCCTGGATACTGGAGAAGAAGATTTTTATTTTTTTTACCATATATTGGCATGACCGCCATCTTGGTCAGCCGGCTGCTACCATTTCCGAAATCTTTCATTCCCATGACCTATGGAGGCTCCATATGAAATTTTGAGCCATTTTGGCTCAGTGGCTTCAGAGGAGAAGTTGTTTAAAATTCTCAACAATTGTCCCTCATACAAATGCACAAGGAAGCAAACATGACCTTGACATAAAAAGGTTAAATGTCAAAATACGACAATCATTTTAGCAACTTTGGTAGATCTCCTGTCCCCGATGATTTGTGCAAATATTTAGCCCCAAGGCATCCTAGGTTCTGGAGAAGAAGATTTTTAAAGGTTTTTTACCATATATGGGCATGGCGGCCATCTTGGTCAACACACCGCGACCATTTCTGCAATCTTTTGTTCCCCCAACCTAAGGAGGCTCCACATAAAATTTTAGCAAATTTGGCTCAGTGGCTTCAGAGGAGAAGTCGTCTGAAATTCTCAACAATTTTCCCATACAAATGTTATGGAGCTCATACAAATGCATAAGAAAGCAAAGGTTTTTGTCATATATGGGCATGGCGGCCATCTTTGTCAATGAACCACGACCATTTAGCAATCTTTTGATCCCCCACCCTAAGAAGGCTCCATATGAAATTTGAGCAAATTTAGCTCAGTGGCTTCAGAGGAGAAGTCATATGAAATTCTCAACAATTTTCCCGTTCAAATGTATGGCACTCATACAAATGCATAGGCAAGCAAACTTGACCTTGCCGTAAAAAGGTCAAATGTCAACATATGATAATTCTTTTAGCAATTTTGGTAGACCTCTCGATCACAATGATTTATGCAAAGATTCAGCCCCAAGGCATCCTTGGTTCTGGAGAAGAAGCTTTTTAAAGGCTTTTACCATATATGGGCATGGCAGCCATCTTTGTCAATGGACCGCGACAATTTTAGCAATCTTTTGTTTCCCCACCCTTAGGTGGCTCCATATGAAATTTGAGCAAAACTGGCTCAGAGGCTTCAGAGGAGAAGTCATTTGAAATTCTCAACAATTTTCCCATTCAAATGTATGGGGCTCATACAAATGCATAGGGAAGCTAACTTGACCTTGCCGTAAAAAGGTCAAATGTCACTGTAAGACAATTCTTTTAGCAACTTTGGTAGACCTCTCATCCTCGATGATTTTTGCAAAGATTCAGCCCCAAGGCATTCTCAGTTCTGGAGAAGAAGATTTTTAAAGGTTTTTACCATATATGGGCATGGCGGCCATCTTGGTCAACCGACCGCGACAATTTTAGCAATCTTTTGTTTCTCCACCCTAAGGTGGCTTCATATGAAATTTGAGCAAAACTGGCTCAGCGGCGTCAGAGGAGAAGTCATTTGAAATTCTCAACAAGAGGCCACGGGCCACAATTCGCTCACCTGAGTGAAACAGCCATTGCAGATAACATACAACATTTTAACTTCATTATACATTAACCTATAGATAATGTGCTATTCTCTTCTGTTTTCACACCTTCCACAGAAAAAAACGACCTTTCAGTCATTAATTAAAGTCTAAAACCAGAAGGTCCCTTAGGCAGTTACCTGTGTGACGTAACTCTTCCCGCTCAACTGATCACGTGTCAGTTTCTTTTCTGTGGACAAAGAAATTCAACAAGGATTATTTACCTGTGATAGAAATTTGAATTATTTCTTTCCTCATGGATAAATTTCTGTATCCTTGTGTTTCTTTTGTTTATTTATCACTCCTTTCACTTTCTATGTTATTATTTAAAATTTTCAATCTTCGATTTCACATATTTTTTGACTGGCCTTTTCTACACATGCGTTTTCGCGACTCTCGCTATTCGGCACAACGCTTGTGCGCGATCGGTCCGATAGTTGTGTTTATATATGCAGAATATTTTTGTTCTTTTCGTTCCCCGTTATTCAGCATTTACAATATGATTTTCCTGGACTTTTATTTGCAGAGATCTTCAGTTGGCTAAAGATTCTCATGGTGGAGAAGCTGATTGTAAAGAACTTGTCAACCCTTGATGGGTTATAAGACAATTCTTTACTGATGGGAGCCCCACCCCATATGGCTATACTGCCAGGATAAGACCCATCAAGGTGGCATCTTTGGGTGCTTAGTATCCGATAAAGTCTAAGTCCACCAGTCACCAGTCAACCAGTCACCAGTCAACCAGGCACGAGTCAATCAGCTTCACCAGTCACCAGTCAACCAGGTGCCAGTCAACCAGTCACCAGTCACCGGTCAACCAGGCACCAGTCACCGGTCAACCAGGCACCAGTCAACTAGTCTCCAGTCAATAATTTAATTATTTTTGGAAAGACAGTTTTTTGACATATTTCACCGGACAAAATAGTCACGTATACAAACTTCCGGTCATTATGTCTAATTATTAAAATTTTTCACCGGGCAAAGTATCAGTAATATTTCTGATACTTATACCCGGTCATATTATTATATTATTTCTGATTTTTCACCAGGCAAACTTTTACAGAAAGTGTCTGGTCAATTTTGCCTAATAATTAGTTATCACCGGGAAAAAGTTTCGAATACTTGTGCCTGGTCAGTTTTCATATATAATCTCCTTTTTTCATTGGACTAGAGTTACGAATACTACTATCCGATCAATTTGTCTAATTACTTGTAACTTTACCGGGCAACAGTTACGAATACTAGTGTCCGGTCATTATGTCGGGTAACTAGTGTCAAAATAGTGATCACTAATTCCCGAACAATCTATTATCATTCATAGAGCTCCATTCACATTTAAGTCAATGGATATAGGTTATTAAGTGAAATACATAGTAACTTTTTATACATAAATTTCTGTACAGTCTTTCCCGAATCAGACTAGAATCTTTAATATTCCACTGACTTATTACAGGAGTGTAATTCCATTGATATTTTAAATTGACTTAATATTTTAAATTAACTTATGTTTTATCTCTTTCATTCGCTAGAAAGAGTTAAACTTCCGACTATAACAAAATTTTTATCGGGCAGCAGTTCGTAGACTAGTGCGTGGTCATTCAAATTATGTTTTATCTCTTTCATTCGCTAGAAAGCAGTTAACTTCCGGCTCTAACGAAAATTTCACCGGGAGGCAGTTCGTAGAGTAGTGCCAGGTCATTCTAACGAAATTCCACCGGGCAGTAGTTTCGTAGACTAGCGTCACGTCATTGTGTTGGATTACTAGTGACCGAGTAGTAGTCACTAGTACTCGCTCAACATATTTTTATTTATTAAGCACTATAGACATGTATAGTCTTGGGTTATAGGTTATTGAATGACAGCTATGGGTTCTAATACCTAGTAGCCCCTTATATTGTTGAATTCTGTCCAGTCACTTTTGAACTAGACTTAAATTCTATATATATATTTATTCTTGAAAATGAATTAAGAATTATCGGTTACGATCAAATTCGCAATTCATTCACTAAGTGTAGAAGATATTTCCACCTATATTTATATCTCCTTTATTCGCTACAAAGAGATTAACTTCTTACATATTCACCTTATTTGGCTCTAAGGCAAAGGTGAACTATAAAACTATCGTTATTTATAAGAAGAAAAATATACACGAAATCTAAAAATCTTTCTTCTTTCCTCCCCTGTTTTTCTTCTACATGCTCCGATATGTAATCAGCATGTAATCTAAGGAGTAAATTGATAAGAAAGTAGCAATCGATCTTTTCTACTTTCTATTAATTTTTCATTCATAAGGTATCGGAAATTTACACGAATCAGATAAATAAATTAACAGTTTATTTATTTATTCACTACCTCTCTAGATTACTATGATTTAAAATTCTAGTTGAGGTACATATTTTCCTTTTGCCTTTCTACATGGAAAATAGTTGATCCCTTAAGCTATTATTCTATTTTATACTATCTTTTGAGTCTAGGTCAGTCGTGCTCTGTCTAAACTCTGCTATAAAATAATAAATAAGAAGAAAATCTTATATTTAGGCATAGATATAATTTGATACGTTCTTTACTTTGCCTGTTTTATTTTTTTTTCTTCTGGATCATTTAAGACTACGATAGCAATATACCAGATAATTTTGTCTCAGTAAGAATCTATTACGCCGAAGATTCTTCATCTTGGAATAATAATTTTATTATGATTATAATTAGAAATTATTTTGGAAGGTTTAAAACTTATAATTACTAGACCCAATTAATCCTCGTATATTATAGGTCTACTTTATCTTTATTGAGGAATAGTTTTGCTTCGACTAGCTCTATACCTCTAATATTTTATTTATAACTAGAGTCCATGTCAATCAAAATTTTCTCGCACCTTTGATATTGACAATGGATACATATTTAGTAAAGGCATTAATTATTCAGTACGTGACAGATTATTATTGCCTAAATTAGATATTATATACAATACTTTCCTTTTGATCTTTTTTATTGACTTTGTAACTATACAGAAACTGCCAAAGTCAATCATTTCCTTCCTCTAAACTTACCGAAGCTCTAGATTATGTTGATATTATTTTTAATATATGCTTAGAGGTTAATTAACGAAAGTTTACCTCATAATAGCAGATATTATCATACTGATATAAATCAATGTATGGTCTAGGCTTAGACAAAAGGGAAAACATCCTTAATTACGAGCTGGTAAAGAATTAAGATACACTTAATTATCTCTTTACCCCTTCTTTATGTTTACATTCGTTAAAGGGATCATAGTAATTCTCGCTAAGAGTTCAAGTTCAGTTTGCAAATAATGCAAAGATTTATATCTTGCTTTCCAATCCGCATCAAAAATGGTCTATTTATATATAGATAAATATCTTTTCCGAAACTGGATATTTATTTTTTTTTTCCATACAATAACAGGGTTCATACAGGCAAGGCTAAGTCAAATTCAAGGACTTTTCAAGGACCAGCCTCATAGTTTTCAAGGACTATGATACTTACACAAATCCGTAAATTCTGCACTGTTATCCATTGGTTCCAAATCCAGTAATAAATTTTGGGTTAAAACACTGATAATTTCTGCCAAATAATGTCACAATGAATTCTCTTAAAACCAAAAGTATTAAGTTGTGGTGTGGTTGCAGTTTCTGTTTCAACCTGTGAGAAATTTACATCGCTTCTTCTTGTTTCTTTTGCCCTCTCCCTGCACCTGTGACTGCAATCACTTCCACCCATTTGTATCTATGTCCTTATTACAGGCCAACAGTGCGCCTTGTGTTTACTGTTTGTTTCCTTTACCTAAGGATATCGTTTTGGTCACTCTCTGCTAGAAACACACTTTCCCATTACGCAGAAATAAATTCAGATTTCAAGAAAAAAAAAAAACACTAAAGAACAGCAGACGCCATTTTTGTTTGGTTAGTCTGGTTATTGGAATTGACTTTTTCCAGTGATAAAAGTTGTCACAATCGCCAAATACCAGTCTGCAAGGGAGACAATCCAAACATCAAGTACGAAACATTCGAGCCTATGTGTATTCGAACTTTTGTTTTTGTGCCGAGTACATTCGACCTCTTTAATTATGGCCCTCCTGCACAGCTATAGTTGCTCAAAACTTGCCGATTTTTTTCTAGAAGTTTATTTTTGATTCTCACAGAGATTTAAAATTGTCTAGAATACAAGAAAATGTGAAATTCAAGTACTTTTCAAGGTCTATGGACAGTTTTCAAGGGCTTTTCAAGACAAATTTTGTTTTCAAGGACTTTTCAAGGCTGCCCTTCATTCTCAAGTACTTTTCAAGCCTGTGCGAACCCTGAATAAGTCATTTCAAGACGTTTCGATGATTTTGAAATGCACTGCTTCAATTTATAATATAGAATATGTTTATATAAACTTCACAACGTAGTAAGTGCTGCACCTACGTTCCTGGTCAGATCTTACTTTTGTGATACGTTTTCGAACATACTGAAAGTTTCTCCGATTATACATTCGGTAAATAAACTTTTGAGTAGCATTTATGCTTTTAAACATTCAGATTATTTGATAATAGTTGGAGATAATATATTATACCGATATTTATATATCTATCTTCATTATTTATCTTTCTCAACTTGCTTTTAAGTTAGATTGACCTTCTCGCTACGTTCCAGGTTTAAATCTAGCTAACATTATGGACCAGTCACATTTTTATTTCCTAAACAATATTTTAACAGTTTTTCTCAGTATTCAGAGCATAACGACTTCATGAATACTTCTAAATAATTCAATTCTATGCTTGTTAAACTAAGCCTAAAACAAGCCCTAGTTTTTAGAATGGATATTATCCTTCGATTCAGTTCATGGAGATACATCCATTTAGATCCCATTATCTCTATTTCAATCATACAAAATTCTAATGACTAAGTACTCTTTTCTAAGTACGAATACAGAATATCGAGTCACTGTTGCTGCATATTGGTTAAAGATTAAACAAATTTTATCTTAAACCTATATGACGTTAAATTAATTATTATCTCTTTCATATTTATACATGTTTTTACCCTTCCATCAGGGATCGTGGTAATAATATTATTTTATTACTCTCTATGGTTTACGTATAGATCTCTAGAGTATATATATATATATATATATGTATATATATGTATATATGTATATATATTTTCTTCCTGAATTCATTTGCGAGTATGTAATTTGATATTTAAGGAATTACCAATTATGCAGACATAGATTTTATTCTATTAATATTCAATTCTAAAAATTTGACTGAATATTTATCTATAAAATTCTGGGCAGTAATTTTATAGCGAGTTATATGTTTAATAATTCCTTGCTTAATAAATAGTTACGCTTTAACTTTTATTTATAGCAGGAATTTGTTCCGTAGTATAATTTTAATTTAGTATTCATATATTTCTTACTATTCTTAAATATGCGTATAGAATAGTAATACTATCTCCTAACTTATAAATTAAGTGTTTTAGAGATTATTAATCAGTACTATTGTATAATTGTTCTTCAGAGATTACTACACTATTACTTTTTCTCTGAGTCCTTCTCTTTTTATGAACATTTTGATTCGTTATTACAAAGTGGACTTTTAAACTTTTCTTGATTTCCATGATTATTTACTCAGGAGTACTTTTCATGGCAATCTTCTGGTATAGAAAGATTCTATCCAGCTTATTTATTATTGCTTAATCTTATCAATACGGTAAGATTTAGCCAAACTATGACCGTCTTACAGTTAGCCGCGATCAACCTTATTCTTATCTCTCTTATTCTCTGTCAAACTCTAAGTTATGATGTTGACAGTTTCTTCTTTATTATTTTGTCAGGACATCAAACACTTTTATATGTCTATGACAAAACTAATTATCAATGGTTTAGGTTGTTTTTTTCTTCCCAGCAGTTTTATGCAAACTCTGTATTATTTTATTGCTTAACTAAAAATTCGTAATACAATTAGTCTAGCAATAGTTTTAACCATTATGTTTGTCTATACCTTTTTCTTCTGATGGATAACTTAGTTATAGTTTAGTTAACTCCATCTACTTTTATTATCTCCCCTTCTTTAATTTGATCAAAGGGGAATAATTATACAACATTATGGTTATTTTAAGTCTATGTCTGTTCATCGGAAACTGTCCTATCGCTCCAATTAACAGAATCTAATTAGTTTATAATTCTAATAGCTTAGACTATTACAATTACATAGCTTCACATATCTAGAATTTTATCCAAAATATCTACATATGTCAGTTATCTATAGGAAACTCCACCGAGTAGACTTTTCCTTATTTATTCAAGACTCTAGATAGACTACTTACAGTGTATGGTCTTGGCTTTTTGTTTCACAAATTTTGTTTTGAAAATATTATTTCTATATTCCTAGCTTACTTTGTGATGGAATATTTATGTTATGTCTCAATGACTCCTTTTTCTTTTTGAAGCCAATTGTTGTTTCCCAAAAAGAAAAAAAAAAAGGTGGGGGGGGTGGGGGGCCCAATGTTAGGTCTCTGAGACTTAAGAACTGGCTTCCTCTAGAGTCTACTATTATATATAAGGTTGTTAGATTATAACACCTTAAAGATATGCTATTTTGTGAATCTAGATCATTTTTTCTATTAAATATAGAATTAGAATGTATCTGATTCCTTAGAGTTTCCTGAGTCTTTAACCAGAAGTGGTGAGATATTATTGGTGTTAGAATTAGGAGAGCACCTCCCTCCTATTCTGCAAATTCTAGCACATTATCTATAGGTTAATGTATTATGAAGTTAAAATGAAGTTTTTTAAAAGTAAAACATATTTTAACGAGTAATACTTAACCTATAGATAATCAATTATCTCCCTCCGCCCACCCTCACTTATCTCTCCTTATTGTCTATTGTTTTACACATAAAAGAAACTGACATGTGATCAACTGAGCGGGAAGAGTTACGTCACACAGGTAACTGCCTAAGGGACCTTCTGGTTTAAGACTTTAATTAACGACTGAAAGGTCGTTTTTTCTGTGGAAGGTGTGAAAACAGAAGAGAATAGCACATTATCTATAGGTTAAGTATTACTCGTTAAAATATTTTTTACTTTTAAAAAACTTCATTTTTCCAATATTGCAACAGTGACTTATCAACACAGTGGACTGTCTTTATTTAATGCCTACCGTATTTACCATATATTTTCGGACACGTTAAAATAATTATTTTATTTTTTGTCCGAATATTTATGAAAATATAATTTTCAAAAAAACGCCATGTCCGAAAATTAAAGAAAATACCCGAAAAAATCCGATAAAAATGAAGATTTTAAGGTCTGTCACGCAGGTAGATCAGCGGTTTGTAGTACACGAGTTTTTAATACTGACTATTATGGAGCGTTTTTTGCTTGATAAATACGAAAAATTAAACCACTGTTACTTTTCAACTGATCATCGCATCTTTGTTCGGACAGGGCGCCATTTGTAAATAAACTGAGTCACATGACCCCTCCTGTTGTTCAGAAAAATCCTGCCGGTATTGGCACACCTCAAAGATGGACTTGGTGCAAAGGGCTAAGTTCGTTGATAGAATCGCAGCAGATGGCTGATATCTGATTAGGATCTATTCTGTTTGCCAAAGATCGCTTCTGTAAGTGGATGAAACGGTTACTTTAGTTTATTTTTTTTATTTTATTTTTTTATTTATTTTTTTTTTTTTGTAACGGATTAGGTATATAACCACTTCTACAGCCTCGCTGTGGAAGCCGGCTTTTATGGCGACATTGTGGTAGAATGATTGGCTTATTTACTAAGTTAAGCAATGGAGATCGCGGTTAGTACCTGGATGGGTGACCGCGGTGCTTGAATTCGTAGAAGACCCAGTTTGACGCTACATTTTTTTCTTTTTTTTTTTTTTTTCGTTCCTAAAGCCATGAAAGATAGTAATGTATTTCATAGGAAAATGAAGTTACCATACCGACTCGTCATTATTTGCAGCTCTGCAAAGGCTGAGCAGGTTTTTCAACGAGGTTGCCCAATCGCCCTGAGCAGACGATCATAAAATTGCGAGGTATTAACGCACTGACAAAAGGTCGCTGATTGCCTGTTTAATAGGAGTGCTTGTTTTAATAGGTATTAATGGAAATTAATTTTACAAGCTTCACTGCTTTGATTGTCACTATAATCGTTTTTATCTTGGTTATGAGGGAATGCCCATAATGAAAATTATATAATGACGTCTTTTTTACTTGACACGCCAACACACCATTTAGAGGAAATGTAACCTCGGGTGTCGTAAAGTTTGCATGTGACTAACACGTGGTATAGAACCACGTGGTAATATGACGGTTTTTAAAAGATAACTATAGATAGTGTTACCGAGAAATAGACAGGTGCTATATCTCCTCCTTGAAAAACATTGAACGGTAATGAGATTGTGGCATGTTCCACGGCCTTCATTATTATTATTATTATTGTTTTCTTTCTTGCCTATTTTTAGCTGTGTATTGGTAGATCAGTCCATTTGGACGAGGGGCGATTTCATCGTCTTCGAATGTATAGTAAGTGGCATGCGCAGTTTATAAGCACGGCGATTTGAATAAACAAATAAAAGTAGTTTCTCCCTGAATGAAAACTGCCCTGACGGAAAATAATTTTTAACGGAGTTAATTTTTTAGACTCTACTACTTCCTTCTTACCTGTTAGAAAATAGCTTCGTCTATCAAAACATCCGTGAAAATGATAGCGACTCTGCGGGTTTGGTGTTGGATTTCATTGAAAATTCGGCTTTGTCCAGAGGCATTTTTGTGTCCGAAATTAGGAAATTATCTTTTTCAAATTCAGGGGGTGTCCGAAATGTTATGGTGTATTAAATTATCATATTTTGTAGAAAATAGGTGGTATCCGAACATTAATGGTGTCCGAAAATATATGGTAAATACGGTAGTACTTTGGGTAAAATTTTCAGAAGACATTTTCCCAGAGACTACAGGGTTCATACAGGCAAGGCCAAGTCAAATTCAAGGACTTTTCAAGGACTTTTCCAGGACCAACTTTAAGTTTTCAAGGACTATAATACTTACACAAATTCGTAAAATCTGGCACTGTCATTCATTGCTTCCACATCCAGTGAAAACATTTGGGCTAAAAAAAATGATAATTTCTGTTAAAATGAACTCTCTTAAAACCAAAAGTATTAAGCTGTGGTTGCAGTTTCTGTTTTAACCTGTGAGAAATTTACGAATGTCCGAGACATCACTTTTTCTTGTTTCTTATGCCCCTCTCCCTGCGCCTGTGACCATAATGAACTTTCACCCATTTGTGTCGATGTCCTTATTACAAGGTTGACAGTGCGCCTTATGTTTACTGTTCGTTTCCTTTACCCAAGAATATTGTTTTTGCCACTCTCTGCTATAAACACAAATTTCCATTACGCAGAAATAAATTCAGGATCCAAAAAAAACACACATTAAAGAACAGCAGACGCCATTTTTGTTTTTTGTTTAGTCTGGTTATTTGAATTGACCTTTTTCAGTAATAAAAGTTGTCAAAATCGCCAAGTACAAATGTACCAGTCTGCAAGGGAGACAATCCAAACATCAAGTATGAATCATTCAAACCTATGTGTATTCGAACTTTGTTTTCGCGCCCAGCACATGCAAACTCTTTAGTTATGGAACTCCTGCTCATCTGTCTTTACTCGAAACTCGCCGATTTTTTTAGGAACTTTACTTTTGATTCTCACAGAGATTTAAAATTGTCTAGAACACAAGAAAATGTGAAATTCAAGTACTTTTCAAGGTCTATGATCAGTTTTCAAGGGCTTTTCAAGACAAATTTTGTTTTCAAGGACTTTTTAAGACTGCTTCATTTTCAAGTACTTTTCAAGCCTGTGCGAATCCTGGACTAGAATTTGACATTTCAAGCAAATTGTCTCTGAGAAAATTTGCAAGAAATGTCAAATCCTGTTTCTTGTGACAAATATGAAAAATATCACCAATTTGTCATCCGCTGAATTAGCCAAGTGAGTGGTAAAGGTTAATTTGTATTCTGCTTTTAAAAATTCATGTTAAATATTTCAGGCCATGTCATAAAATATGACTTTTCCTTATAACCTGCAATACATCCTCTCCATTACTCTTGGAAACAAAGAACACAAACTGGAGTCTTGGGTTTCAGTGGGGCTCTTTAAATAACAGCATGGCAGTGTACTGGGAAGCATATGCCCTGCCCCCTTGCACCGGCTTAAGCAGAACATGATTTTCTATGATACCCGAACCTTGAAATGGTGGTGTGTGTTTCTTGTATGGGTATAAACCCATTCTAGATGGAACTATGAATTAGGTATTTATACAAAGGGGGAGTTTCAGCCTATAGCGAATTTACATAGGACTCTGCCCACGGATAAAATCTGATAATATTAAGCACAGGTATTGCCTAGGATATGACTGTTATACATAAGGTACTAATCCCACCTTATCTATTTCCCTTGCTTAAATAGACAGTTTTGTATAAAATCACATCTGAATATATGGGTACCCCTGAAAAGCGCACTCCACAACTACCAGTAACTCATAATTTGGATGTCCGATTTGCTGATAAAAACAGTATGTCACTGCTAAAAATGATTACAGCACATATTTACTTATTTGTATGACATTGGAGCTTTTATGTTTAAATAAGTTTTAAGTAGTCCCCATAATTCAACTGCATAATTATTTTCTGACTAATATGGTCATTAATTAAACTCCAGGGTTCCAGTTCTTGTCAACCTATCATTTTAATACGAAAACTGGCCATATCTATCTGGATTTTTTTCACGAAATTTCGTAAAAATCAAACACCAGTAACAAATTGATTTTGAATATTAAATATGATAACCAAAATTACAGCAAAATGAGAAAATTCACAAAATAATTGATTTTTATTCAGGTGCTGTTTGATTTTTCATTCTGGTTCAGGTTTTAAGGGTCCATTATTAACAGTTTGCTTAGAATCAACTAACTCCTTATTTCAAACTGTGGAAAATCAAAGAGATAATTAATCTGCACCCTGTGGAACATCTTTGAAAGAGTGCAGTAAAAAACTGTTTTACAAGACAATTTTAAGATAGTATAGACGACTTGAATTTCTTTGCTCTTGGCAGAGGATCCACTGTGGTCTGATGAGCCATGTGCTCAAGGAAATAAAAGTTTCTATTAAGCTCAAATTCAGTTTGTTGTTAAACAAAAATAAGGAATGCCTTTACTCCTGTGTGACGTAACAATTGATACATAAATAATGAAAGATTGAGCTAAAAGTAAAGAAAAGCCCTTTTTACAAAAGCAAATCACAAATTTAGTAGTGAAAATATTGTTTTTATGGCTCACCTTGAATTATACATATTTTACAGACAAAAAGGCATTTGCATTTCTTCCTTTCAACACATCCAATCTATAGTCACAAAAAGAGACAATTGATGAGGACACATAATGGGCCACTCTGTTTACACCTAAAATGAAGAGTAATGCTGATAATTCTTGATAAACGAATGATAAGGGAATTATTGCTTGACCCATACAGATGTTAAATGCAATTCTGAGTACTTTTGGTCTGTGTACTGCACCAGCTACTTTCTTTTGGTTTGTGTACTGCACCAGCTGCTTTTCATAATCAATTTGTATTTAATCCATTTTGTCAAGAACTGGAGTGTTAAAAATAATTTGAAACTGATTTCTATTACTTATATGATGAATTTCAGAATATTTGGGACGTCTTTGATTAGTCAATAAAAAATTTGATTTTTACACTCAACTGACCTAAGTGCATATCATGTACTTTATTGACATCTTACCGGTTTTTAAATTTCATGAAACTCCACGTATCAGGAAAGGACACATGTGGTATATTTTTATGCAAAAATCATAGGTTGACAAAACCAAAACATACATACATTTAAAGTTTAATTTCTTGTATTTCTTATTTTTTTCTAAAATTTATCCAGTTTTGGATTTTCAAAATTTAATTTAATTATTACAGAAACATAAACAAATCTTTTTATGGTAGTAAAATATTCCTTAGTGAGTTCCTTCACTATAACAATGAACTTTATTAGACATCATGTTGAATTGTTGATTTTATACTGGTAGGTTTTGACACAGGTATACATTTATGATGAGTGTACATCATGGAGTTCTCCTGAGACCCACACTTCTTTGTTCTAGAAAATAAGTCTACTTTCATAGCTGCTGGGACTTGTGCAAATAACATGCAAAGTTTGAAGGAAATCCATGCATGGGCAGATTTGGAACCCCCCTATAACTATAAGGATGTTTAAATAACTTATTGAAATCAGGCCCCCTAGCAGTCTCTCTTAAAAATAAAGGCTTTTTTATAAAGGCTAATTTCGGCCAAATAAAAGTTTTTCAGGATAAATTTTGTACAAAATAAAGAGCATTTAATGGTTAAATTTCTTGGCAGATCCCAAGCAAAAGAACTCCGCATCATCGCCTCTCAAGCAAAATAGGGAGAAAAATTGCAAAGAAATTTGGATATTTTCCTCTTTAAATGGTAATGACAATATTTACTTGTACTTCTGTTTAGAACATATGAATCTAAGAAACAGAACTATAATTTGTTGTTACCAAATGCTACATATTTACTCCGTCCTTCTCTTGCATTTACAAATTGCCAAATATAAAGGTTTTCTCATCAAAATAAAGGTTTTTATAGGTTTTTTAGCCAAATAAAAGGTTTTAAAGGATTTCAATAAAATTAAAGGTTTTTAAAGGTTTTAAAGATTCCCCTAGGGGCCCTGTGAAATATAAAAATCATAACTACTGTTGACACCATAGTAAGGTATGATTTGTCATTCCTATAAAAAAAAAAACACTACATGATGCATCCAAATGAAATGCCAGACATGCAGTGCACCATGCTCGTCAAGAAGCCGACAAGAAGGTCTACGAGAATATTGACCCCAAGTCTTCAGAAGTCTACCACTTTGCTAACCAGTTTAGAAGAGAGAACACTGATGTTGTTGGTGACAAACCTGTGAAGAATGATGCAGGAGAGATGTCAATGACCGAAGACTCAAAGCAGAAGGCCTGGCTAGAGCACTACCAAAGGCTTCTCAACGTTGAGTTTGACTGGGACCCAGACCACCTGTCATATCAACTACCAGTGGAAGGCCCGCCCATCCCAATCACCATTGATATGGTTAAGAAGGCTATTTCACAGATGAAGGTTGGCAAAGCACCGGGCCCATCAGGCATAGACCACCTGTCATATCAACCACCAGTGGAAGGCCCGCCCATCCCAATCACCATTGATATGGTTAAGAAGGCTATTTCACAGATGAAGGTTGGCAAAGCACTGGGCCCATCAGGCATAGTGGTGGAGATGATACGAGCCGCCGGTGACATGGGCACCTCCATGATCCGTGACCTCGCAGTTGCAATCATTCGTGATGGCAAGGTACCCTCTGACTGGGAGCAGAGTTTCATTGTCTGCCTCTAGAACGGAAAAGGGGACATATTGGAAAGGGGCAACTACTGCGGTCTCAAGCTGACAGAGCAGGTTATGAAAATCCTGGAGAGGATTGTGGACGCCCTCATCAGACAGTTGGTGTCAATTGAAGATTCCCAGTTTGGCTTCGTCCCAGGCAGAGGCACTACAGACACAATCTTTGTTGTCAGGCAGCTGCAAGAGAAGTATCTAGCTGCCAATAAGAGACTCTACATGGCTTTCGTAGACCTGGAGAAGGCATTTGATTGAGTACCTCGGAAGGTCATCCGGTGGGCGCTGAGAAAACTTGGTGTTGAGGAGTGGATTGTGCGACTGGTGCAGGGGATGTATGCAAATGCACGGAGCCATGTCCGTGTTGGTGCAGGGTACAGTGAAGAGTTTGAAATGAAGGTTGGTGTTCACCAAGGATCAGTACTCAGCCCGCTGCTCTTCATCATTGTGCTTGAAGCCTTATCACGAGAGTTCCGCTCTGGGATCCCCTGGGAGGACCTCTATGCCGATGACCTTGTTATCATCGCTGAATCACTTCAGGAATGTGTCGGGAGGCTCTTCGCTTGGAAAGAAGCAATGGAGAAGAAAGGACAGAGAGTAAATGCAGGAAAGACAAAGATCATGATCTGCAGTACGGGACTGGACCTCCTGCAGAGTTCAGGCGAGTTTCGATGCGCTGTCTGTCGCACTGGAGTGGGCAGCAACAGCATCTTCTGCAATGGCTGCAAGCACTGGGTGCACAAGAAATGCAGTGGGCTCAAGCGCTTGAAAAAGGACCCTGACTATAGATGTACATGGTGCCAGGGAACTGCACACCCCTTGGATGGCCGACCACAGAAGGAAGTCCAGGTCGGACCTGACAAGCTTGAGGTGGTAGCTTCCTTTTGCTACCTAGGAGACATGCTCTCAGCAGCTGGTGGCTGTGAACTTTCAACCACAACACGTGTGAAAACCGCCTGGAAGAAGTTGAAGGATCTGCTACCAGTTCTCTCTTCATGCCACCTCTCTTTCAAAACACGTGGCCGTGTGTACAGCTCTTGTGTGCGGAGCGCAATGCTCCACGCCAGCATGACTTGGCCATTGACAAAGCCGAACCTCCGGCATCTGCAGCTAAATGACAGGGCAATAATCAGACAGATCTGCAATGTCAGGCTGCAAGACATTGTCACCACCAGATCCAATGAGCTACTTGTGCGGCTTGGCATTGAGGATCTGGACCTCATTCTGAAGGAGAGAAGACTCCGATGGTATGGACATGTGGAACGCTCCAGTGGTGCAATCAAGACAGCCTTTGACATACAGGTTGATGGAAAGCGTGAGCCTGGGAGGCCCAAAATGACATGGAAGCAGCTGACAGAGAGGGATTGCAGAGAGTGGAAGCTCTCGGCTAGCAACCCTCATGATAGACGTACCTGGAGATCTGGTGTGAGATCTGCCATGCGTGCAGCAAGCCAGCTATCTGGAAGGGGGCCCACTGATGTGGATGTTGCCCCTGTACCTGCACGTTAATCAAAAATCCAATTATGATATGATGATGATATAAATTGCAGTGTACAAGGGTCCTGCAAAAAGTTTTGTCACTAGGTTCGCATTACTTCAGTGCTACATTTTATCAAACATATTTTTATTACAAACCTTCAAAGTATTCCCCCTTTACTGAAACACATTTTTGTAACCTTTTTACCCAGTCTCGAAAAGCAGATAAATAGTCTTCTTTTGGTATCTGTTGGAGACACTGATAAATAGCGCTGCTAAGAGAACTTCTAGACCAGGGCTCCGGAAAACCAGAAAATAGCCGGTCATGTTGAGTGTGGTCAGTTTACCTAACCACACGTTTACTGGGCAGGCTTAGTCCTCTAAGCGGTTAACTAGTATTGTGTACATTCTTTTGCCAGAAACTGACAAATGCCCTTCTTGAATCTGCGGAAGGGAGAGAATGACCATAGAAAACATTTCATGATCAATCTCCACGAAAGAATGTTGCCGACCTCGGCGGGAGTTTAACTGAGCTACCGAGGCCAGCATAATAAGGGTATACCATTAACATAAATCACATAAACTAGAAAATGTTTTTGTAAAACACTATGCCCCTCAATTATATGCTTTCCCTTAAACATGAAGTTTTTTAAAAGTAAAACGTATTTTAACTATCAATACTTAACCTATAGATAATGTGCTATTCCATTCTGCTTTTCACACCTTCCACAGAAAAACAACCTTTCAGTTGTGAATTAAAGTCTTAATTCAGAAGGTCCCTTAGGCAGTTACCTGTGTGGCGTAATTCCTCCCGCTCAAATGAACACGTGTCAGTTTCTTTATGTGTAAAAACAAAGACACAATTAGGAGAAAAGAGCGAGGGGGAAGGAGGGACCATAAATACTTATCTATAGGTTAAGTATTGATAGTTAAAATACGTTTTACTTTTAAAAAACTTCATTTTAATTGCACAACACATTAACCTATAGATAATGTGCTAGAATTTGCAGAATAGGAGGGAGGATTTCTCCTAATTAAATGGTCCCAAACTTCTGAATTAAGACTTAGGAAACCCAAACTTAGATATATCAAAGAAAGGACTAAGATAATATATAAAGCAAGAAGAAATATCCTTTCAACCAAGGATAAAGGAGAATCCTAGGTTAAGATATATCTAATAAAAGGTCTAATATAACATAATTAATGTATATTAAGTACCTTTCTAGTATAACTGCAGGTGTAGGAGGCTGTCAACGTTGTTTAGGCTTCTGAAGCTGGATCCTGTTGGCCCCCCACCATTTTTTGGGCCACCACAATGAGGCCAAAATTCTGTAAATTTTTTGCCTGCTGAGACATGTCCCTGAGGTAGAACCTAGCAAACACTGATGATCAATTCCAAACCGCTGCTTGAAGGATATCATTAAGAGGAACCTTATCAAGCCCAGGAAGACGAAAGAGCCCTAACTTCATGAGCCTTGACTTTAAGGAAAGAAATGTCTCTTTTAGTGAGTTTCCTATAGGCAAGTTTAATGGTGTAGGATATCCATCTCGAGATTTTATCTTTAGAAATATCCTGATTGCCTTTAATGGGAAGAAAAAGTCTGGTTCTGTTCTGACGATAAGAACTAGTCATTTTAAAATAGAACTTCAGAGACTTTACCGGGATAAGAAGTCTGTCCAGATGTTCCCTTTTACATATTTGAGCAAGACTAGGGACAATTATAGGGTCTGGTTTAACAGAAGGAAGCTGGTTCTTCGCCAAGAAACCAGTTTTAAGAATCAAGGAAACTGAACCATCAGATTGATTGAATCTTAAATGATGTGAGTCCATAGCCAAGGCATGTATTTCGCTACATCTCTTAGCAGTGGCAAGGGCTAAAAGAAAGACTGTCTTAATGGTAACGTGAAATTTAGAAGCCTTATGAAGAAGTTCAAAAGGTGGTTTTTGTAAACATTCTAAGACCCAAGATAAGTCACATTTAGGGGTAAGAGATCTTTGTACTGGGCATTGCAGTTCGAAAGACCTAATTAGTTCAGATAAGACTGGATTAGATCCGATTCTATTACCAGTTTTAAATTTAAGAGTGTTAGAGATCATAGCTCTACAACCTTTAATAGTACTGATTTGGAATTTCCTTTCCGAGAAAAGAAAGATTAAGAAATAGGCTATAACTGTAATAGGGGCCGAGATTGGATTAAACTTTTTTTTATGACACCAGTAAGAGAAGATGGTCCCCTTTGCATCATAGACTTTTTGTGTAGATGTTCTTCTTGATCTAGAGACAAATTCTGCAACGTTTTGCGAAAACATTTTATCTCTGATTGATTGTTTGATAACTCCCAAGCGTGGAAGTCGAGAAGTGGGAGGTTTTGATGAACAAATCTTCCTTTGGATTGAGTCAAGAGTCTTGGAATTAGTGGCAGACGAATCGGGGCTGAAGAAGTTCTGAGAACCACTGTTGTTGTGGCCAGAACGGAGCTATAAGAACTATTCTGCACTGATGTTGTCGGATTTTTTCCAGAACAGCAGGAATCAGAACAAGAGGGCCATAATGGCCCTGTAACGCTCACCTGAGCAACATAGCACTTTGAGAGCCTGATCTAGAACTGATCAAGGCAAACATTCTGATCAAAGTTCAAAACGATTTTATTAACAAGTAAGACAATGTAGCATGTCTAATGGACTGTGAAATAAAGGTCAAGGTCAAATATGGATGACTGCACTCAAGAGGCCATGCTAAGATGTATGCATGTACTAAGTATCACTGGCTGTAGGAGCAATAGTTACTGAGAAACTGACCTAAACACAAACACTTCACAAGTACCAAATATTACTCTGTAGGACCAATAATTACTGAGAAACTGACCTAAATGGAAAAACTTAAGAGAGTCACTGGACAGAAACTATACATCACCTTAAAATCATCAAGACAAACATTTTGAGTAAGATTCATGATGATCACTTCAAAACTGTGACCTTTAGAGCATCAACAAGGTTTCCCTTTGATTTGGCCAGGTGAACCAGTTTTTGATATCAAGTGACCCAGTTTTAAAACAGACCTAGAAATCATCAAGACAAACATTTTGAGCAATATTTATGATGATTATTTCAAAAATGTGACCTCTGGAGCGTTAACAGTTTTCTGCTGATTTGGCCAGGTCACCTAGTTTTTGACCCCATGCGACCCAGTTTCAAAACTGACCTAGAAATCATCAAGACAAACATTTTGAGCAAGGTTCATGATGATTGCTTCAAAAATGTGACCGCTAGAGTGTTAACAAGGTTTTCTGCTGATTTGGCCAGGTGACCTAGTTTTTGACCCCAAGTGACCCACTTTCAAACTTGACCTAGAAATCATCAAGACAAACATGTTGAGCAAGATTCATGATGATTCCTTGAAAAATGTGACCACTAGAGTGTTAACAAGGTTTTCTGCTGATCTGGCCAGGTGACCTAGTTTTTGACCCCAGGTGACCCAGTTTCAAACCTGACCTAAAAATCATCAAGACAAACATTTTGAGCAAGATTAATGATGACTGCTTAAAAAAATGTGACCACTAGAGTGTTAACAAGGTTTTCTGCTGCTTTGGCCCGGTGACCTAGTTTTTGATTCCAAGTGACCCAGTTTCAAACTTGACCTAGAACTCATCAAGACAAACATTTTGAGCAAGATTCATGATGATTGCTTGAAAAATGTGAGCGCTAGAGTGATAACAAGATTTTACGCTGATTTGGCTAGGTGACCTAGTTTTTGACCCCAGGTGTTCCAGTTTCGAACTTGACCTAGAAACCATCAAGACAGACATTTTGAGCCATATTCATAATGATTGCTTCAAAAATCTGACCGCTTAGAGTGTTAACAAGGTTTTCTGCTGATTTAGCCCGGTGGCCTAGTTTCTGACCCCACGTGACCCAGTTTCAAACATATCCTAGAACTCATCAAGACAAACATTTCTGAGCAAGATTCATGATTATTGCTTCAAAAATGTGACCCCTAGAGTTTTAACAAGGTTTTCTGCTGGTTTGGCCTGGTGACCTAGTTTTTAACACCATGTGACCCAGTTTCAAATTTGACCTAGAAATCATCAAGACAAACATTCTGAGCAAGATTCATGATGATTGCTTGAAAAATGTGACCGCTAGAGTGTTAACAAGGTTTTCTGCTGATTTGGCCAGGTGACCTAGTTTTTGACTCCAAGTGACCCAGTTTCAAACTTGACCTAGAAATCATCAAGACAAACATTTTGAGCAAGATTCATGATGATTGCTTGAAAAATGTGACCGCTAGAGTGTTAACAAGGTTTTCTGCTGATTTGGCCCGGTGACCTAGTTTTTGATTCCAAGTGACCCAGTTTCAAACTTGACCTAGAACTCATCAAGACAAACATTTTGAGCAAGATTCATGATGATTGCTTCAAAAATCTGACCGCTAGAGTGTTAACAAGGATTTCTGCTGATTTGGCCCGGTGACATAGTTTTTGACCCCATGTGACCCAGTTTCAAAATTGACCTAGAAATCATCAAGACAAACATTTTGAGCAAGGTTCATGATGATTGCTTCAAAAATGTTACCGCTAGAGTGTTAACAAGGTTTTTTGCTGATCTGGCCCGGTGACCTAGTTTTTGACCCCAAGTGACCCAGTTTCAAACTTGACCTAGATTTAATAGAGGCAAACATTTTGAGCAAGTTTCATCAAGATTGGGTCAAAACTATGACCTCTAGAGTGTCAACAAGTTTTTCCTTTGATTTGACCTGGTGACCTAGTTTTTGACCCGAAGTAACCCAGTATCAAATTTGACCTAGATTTCATAGAGGCAAACATTCTGACCAAGTTTCATCAAGACTGGGTCAAAACTGTGACCTCTAGAGTGTTAACAAACTAATTGTTGACGATGAATGACGGATGAAGGGCATAGGGTGATGACAATAGTTCACCCTGAGCTTTTGCTCAGGTGAGCTAATAAAAGGAAAAGCATATGCATGAAGATGATTCCAGTCCATGGACAGGGCATCTATCGCTAGCGCTTTGTTGTCTTGGACTGGAGAGACATATAATGGGAGTTTGTGATTGAACTGTGTCGCAAACAAATCCACATTTGGGAAATTGAGCATGTGGAACACTGAATTCGCTACTGTTTGATCCAGAGCCCATTCTGTTTTGATAGGTTTGTCTAGTCTGGATAGGCGGTCTGCAAGAATGTTGAATTTGCCTGGAATGTGATGAACTCTGATAACGATGTCGTGTTCCAGGCACCAGCTGAGAATTTTCCATACCTCTACACAGAGGTTGGGGTAATGTGTGCCACCCTGTTTGTTGATATATGAGACCACCGTTGTGTTGTCTGTAGATATCATGATGCAAGAATGGTGAATAAATGTTATGGCTTGTTTCAGTGCTAATCATATGGCCATCATTTCTAACATGTTGATATGGAGCTGGGATTGATCTTCTGTCCAGCGACCATGAAAGGACAGTTTCATCGGCTCTAAATGAGCTCCCCATCCGAAATGACTGGCATCCGTATAAAGTAAAAATTTGGGATCTGGAGGATGGATAGTAGTTCCTGTTTCGAATCGATTCGTGTTCATCCACCATTGTAAGTGAGATCAAATCATACCGTTGATCGTAACTGGATGATCAAGAGGAAGAATATGAGGTCTCCAGACAGACAAAAGACACATCTGCAGGGGACGTAAGTGAAGTCTGCCTAGGAGAACAAAATCTGCTGTAGCAGTGAGTTTGCCCAAAAGAGAAAGGAAAGTTTGTGCCAATACATGTTTGAATTACATAATTTTTTGATTGTCAGAATTAGGTTCTGTACACGGAACCCTAACTAAATTTTGCTGCGTCAGAAATTCCATGCCTATAAAGGTGAATTTCTGAGGGGGAAACAGATCTGATTTCTTTAGATTTGGCAGGAAACCTAGACTTTGAATAGTTTGTATGCAAAATCTTGTCTGAGAAATCAAACGGTTGCGAATCAGATCTTTGATCAGCCAATCGTCTAAGTATGGGAAGACTGATATGGCACGTTGGCGTAGGAACGCTGTTATAACGTCCATCAGTTTCGAAAATATCAACGGACTTAGGGACATTCCAAACAGTAAGGCCATGAAGTGAAAGACCTGATCTTCGTGGACGAATCGAAGACACTTCCGGGATTGATGATGTATCGGAACGTGAAGATATGCATCTGTCAAATCTATGGAGACAGCCCAGTCGTTGAGTCTCATTGCTTGTCTTACCGACTTGACTTCTCCATTTTGAAAGACTGTTTCTCTATGTATCGGTTCAATAAAGAAAGGTCTATAATCAAACGTAACTTTCCGTTCTTTTTTGGAACTAGAAAGATCCAGGAATAAAAGCTGGGAGTTCCCAGATTCTGTACCCTTTCCAATGCCCGTTTCTTGAGAAGGTTTTGATCTCTTCTCTGATAAATGGGGAGGAGGATTGACTCATTCTGATTGGAACAGATGACAAGGGAGGAATTTTGCTGAATGGTATCCTGAAACTGTGATGTACGATAGAGAGGACCCATTTGTTGTCTGTAAATTTGTCCAATTTTTCCACAAAGTGGGCCAAATATCCTCGCACTGGAATGTCCGGATGCGGAAGTGCAGGCAATGGAAAGGGTTGGCCTTTATAATCTTGTGGAGGAAGAGGCAGGTTTAGAGGAGGGGAACTGTCAAATGTTACCAGTCCTCTTAAAATTTTCCTTCTTTGTGTTAGACGATGTAATTTGAGGTTGAGTGTTGGACCTATACGATTGCGCAGGTTTAGGTCTAGTCATTGTTTGTTTGGCATCTTGAAAGCTCTAGTCAGGTTAGAAGGCTTAAAAGAACGAGATTGGGATTGAATAGAAGTAGAAGCTAAAAACCTTTGCTGTTGTGCTTCAAAATTGAATTTTGCTGTTTCTTCGATCCTGCCATCAAATAGTGTTGTTGAGTTAATAGGGGCGTTTCTTAACTCAAAAGATGAATTGTCAAGTAATAATTTTGATGAAGCTAGTGCTGCATCATGTCTAGCCTGGAAGATTTCAGTAATCGAAAGAGTAGACATGGCGGTAGCATGCTTAATCGATTTGGCTATGGCCTCCAAAAGACATCGATTCTTGTTGGAGACAAAGGATGGTGGCAGAAGAGAATAAGTCAGCATGGGAATTGATGGAGACTAATTTCCTGGCCTTTCTTTCCCATGCTTCCAAATTCTTTAAAGGAATGGAAGCTCTTCCTTTGTTAGACAGATCTAGCAGAGACGCATCTGCTTCTAACTGCGGGATGTTATCTGTAAGCAAATATTGGTTTTGGCTCTTGTAAAATTTCGTAGGAGCAAGAACCGAAACCAAGTTTTGCGGGCATATCCAGTCCTTATAACATTTATCTGAATCAAGTCTGTTCTGAATGTATTTAGTGGTATTCTCAACCAATTTTGACTGGGGTAGAATAAGTAATGGATTTGTACGTGATTCCATTAAATGTTCTATCCCGGACAGAGGTTTAGTTGGGGCTTGTTCCTGCTGAATCTTAGGGCATAATTCAGCAGGAAGAAGCCTAAATACATCGTTTATAGCACGGTCGAAAAACCAGATTTCAGTTTCAGTCTCCAAATCAGACTATTTATTCACTTGCGAAAGGTTCGGGTGAACTTCATCAATAATATTAATTGGTTGAGTATTGACTGGATTAAGAATGGGCTCCTCAGGTTGTATAGGAACAGGCGTTTGAGCAACCTGTGGAGATTTTCTAGCCCTTTTATATCTACCGAAGTCAATGTCAGATTGAGAAGTATTGGAAGATGAAGGAGGCGTCATCGATCATCTTCTTCTCTTTTTGTGTGAATGTTTTGACCTCTTTGATTTCTTCCTCCGTCTAGAAGAATTCAAAAGAAGTGGAAGAAGAAGAAGAAGACAATCGATGTCTTCTCCTCTTTTTTGATCTATGATTTCTTCTGGACTGTTCCTTCCATGAAGGTCAAGTCTGAGAATAGTCAGTAGAGTTGGGAGGATCAATTATCACACTTGGGTCTGACATCTGCAAGTCAGGCTCAAGTGGGATTAATTGTTTGGAAGAAGTGGCTGGATTTGGGAACTCTTTAACTTCAGAGTGTTCATATCCTGAGTGATGTATGTTTGGTGGTCTACGGGTACTACCTTGAGATACATGGCTGCTAACAGAAGGAGCATAAGTTTGTTGAGGCACATTGACCGGTGAATAACCTGAGATAAACTGATTAGTTATAGGAGTTTGAAAGTCAGATGTCAATGACTGGTGACTGGTGCCTGATTGACCAGTGGCTGGTTGATCGGTGACTGGTTGACCGTAGACCAGTTGACCAGTGACTGGTTGACTGGTGACTGGCTGACCGGTGACTGGATGACTGTAGACTAGCTGACAGGTGATTGGATGCGTGGTGACTGGATGACCGGTGATTTGTTGCCCGGTGACTGGCTGACCAGTGACTGGTTGACCGATGACTAGATGACTGGTGACTGTATGACCGGTGACTGGATGACTGGTGACTGGTGGACTTAATGCCCAGTCAGATTCCAGATCCCCCGGGCTGCCACCTTGATGGGTCCTGCCCCGAGCAGTATAGCTAAGTGGGGTGGTGCTCCCATCAATAGACCCATTGTCAGACTTGTCTGACTGGGTAGATATTTTATTCTTCTTAGATTTCTCCTGTTTCCTTTTCTGTGTTATCACGGATTTGCGAGTAGCATAGAGTCGTCTCTTCTCAGCAAGATCCCAAACTTTTTTGGTCCAAATACTGCAAATAGAACAAGGAGAAATATGTTGACATGCAGTACAAGATATACAAGAAGGGTGATTATCCCATTTGGCCTTCAAATGACCACAGTTGCCGTGGGCAAAATGCATCGAATGTCGCGGAAACTCAAGTCACAGAAAACAAACGATAAGAAAGCAAGAAAACGAAAATCGATTATTTCACATGAATTACATGTTTAGTGAAAGGAATGAATAGAGTACAAAAGAAAAGTAAGGATTAAGAAATTTAGCTGTGTAAAAAAGAAATAAATAAGAATTTCTTTCACAGGTAAATAATCCTTGAACTTTTTCAATGTCCACAGAAAAGAAACTGACACGTGATCATTTGAGCAGGAGGAATTACGCCTTAGGTAACTGCCTAAGGGACCTTCTGAATTAAGACTTTAATTCACGACTGAAAGGTCGTTTTTCTGTGGAAGGTGTGAAAAACAGAATAGATAGCACATTATCTAGAGGTTAATGTATTGTGCAGTTAAAATGCATTGCCGTAATACTTAAGTACCAAATGGCTAAGTTCAAAAGTCTTTTTGATCTACAAGTCACCCTAATGATTCCTACTAAGTTTCAAATCAATTGGCCTTTCGGTTCAGGAGAAGAAGCAAAAAATAGATTTTCAAGATGGCCACCATGGCGGCCATCTTGGATTTCCGATCGGAATGATTTTAGCTGTTCTTATCTATGTCCATATATGCTATATCTCACACTGTGAGATAAAATCTCACAGAATTTGGCCCATCTGGAAGGCATTCCCATAAAAATTCAAATCTCACAGAATTTTCAGACCATTTTACACCAGAATTTATGAAGAAATTAACATAAATCACAGTGTAGTGGTTTTCACAAGTTTCTTACATGAAAAAAAAAAGAGATTTTAGACTATATTTCGGGAGCTCCAAAATGATGTTTAAGAAAATCTCACAGAATTTTGTCAAATCTCCCTTAAAATTTTGTCTTATCTCACAGATTTTAGTCCACAGCTTATGGCATGTATGTAAGTCACCCCAATGCTTCTAACCAAGTTTGGAGTCAATTGACCTTTTGGTTCAGGAGAAGAAGCGGAAAATAGATATTCAAGATGGCCCCCATGGTGGCCATCTTGGATTTCTGATCAGAACTATTTTAGCTATTTTTGATCTACAAGTCACCCCAATGCTTCCTATCAAGTTTTGAGCAAGTTGGCCTTTCAGTTCAGGAGAAGAAGCAAAAAATAGATTTTCAAGATGGCCGCCTTCTTGGATTTCCGATCCGAACGATTTTACTACTGCTGATCTACAAGTCACCCCGATGCTTCCTATCGCTCTAAGCCAATTGGACTTTTGGTTCAAGAGAAAAAGTGAAAAATAGATTTTCAAGATGGCCGCCATGGGGGCCATCTTGGATTTCTGATCGGAACGATTTTAGCTATTGCAAATCTACAAGTCACCACGATGCTTCCTATCAAGTTTCGAGCCAAATGGCCTTTTGGTTCAGGAGAAGAAGCGAAAAAATAGATTTTCAAGATGGCCACCATGTCAATGTCAATGATATAAGGTAAAATCAATGGACCATGAAATATAGGTCACTGACCCAAATATAGTTTACAAGGTCAATCTCTGAGTCACACTGATCTATCATCCCAAGTACAACTTTTCTAACGTAAATAGTCTTCAAGACATGAAGCAAAATCGCTGGACCATCAAATATAGGTCATTGACCTACATGTACTTGTGAGGTCAATCTGATGTGTCACACTGATCCATTATACCAACTATGGTGTTAATCTATTAATTAATCTAGAAGATATTAAGCAAAATCACTAGACCATGAAATATATGCAGATTTATATTTACTTTGAGGTCAAAGTTTGGATCACATTGTGTCATTATCTGAAAATATGACACTTATGCATCAAATAGTGGGAGATATAAGACAAAATCACTGGGCTATGAAATATAGGTCACAAAGACCTACATTTATTTGAAGGTAAAATGCTGAGTCATACTGACCCATGATCCCAAATAATGATAGTCAAACATAGTAAGTAGTCCTCAAGATGTAACATAAAATTACTGGACCATGAAATATAGTTCACAGTGACCTTCATTTACTTTTAGGTCAACTGTCACATCATACTGATTCATAATCCCAATTAATGATGTTCATACATCAAATTACATTCAAGATAAAAGGCAAAATCACTTGACCATGAAATATAGGTAAAGGTGACATATTTTTATTATGCTGTCAATCATCGTATCACATAGAGGCAATACCCTAAGTATCACATTAATCCATGAAATAGTCTTCAAGACATTTTATGGCAAAATCAGTGGGGCATAAAATATAGGTTACAATGACCTCGAACTTATTACACTGAATGTTAATTTGATAAACATGTCAGATGTCCATCCTTCTTTAATGAGAAATTTGTATCAACAAACAGCAAAAAACTACTTTACTGAGGCGTCCTGGATTTTGACCTATAGCCCCGCTCCAGGACATGACCCAGAGGTACACAGATGTAGATTGGAAGAGAACCCTCCCAGGTACCCCCATACCAAATATGAATAGATTCTGATAAGTGGCCGCAGAGATATACATAATCAAACAAGAGGACCATGATGGTCCTATATCGCTCACCTGAGCAAACAGCTTTGCATACTTACTGTTGAAGTTTCAGCCAAGTTCACTGCTCTAAGATTTTTGTATAAATTTTATAGCCCTGCACCCCAGCGGCCATGTTTTTTTCATGCATCATGATGGCTTGAACTGAATACTGAAAAAGGGTCACCAAAGGAACAATTCTGCCATTATATTGAAATTGGTCCAGTGGTTTCTGACAAAAAGATTTTTAAAATGTCTTATATAGATATATAGGGAAATTAAACCCCATCACTTTACAGCCATGTTTTTTGACAAATCATGAAAGCTTGAACAAACTTGGTAGAGGGTCACCAAAGGAAAAATCCTGCCAAGTTATATTGAAATCGGTTCAGTGGTTTCTGACAAGAAGATTTCTAAAGTTTTCTATTTAGATATATAGGGAAAATAAGCCCCACCCCTAGCAGCCATGTTTTTTGATGAATCATGATTCCTTGAACAATCTTGGTAGATTCCTTGAACAATCTTGGTAGAGGGTCTCCAAAGCAACATTCCTGCCAAATAATATTGAAATCAGTCAGGTGGTTTCTGACAAGAAGAATTTAAAAGTTTTCTATACAGATATATAAGGAAAATAAACCCCGCCCCCTGACGGCCATGTTTTTTGACGTATCATGAGGGCGCAATCTTGGTAGAAGGTCGCCAAAGCAACATTCCTGTCAAGTTACACTGAACTCAATCCGACAGTTTCTTACGAGAAGATTTTTAAAGTTTTCTATATAGAATATATAGGGAAAATATGCCCCGCCCCCTAGCGGCCATGTTTTTTGACCAATCATGACGGCTTGAACAATCTTGGTAGAGGGTCACCTAAGAAACATTCCTGCCAAGTTATATTGAAATCGGTCCACTGGTTTCTGACAAGAAGATTTTTAAACTTTTCTATATAGATATATAGGGAAAATAAGCCCCTCCACATGGCAGCCATGTTTTTTGATGAATATTGATTACTTGAATAATCTTGGTAGAGGGTCAACAAGGAACGATTTCTACCAAGTTATAATGAAATCGGTCCTGTGGTTTCTGACAAGAAGATTTTTAAAGTTATCTATATAGATATATAGGAAAAATAAGCCCCACCCCCTAGCGGCCATGTTTTTTGACAAATCATGAAGGCTTGAACAATCTTGGTAGAGGTCACCAAAGCAACATTCCTGTCAAGTAACATTGAACTCGAGCCAACGGTTTCTTACGAGAAGATTTTTAAAATTTTCTTTATAGATATATAGGGAAAATATGCCCCGCCCCCTAGCGGCCATGTTTTTTGACGAATCATGACGGCTTGAACAAACTTGGTAGAGGGTCACCAAAGAAACATTCCTGCCAAGTTATATTGAAATTGGTCCATTGGTTTCTGATAAAAAGATTTTTAAACTTTTCTATATAGACAAGAGGACCATGATGGTCCTATATGGCTCACCTGAGCAAACAGATTTGCATATTTACTGTTGAAGTTTCAGCCAAGTTCACTGCTCTAGGATTTTTGTATAAATTTTATAGCACCAACCCTCCCCCACCACCACCATACCCCTGTTCATGTTTTTTTAACACATCTTGATGACTTGAACTAAATCTTAAAAGAGGGTCACCAAAGGAACATTTCTGCCAAGTTATACTGAAATCAGTCCAGTGGTTTAAAGTGTTTTATATAGCTATAAAGCCCTACCCCAAATGGCCATGTTTTTTGACAAATCATGACAGCTTGAACAAACTTGGTAGAGGGTCACCAAAGGAACATTCCTGCCAACTTATATTGAAATCTGTTCAGTGGTTTTTGACAAGAAGATTTTTAAAGTTTTCTATTTAGATATATAGGGAAAATAAGCCCCACCCCATGGCAGCCATGTTTTTTGACGAATCATGATTGCTTGTACAATCTTGGTAGAGGGTCACCAAAGCAACATTCCAGCCAAGTAATATTGAAATTGGTCATGGGGTATGTGACAAGAAGAATTTTATAGTTTTCTATGCAGATATCTATGAAAAATAAGCCCCGCCCCCCTGGGGGCCATGGTTTTTGATGTATCATGAAGGCTTGAACAATCTTGGTAGAAGGTGACCAAAGCAACATTCCTGCCAAGTTACATTGAACTCAGTCCAACTGCTTCTTACAAGAAGATTTTTAAAGTTTTCTATATAGATATATAGGGAAAATAAGCACCGCCCCCTAGCGGCCATGCTTTTTTGACGAATCATGATGGCTGGTACAATCTTTGTAGAGGGTCACCAAAGAAACATTCCTGCCAAGTTGTATTGAAATCGGTCCATTGGTTTCTGAAAAGAAGATTTTTAATGTTTTATATATAGATATATAGGGAAAATAAGCCCCGCACTCAGCTCGGCAGCCATGTTTTTTGACGAATCATGATTACTTGAACTATCTTAGTAGATGGTCACCAAGGAAACACTTCTACAAAGTTATAATGAAATCGGTCCAGTGGTTTCTGACAAGAAGAGATTTAAAGTTTTCTATATAGATATATAAGATTAATAAGCCCCACCCCCTGGTGGCCATGTTTTTTGATGAATCGTGACGGCTTGAACAATCTTGATAGAGGGTTACATAAGAAACATTCCTGCAATGTAATATTGAAATCGGTCCTGTGGTTTCTGAAAAGAAGATCATTAAAATTTTCTGTATAGATATATAGGGAAAATAAGCCCCGCCCCCTAGCGGCCATGTTTTTTGACAAATCATAACGGCTTGAACAATCTTGGTAAAGGGTCACCAAGGAAACATTTCTGCGAAGTTATATTGAAATCAGTCCTGTGGTTTCTGACGACAAGATTTTTTCAAGTTTTCTATATAGATATATAGGGAAAATAAGCCCTGTCCCCCCCACCTAGCGGCCATGTTTTTTGACAAATCATGACGGCTTGAACAATCTTAATAGAGGGTCACTAAGGAAACATTTCTGCCAAGTTATATTGAAATCAGTCCAGTCGTTTATGACAAGAAGATTTTTAAAGTTTTCTATATAGATATATAAGGAAAATAAACCCCGACCCCTAGCGGCCATGGTTTTTGACGAATCATGGCGGCTTGAACTATCTTGGTAGAGGATCACCGAAGAAACATTTCTGGAAAAATTTTATTGAAATCGGTCCAGTGGTTTCTGACAAGAAGATTTTTATAGATTTCTATATAGATATATAGGGAAAATAAGCCCCGCCTCCTGGCGGCCATGTTTTTTGACGAATCCAAACGGCTTGAACAATCTTGGTAGAGGATCACTGAAGGAACATTTCTGCAAAATTATATTGAAATCGATCTAGTGGTTTCTGACAAGAAGATTTTTAAAATTTTCTATATAGATATATAGGGAAAATAAGCCCCGCCCACTGGCGGCCATGTTTTTTGACGAATCCAAATGGCTTGAACAATCTTAGTAGAGGATCACCAAAGGAACATTTCTGAAACAAGAGGACCATGATGGTCCTATATCGCTCACCTGACCAAACAGATTTGCATATTTACTGTTGAAGTTTCAGCCAAGTTCACTGCTCTAGGATTTTTGTATAAACTTTATAGCACTAACCACCCCCACCCCCCTCCACCACACCCCCGGCCATGTTTTTTTACAAATCTTGACGACTTGAACTGAATCTTAAAAGAGGGTCACCAAAGGAACATTTCTGCTAAGTTATATTGAAATTCGTCCAGTGGTTTAAAAAGTTTTATATAGCTATAAAGCCCTACGCCCTAACGGCCATGTTTTTTGACGAATCATGAAAGCTTGAACAAACTTGGTAGAGGGTCACCAAAGGAACATTCCTGCCAAGTTATATTGAAATCTGTGCAGTGGTTTCTGACAAGAAGATTTTTAAAGTTTTCTATTTAGATATATAGGGAAAATAAGCCCCACCCCAAGGCAGCCATGTTTTTTGATGAATCATGACTGCTTGAAAATGCTTCTGGAAAATAAGCCCCGCACCCTCTAGAGGCCATGTTTTTTGACAAATCATGACGGCTTGAACAATCTTGATAGAGGGTCACTAAGGAAAAATTTCTGCCAAGTTATATTAAAAAATCGGTCCAGTCGTTTATGACATGAAGATTTTTAAAGTTTTCTATACAGATATATATGAAAAATTAACCCCGCCCCCTAGCGGCCATGTTTTTTAACGAATCATGGCGGCTTGAACAATCTTGGTAGAGGATCATCGAAGAAACATTACTGTAAAATTATATTGAAATCCGTCCAGTGCTTTATGACAAGAAGATTTTTAAAGTTTTCTATATAGATATATAAGGAAAAATAAGCCCCGCCCCCCTGTCGGCCATGTTTTTTGACAAATCCAAATGGCTTGAACAATCTTGCAACAGGATAACCAAAGGGACATTTCTGCAAAATCATATGGAAATCGGTCCAGTGGTTTCGGACAAGAAGATTTTTAAAGTTTTCTATACAGATATATAGTGAAAATAAGCCCCGCCCCCTGGCGGCCATGTTTTTTGACATATCCAAATGGCTTGAACAATCTTGGTACAGGATCACCAAGGGAACATTTCTGCAAAATTATATTGAAATCGGTCTAGTGGTTTCGGACAAGAAGATTTTTAAACTTTTCTATATAGACATATAGGGAAAATAAGCCCAGCCCCCTGGTGGCCATGTTTTTTGACGAATCTAAATGGCTTGAACAATCTTGGTAGAGGATCACCAAAGGAACATTTTTGAAAAATTATATTGAAATCGGTCCAGTGGTTTGGACAAGAAGATTTTTAAAATTTTCTATATAGATTATATAGGGAAAATAAGCCCCGCCCCCTGGCGTACATGTTTTTTGACAAATCCAAATGGTTTGAACAATCTTGCAACAGGATCACCGAAGGAACATTTTTGCAAAATTATATGGAAATCGGTCCAGTGGTTTCGGAAAAGAAGATTTTTAAAGTTTTCTATATAGATATATAGGGAAAATAAGCCCCGCCCCCTGGCGGCCATGTTTTTTGACCAATCCAAATGGCTTGAACAATCTTGCAACAGGATCACCAAAGGAACATTTCAGCAAAATTATATTGAAATCGGTCCAGTGGTTTCGGACAAGAAGATTTTTAAAGTTTTCTATATAGATATATAGGGAAAATAAGCCCTGCCCCCTTGCGGCCATGTTTTTTGATGAATCCAAATGGCTTGAAAAATCTTGGTAGAGGATAACCAAAGGAACATTTCTGCAAAATTATATTGAAATCGGTCCAGTGGTTTTTGACAAGAAGACTTTTTAAAGTTTTCTATATAGATGTAAAGGGAAAATAAGCCCCGCCCCCTGGCGGCCATGTTTTTTGACGAATCTAAATGTCTTGAACAATCTTGGTAGAGGATCACCAAAGGAACATTTCTGCAAAATTATATTGAAATCGGTCTAGTGGTATCCGACTAGAAGATTTTTTAAGATTTCTATATAGATATATAGGGATAATAAGCCCCGCCCCCTGGCGGCCATGTTTTTTGATGAATCCAAATGGCTTGAACAATCTTGGTAGAGGATTACCAAAGGAATATTTCTGCAAAATTATATTGAAATCGGTCTATTGGTTTCTGACAAGAAGATTTTTAAAGTTTTCTATATAGATATATTGGGGAAATAAGCCCCGCCCCCTGGCGGACATGTTTTTTGACCAATCCAAATGTCTTGAACAGTCTTGGTAGAGGATCACCAAAGGAACATTTCTGCAAAATTATATTGAAATCGGTCCAGTGGTTTCTGACAAGAAGATTTTTAAAGTTTTCTATACAGAATATATAGGGAAAATAAGCCCTGCCCCCTGGCGGCCATGTTTTTTGACGAATCCAAAAGGCTTGAACAATCTTGGTAGAGGATCACCAAAGGAACATTTCTGCAAAATTATATTGAAACTAGTCCAGTGGTTTCTGACGAGAAGATTTTTAAAGTTTTCTATATAGATATATAGGGAAAATAAGCCCCGCCCCCTGGCAGCCATGTTTTTTGACGAATCCAAATGTCTCGAACAATCTTGGTAGAGGATTACCAAAGAAACATTTCTGCAAAATTATATTGAAATCTGTCTAGTGGTTTCTGACAAGAAGATTTTTAAAGTTTTCTATACAGATATATAGGGAAAATAAGCCCCGCCCCCTGGCGGCCATGTTTTTTTGACGAATCCAAAAGGCTTGAATAATCTTGGTAGAGGATCACCAAAGGAACATTTCTGCAAAATTATATTGAAATCGGTCTAGTGGTATCTGACTAGAAGATTTTTAAAGATTTCTATATAGATATATAGGGATAATAAGCCCCGCCCCCTGGCGGCCATGTTTTTTGATGAATCCAAATGGCTTGAACAATCTTGGTAGAGGATTACCAAAGGAACATTTCTGCAAAATTATATTGAAATAGGTCTATTGGTTTCTGACAAGAAGATTTTTAAAGTTTTCTATATAGATATATAGGGAAAATAAGCCCCGCCCCCTGGCGGACATGTTTTTTGACGAATCCAAATGTCTTGAACAGTCTTGGTAGAGGATCACCAAAGGAACATTTCTGCAAAATTATAATGAAACTGGTCCAGTGGTTTCTGACGAGAAGATTTTTAAAGTTTTCTATATAGATATATAGGGAAAATAAGCCCCGCCCCCTGGCAGCCATGTTTTTTGACGAATCCAAATGTCTCGAACAATCTTGGTAGAGGATTACCAAAGAAACATTTCTGCAAAATTATATTGAAATCAGTCTAGTGGTTTCTGACAAGAAGATTTTTAAAGTTTTCTATACAGATATATAGGGAAAATAAGCCCCGCCCCCTGGCGGCCATGTTTTTTGACGAATCCAAAAGGCTTGAACAATCTTGGTAGAGGATCACCAAAGGAACATTTCTGCAAAATTATATTGAAATTGGTCCAGTGGTTTCTGACAAGAAGATTTTTTTAAAGTTTTCTATATAGATATATAGGGAAAATAAGCCCCGCCCCCTGGCGGCCATGTTTTTTGACAAATCCAAATGGCTTGAACAATCTTGGTAGAGGATCACCAAAGGAACATTTCTGCAAAATTTTATTGAAATCGGTCCAGTGGTTTCTGACAAGAAGATTTTTTGAGTTTTTAGTTAAAAAATCTATTTTTAGCTCCTGTGACCTAGATATGCAATCGACCGGAACCATTTGAACAACTTTGAAAGAGGATCAACCAAGGATCATTCCTGTGAAATTTGGTCAAAATCCAATCTGTGATTTAGGAGGAGATGTTGTTTAAAGATTGTGAATGGAAGGACGGACAGACGGACGACAACGACGACGACGACGGACGGTGAGTGATCACAATACCTCACCTTGAGCCTTTGGCTCAGGTGAGCTAAAAATTATATTGAAATCGGTCTGGTGATTTCTGACAAGAAGATTTTTAAAGTTTTCTATATAGATATATAGGGAAAATAAGACCCGCCCCCTAGCGGCCATGCTTTTTGATGAATCCAAATGGCTTGAACAATCTCGGTAGAGGATCACCAAAGGAACATTTCTGCAAAATTATTGAAATCGGTCCAGTGGTTTCTGACAAGAAGATTTTTAAAGTTTTCATTATAGATATATAGGGAAAATAAGCCCCGCCCCCTAGCGGCCATGTTTTTTGACGAATCCAAATGGATTGAACAATATAAGGTAGAGGATCACCAAAGGAACATTTCTGTAAAATTATATTGAAATCAGTCCAGTGGTTTCTGACAAGAAGATTATTTAAGTTTTCTATATAGATATTTGGGGAAAAAAATAAGCCCCGCCCCCTGGCGGCCATGTTTTTTGACGAATCCAAATGGCTTGAACAATCTTGGTAGAGGATCACCAAAGGAACATTTCTGCAAAATTATATTGCAATTGGTCCAGTGGTTTCTGACAAGAAGATTTTTAAAGTTTTCTATATAGATATATAGGGAAAATAAGCCCCGCCCTCTGGTGGCCATGTTTTTTGACAAATCCAAATGGCTTGAACAATCTTTGTAGAGGATCACCAAAGGAACATTTCTGCAAAATTATATTGAAATCAGTCCAGTGGTTTCTGACAAGAAATTTTTAAAGTTTTTAGTTAAAAAATCTATTTTTAGCTCCTGTGACCTAGATATGCAACAGACCAGAACCATTTGAACTTTGAAAGAGGACCAACCAAGGATCATTCCTGTGAAGTTTGGTCAAAATCCAATCAGTGGTTTAGGAGGAGATGTTTAAAGATTGTGGACGGACAGATGGACATACGGACGACGGACGGTGAGTGATCACAAAAGCTCACCTTGAGCCTTCAGCTCTGGTGAGCTAATATATAGGGAAAATAAGCTCCCCCCCCCTCCCCCCCCAACCCCACCGCCCCGGCGGCCATGTTTTTTGACAAATCATGATAACTTGAACAATCTTGGTAGAGGGTCAAGAAAGAAAATTTTCTGCCAAGTATTAATGAAATCTGTCCAGTGGTTTCTGATAAAAAGATTTTTAAAGTTTTCTATATAGATATATTGGGAAAATAAGCCCCGCCCCCTAGTGGCCATGTTTTTTGACAAATCATGACGGCTTGAACAATCTTGGTAGAGGATCACCAGGGAAACATTTTTGCCTAGTTATATAGAAATTTGTCCAGTGCTTTCTGACAAAAAGATTCTTAAAGTTTTCTACATAGATACATAGGGAAAAAAAGCCCCACCCTCTGGCAGCCATGGTTTTTGACGAATCATGATGACTTGAACAATCTTGGTAGAAGGTTACAAAAGAAACATTCCTGCCATGTTATATTGAAATCTGTCCAGTGGTTTCTGACAAGAAGATTTTTAAAGTTTTCTATATAGATATATAGGGAAAATAAGCCCCACCCCCTGGCGACCATGTTTTTTGACAAATGCAAATGGCTTGAACAATCTTAGTAAAGGATCACCAAAGGAACATTTCTGCAAAATTATATTGAAATCTGTCCTGTGGTTTCTGACAAGAAGATTTTTAAAGTTTTCCATATAGATATATAGGGAAAATAAGCTCCGCGCCCTGGCGGCCATGTTTTTTTGACGAATCCAAATGGCTTGAACAGTCTTGGTAGAGGATCACCAAATGAACATTTCTGCAAAATTATATTGAAATCAGTCTGGTGGTTTCTGACAAGAAGATTTTTAAAGTTTTCTATATAGATATATATATAGATATATAGGGAACATAAGCCCCGCCCCCTGGTGGCCATGTTTTTTGACGAAGCCAAATGGCTTGAACAATTTTAGTAAAGGATCAGCAAAGGAACATTTCTGCAAATTATATAGAAATCGGTTCAGTGGTTTCTGACAAGAAGATTTTTAAAGTTTTCTATATAGATTATATAGGGAAAATAAGCCCCACCCCCATGCATGTCTTCAGACTATGGTTAAAACATCCACATAGTTTCAGTGGGAATGGTATAAAACTGTAGGAGTTGCACTCACAAGGTACCTACTACATATATACTTTCATAGTATTGAAGCATGAAAAAAAGTCTAAGTTAAAAATGTGAAAAATTTATTAAATAAAAGTTATTTCAAGATTCTGTAAAACGCATACACATATCTTCAGACCATGATTAAGATACCTGCAAAGTTTCAGAAGGATCGGTATAAAACTGTAGGAGTTGTGCTCACAAGGTTCCCACTACAAACTCGGAACCTTGCAAAAAAGTCTAAGTTTAAAATGTGAAAAAAAGTGAACAAAAAAATAACTTAAGGACATGCACATGCATATCTTCAGACCATGATTAAAACACCTGTAATGTTTCAAAAGGATCAGTCCAAAACTGTAGGAGGAGTTGCACTCACAATGTACCTACTACATATACACTTTTTAGCATGAAAAAAAGTCTAAGTTAAAAATGTGAAAAATTTGAAAAAAATTAATTCAAGATTCTGTAAAAAGCACATGCATATCTTCAGACCATGATTAAGATACCTGTGAAGTTTCAGAAGGATCGGTATAAAACTGTTGGAGGACTTGCACTCACAAGGTTCCCACTACAAACCATGCAAAAAAAGTCTAAGTTAAAAAGGTGGAAAAAGTGAAAAAAAATAAATTAAGGATTTGGTAAAAAGCACATGCATATCTTCAGACCATGATTAAAACACCTGTAAAGTTTCAAAAGGATCAGTCCAAAGCTGTAGGAGGAGTTGTGCTCACAAGATACCTACTAAAAACTCAGAACCACGCACCATGGAAAGCCGAATACCATGTCCCCTTGCTTTTCTTTGAAAAGGCTGGGGACAATAAACTTACCCTTGCATGTTCCTTAAATGAATCTACAACAAGCCTGTCAACTCTTGATGGATTGGAGGGTAATCTAGGAACAACTATATTATTGGCACTTGAAACTTTCTTGCCCGGATTCTGCCTAGCCAGTTCAGCTTCAGTCTGTTGAAAAAAGAATGACAGCAATGAAGTTTGAACAGCAACTAGACAAAGTGCCAAGTGGGGCACGTGTACCCACAACCAGAGCTACCGCCACTTTTTAAAGAGCACAAAGTATGTAGCTTTGAATGGAGATGGCAGTTGTATGCTATATGTTATAATATTGAAAGAATTTAATCACACATTATGTGTAGCACAGCTGCAGGGATCGAGCTAAATAAACTTTAGCCTTATAACTTTCACTATATACCAGTGAAATCAATCAGTCTTTATAATATAAGCAAAAACTTTGACATTTTGTATGACAAGAGGACCATGATGGTCCTATATCGCTGACCTGAGCAAACAGATTTGCATATTTACTGTTGAAGTTTCAGCCAAATTCACAGGATTTTTGTATAAATTTTATAGCACCAACACCCTCCCCCTCCCACCCCCCGCCCTCACCACCACACCCCCGTCCATGTTTTTTTAACGCATCTTGACGACTTGAACTGAATCTTAAAAGAGGGTCACATTTCTGCGAAGTTATATTGAAATTGGTCCAGTGGTTAAAAGTGTTTTATATAGCTATACAGCCCTACCCCTGACGGCCATGTTTTTTGACGAATCATGACAGCTTGAACAAACTTGGTAGAGGGTCACCAAAGGAACATTCCTGCCTAGTTATACTGAAATCTGTTCAGTGGTTTCTGACAAGATTTTTAAAGTTTTCTATTTAGATATATAGGGAAAATAAGCCCCACCCCATGGCAGCCATGTTTTTTGACGAATCATGATTGCTTGTACAATCTTTGTAGAGGGTCACCAAAGCAACATTCCAGCCAAGTAATACTGTAATTGGTCATGGGGTATGTGACAAGAAGAATTTTAAAGTTTTCTATGCAGATATATACAAAAAAAAGCCCCGCCCCCCTGGGGGCCATGGTTTTTGACGTATCATGAAAGCTTGAACAATCTTGGTAGAAGGTCACCAAAGCAACATTCCTGCCAAGTTACATTGAACTCAGTCCAACTGTTTCTTACGAGAAGATTTCTAAAGTTTTCTATATAGATATATAGGGAAAATAAGCCCCACCCCCTAGCGGCCATGTTTTTTGACAAATCATGACGGCTTGAACAATATTTATAGAGGGTCACCAAAGAAACATTCCTGCCAAGTTGTATTGAAATCGGTCCATTGGTTTCTGAAAAGAAGATCTTTAAAGTTTTATATATAGATATATAGGGAAAATAAGCCCCGCCCCCAGTAGCCATGTTTTTTGATGAATGATGATTACTTGAACAATCTTAGTAGATGGTCACCAAGGAAACATTTCTGCAAAGTTTTTAAAGTTTTCTATATAGATATATAGGGAAAATAAGCCCCGCCCCCTGGCGGCCATGTTTTTTGACGAATTTTTATGGCTTGAACAATCTTGGTAGAGGATCACCAAAGGAACATTTCTGCAAAATTATATTGAAATCGGTCCAGTGGTTTCTGACAAGAAGATTTTTTAAGTTTTTAGTTAAAAAATCTATTTTTAGCTCCTGTGACCTAGATATGCAAGGGACCGGAACCATTTGAACAATTTTGAAAGAGGACCAACCAAGGATCATTCCTGTGAAGTTTGGTCAAAATCCAATCAGTGGTTTAGGAGGAGATGTTGTTTAAAGATTGTGGACGGACGGACAGACATACGGATGACGACGACGACGACGGACGGTGAGTGATCACAAAAGCTCACCTTGAGCCTTCAGCTCAGGTGAGCTAAAAAGTCTGTGATGTTGACTTAAAAGCCATGCCCCAGCTTGGGGATGGTGCCGAGAAAAACTTAAGACCTTTATATACCGTCATGCTTAATATTAATGAAACCAACAAAAGGGTCTTGAGAATATACTTAGCTATATAAATTCTAATGAAAATTTTAACTTGACATGCCTACTCAATGTAAAGTATCACAAAAATATCTTAGAGAATTTTTAGAGTTATTGCCCGCACAAGATTTAAATAACCAAGATTTAAATAACCAACTCCAGAATGGAGTCGGTTAGAGATGTCATTCTTGAACGTGCTATGCCTACTCAGTTTCCTCTACATATTGGTGAAGTATCATGAAAATATCTTAAAGAGTTTTTAAGTTATGGTTCACACAAAATTTTACAATTTTTGGAGACTAGGGGAGATAACTCATGGACCAAGTCAGTTAGTTGTCATTCTTGTACCAAACACCCCTACCCAATGCCCTCTACAACTTGACAAAGTTTTGTGAAAATTGCTCAAACAGTATATGAGTTATGAGGTGCACAATAATGCATCTATGGACAGACAGATGGCTGGACTGATGGATGGATTCCATGCTGATAGCTATCGGTTGGGGGATAATGAAATTCAACAAAATGTCTTGATGATATAGCTAAACTTAAATGCAAAAAAAAAAATATTTTTATATGAAAAATCTAAGTCTGTGACCTTGACCTCAACGTCATACCCTGGGATGGGGATCATGCTGAGTAAAACTCTAGATCTACCATCATGTAAAATATAGATGAAAGTCTTCAAAGGCTCTTGATGATATAGCTATATAAACTTAAACACAAAAATTTTGACTTTTTTATGAAAATACTAAGTCTGTGACCTTGGCCCCAAGGTTATCCCCTGGGGTAGGGTTGGTGCTGATAAAACCTTTAGACCTATATCTACCATCAGGCCAAATATGAATGAAATCCATCAAAGGGTCTTCATAATATAAGTCTTATAAACTTTAACATAAAAACTTTGACCCTACAACTAAACTAAAGTACGAACCAATAATGCATCTACTGAGGAACAAACAGATGAACAGATTCCTTGCTGATAGCTATTTCCCCTCAACCTATTGGTCAGGGGATAAAAAATTCAACAAAAGGTCTTGACACTATAGCTATATACATGTAAACTTAAATGCAAAAGTTTTTACTTTTATATGAAAATTCTAAGTCTGTAATGTTGACCTCAAGGTTACACCCTGGGGTGAGGATTGTGCTGAGTAAAACTTTAAACCTGTATCTACCATCATGTCAAATATAAGTGAAATTCCTCAAAAGGTCTTGATGATATAGCTATATAAACTTAAACACAAAAATTTTGACTTTTTTATGAAAATTCTAAGTCCTTGGTCACCCCCAGGGGCGGGGATGGTGCTGATAAAAACCTTAGACCTGTATCTACCATCAGGCCAAATATCAATGAAATATATGTAACGTTTTTCATAATATGAGGTCCTATAAGCTTTAACGCAAAAATTTTGACTGTGTCCACAGACATGAGGGAAAAACGAATGAACATATGTACGAAGGGACGGATGAAAGGAAAAGCAAAAACTATATACACCCACTACTTACTTCGTATGTCAGGGGTATATAAACGCCATGCCACAATTCTAGATAAACTGGATGGTAAGCTTGGTACAACTGTATCAATAGGTAACCAGGTCCTGTATAGTAAAAATATGAGGTACCTGACCTACACTGATTTTTTAAACCTTGATTGAGGTCCAATAAAGTGTAGACAACAGCACGCTTGTGCCATGCATGTTTACACAGGGCAAGATGATAAGTACTAAAGTTTCTAGGGTATCTGCTTCCAAATCCAAATATGTAAAAAATGTTCAACTCAGCTGAGCGTTTTTCTATAAAAAAAAATGTTTTATGCCAAAAAATCTCTTGAATTCTGTGGAAACTGGTTAAATTACAATAAAAAACTAGATGGGGCAGTCGATGGCACGCCATCGCAAATCCCCACGCTTCTGGCAGAAATTGCCCTTGTACCACACAGCATAGTTTAAGCAACCAGGCAAAATTCTACTTGTATGTTATTCTACTCATCATTCCCTTCAATTTGATATGCCACATGACCATGTTGTGAGAAACTTAATTTTTGACCCCGCCCCACCCCCCTATTCCCACCCCAAAGGGTGTTCCTGGGGTCACAAAGTAAATCCCGTTCAATATGTTTTACATCAATCACTACTGAGTATATGTGTACATTTTCGCATAAAAATCTTTAAAATTGACTTTGAAATTGGAAATTGTTAATATTTGACCTTTTGACCCCTCCCCAGGGCCCCTGGGGGTGGAGCCAAAAATAAACATGCTCTTGCACACCCCACTCGTGTAAGCAAGCCACTCACCAAATTTGGTTGGATTCTGTCCAGCGGTTTGGGAGAAGATAACATAACGGACAGACGGACGGACGGAGGCGATAACAATATCCCGACGCTTTTTCTAAAAAGCGTGGGGATAACAACAAATTCCACAAAAGTTCTGTCTGACAGGTCTTCGGTGCGTTCATCTGCAGCCTTTTCGTGAGAAAGGGAGATCATTTAGCCGCTAACAGCATCAGCAGTCACTGTTTTCTGTATCTGAGTCATCCCCTATAGTGGACAATAAATGCCATGAAAGAAAATTTGTATTATGAAGTATATAATATTGTTGGTTGATTTCAGTGGATAAAACCATGTTTTTTTTCTGTTTTGTCTCATCTTAATTTACTGCTTTTGGGATGACTTTTCATAGATAAACTAGATATGTGTCCAAAGTACACAAAAATGCCCCCTCACTTTATCTTTGCCCATATGGCAACAACTATTTTCCAAATGCTCAATCCGACCTGTTATACATTCATACCCCTACCCTAACCCCAGGACAGAAGGTTTAGGTCTGGGTAAGTAGCATTCCAAATTTCAACTTCTTAGCATTAACGGTACCCAAGTTATGACCTTCAAGGGAAACCTGACATGCATGTGCAGACGTAACATCATGGAGAAACACTATATGCTCCACTGCTGCCTTTGGCAGCTCATACTGACTCATAATCTGAAAGCATAGTGTTTATACACAAAATACTTTCCAAGATATAAAGCAAAATCACCAGACTGTGAAATATAGTTTACTGTGACCTACATTTACTTTAAGGTCAAATTTTGGGTCATACTGACTCATAATCAGAAAGTATGATGTTTATACACCAAATATTCTTCAAGATATAAGGTAAACTCATTGGACTGTGAAATATAGACAGTGCTCAAGATGGTGTCCATACAGCTGTAAATTAAGGACCCTTTTGCACCAAATATGGGTCAATTAGAAATATAGCCAGTCCCAAATACGGATGCATTTTTACCAATACTGTGCGGCTTTTCCAGTAATCTGTAAGAGTGCATCAATCATGTCTGTTTTTTAGATAAACTAGCCTGAGTCAGAAGAGGTTCAGTGCCTTAGATATGCAGCGTATTTTCTGTAATACCCAAGTATATTTTTAATGAAGAATACACTTAAAACCAATTTGTAGCATATCAAAACGAAAACAAAGTCTGTGTTGTATGTAAAACGATAATTTTTGTACGCACATTCTCAACCGCAAAAGTTTCACCCTGATACACAGTGTGACTGTTTCCCAGCTAAATGTCTGCGCATAATTTTTGAGCATTATTTCAGCGCATAAGAGCAACTGGTTCTCTGCGTCACTGTTCTAGTTAAGTGTTAATGACAAAGAATCGCAGGTAACCATTCCGCATTGGGGTTTTCCAAGATTGCAGAAACAAGGTCTCCAGAAAACAAGGAATGGGGAAAAAGATTGCAAAACTGTACCAAACAAGAGGCCCATGGGCCACAATGCTCATCTGAGTTAACTGTTGTTAGTTAATCAGGTCATTTACTCATCATTCCCTATCAGCCTGTTAAGTTTCAAGGTAATGGCTTAAACAATTTTTTAGATATCTTGCTTAAAAGGTTAAAATGCTGAAATTTTCAAAGGGTCATATCTAGTCAAAAAAAGGGAGATAAGAGGAACATTTCTGTGAAATCATTTTGAAATCAGGCCACTAGCGAAGGAGGAGATGTCGTTTAATGTTGTTGTTTTTTTTCTATTTTTAGCTCTGGTGGCAACTTTGTTCAGCCGAGCGGAACTATTTTAGCAATTTTGGTAAAGCGCCATAAGAGAAACACATCTGTGAAATTACTTTGAAATCAGGTCACTGCCCGTGGAGGAGATGTCTTTTAAAGGTTTTTCTATTTTTAGCTCTGGCTGCCATTTTGTTCAGCCAAGCGACACCATTTTAGCAATTTCGGTAGAGGGTCATTGGAGGAACACTTCTGTGCAAAGACTTTGAAATTGGGCCATTGGTCAAGGACAAGATGTTTGTTTGTTTGTGTTGAGGTTTTACAGCCCAGTCAACCCAATGGGGTCATGTCGAGCGCGGTCGGTTTACCTAACCACATGTTTACTGGGCAGGCTTAGTCCTTTAAGCGGTTAACTAGTATTGTGCATATTCTTTCGCCAGAAACTGACAACTGCCCTTCTTGAATCAGCGGAAGGGAGAGAATGACCATAGAAAATATTTCACGATCAATCTTCACGAAAGAATGTTGCCGACCTTGGCAGGGGTTGAACCCGCGACCTCCTGGTCTCCAGTCGGACGGCGCATCCAACTGAGCCACCGAGGCCGGCCAAGGACTAGATGTCATTTGAAGATTTTCTATTTGTAGCTCTGGCAGCCATCTTGTTCAATGGAGTGGAACCATTGTGGCCATCTTAGAATTCTGATCAACAAAATTTTAAGCTCGTTTCCATCCTGTTGCCACAGAGCAAGTTTCGGCTCAAAGGGACCAAAAGTTTGGGAAGAGATGTCGAAAACTGATTTTCAAGATGGCGGCTGTGGCGGCCAACTTGGATTTTCTAGCTGTTCATTTAGCTATTTTGTGTCTACTAGGCGCCCTTATGCTCATCATCAAGTTTCAATTCAACTGGATTATAGAGGAGATGTCCAAAATATGAATTCTCAACATTTTTCCCATATAAATGTATATAGCTTATGCCTGAAGGCATCCTCTGTTCTGGAGAAGAAGATTTTTAAAAGTTTTTACCATATATGGGCATGTCGGCCATCTTGATCAATGGAAGGCAACTATTTTAGCAATCTCTCATTCCCTTGCCCCAGGGAGGCTCCAAATGAAATTTGAACAACATTGGCCCAGAGGCTCCAGAGGAGAAGTCGTTTGAAATTCTCAACATTTTTTCTCATACAAATGCATAGGGAAGCAAATTTGACCTCAGCGTAAAAAGGTCAAATGTCAATGTACGCCCATTATTTTAGCAACTCTGGTAGACCTCCCATCCCTGATGATTTGTGCAAAGATTCAGCCACAAGGCATCCTTGGTTCTGGAGAAGAAGATTTTTAAAGGTTTTTACCATATATGGGCATGGCGGCCATCTTGCTCAATGGACGGCAACCATTTTAGCAATCTTTGATTCCCATACCCCAGGGAGTCTCCAAATGAAATTTGAGCAACATTGGCCCAGAGGCTCCAGTGGAGAAATCATTTATACAAGGGAGCCATGATGGCCCTGTAATACTCACCTGAGCACTTTGAGAACCTGATCTAGAACTGATCCAGGCAAACATTCTGATCAAAATTCAAAATGATTATATTAACAAGTAAGACAATGTAGCATGTCTAATGGACTGTGAAATAAAGGTCAAGTCAAATATGGATGACTGCACTCAAGAGGCCATGCTAAGATGTATATGCATGTACTAAGTATCACTGGCTGTAGGAGCAATAGTTACTGAGAAACTGACCTAAACACAAACACTTCACAAGTACTAAATATCACTCTGTAGGACCAATGACTACTGAGAAACTGACCTAAACAGAAAAACTTAAGAAAGTCACTGGATAGAAAAATATACATACATCACCTTGAAATCATCAAGACAAACATTTTGAGCAAGATTCATGATGACCACTTCAAAAATGTGACATCTACAGCATCAACAAGGTTATCCGCTGATTTGGTCAGGTGACCTAGTTTCTGATATCAAGTGACCCAGTTTTAAACTAGACCTAGAAATCATCAAGACGAACATTTTGAGCAATAGTTATGATGATTATTTAAAAAATGTGACCTTTAGAGTGTTAACAGTTTTCTGCTGATTTTGCCTGGTGACCTAGTTTTGACCCCATGTGACCCAGTTTCAAACTTGACCTAGAAATCATCAAGACAAACATTTTGAGCAAGATTTATGATGATTGCTTCAAAAATGTGACCACTAGAGTGTTAACAAAATTTTCTGCTGATTTGGCCTGGTGACCTAGTTTTTGACCCCAAGTGACCCAGTTTCGAACTTGACCTAGAACTCATCAAGACAAACATTTTGAGCAAGATTCATGATGATTGCTTCAAATATGTGACCGCTAGAGTGTTAACAAGGTTTCTGCTGATTTGGCCCGGTGACCTAGTTTTTGACCCCAAGTGACCCAGTTTTGAACTTGACCTAGAAATCATCAAGACAAACACGTTGAACAAGATTCATCATGATTGCTTGAAAAACGTGACCACTAGAGTGTTAACAAGGTTTTCCGCTGATTTGGCCCGGTGCCTAGTTTTTGACTCCAGGTGACCCAGTTTCAAACTTGACCTAGAAATCATCAGGACAAACATTTTGAACAAGATTCATGATGATTGCTTCAAAAATGTTACCGCCAGAATGTTAACAAAGTTTTCTGCTGATTTGGCCAGGTAACCTAGTTTTTGATCCCAAGTGACCCAGTTTCGAACTTGACCTAGAACTCATCAAGACAAAACATTTTGAGCAAGATTCATGGTGACTGCTTCAAAAATGTGATCGCTAGTGTGTTAACAAGCAGGGCTCAGGAAAACCGAATTTCTTTCGGTCCCAGACCGGGACCAATTGTAAACAGCCAAAAGCCCAAAAAATTGGTCCATACTGGCCCAACACTAAGGAAATTTTCTCCGATTCTGTCAGATATTTAAGATAATCTCAAATAGCCCAGATGACAATCATGACTAATCCAATAATCGCCCCGAGTCAAGTTGTGTAAACAAATTACCTGAGCTCTCGTAGTTCATTGCGTTATCTGGTATCTCGCGAGATTACAGTGGTCGTGTGAAAGTAATTTAGCTTCCGGCGCTATTACTGAAGTTTAAAGACTCCTTGATGCAGGGCTTTGGAAAACCGAAAAATAGTCGGTCTGAAATTCAGAATTCTGGACCTGTTTCATACACCCCAAAACGCTAAGAATTCGGTCCAACAGGTTTGTGCCTTGAACCCCAATTTTTTCCCAACCAACCAATTTTCACGAATCAATGATGTCTAAAAAATAAAAAAACGGTCATGTCTTCCCAAACTGACAACGTCTGCGCACCTTTTAAATGCGATATTATGGTAGTTAAAAGGTTCTAAACGGTCATTTGACATGTATATTAGAGAGACAAATAACGGCAACCTACCGCAGCACAAATTAATTATGTCATTATCCAAACATTGTCAAAAAATCAACACTTCCCTGTCCTTTGTGCAGTAAACAAGCGATTAACACGAATCATCAGTAATGGTAGTCTGATAATAAATCCGTTTGTGTGACACGTGTGAATGCACTGAGACTGCAAAACACCAGGTGCAGTCGGCGTGTCCAAAAGATCAAACATTGGTTTAAATGAGAGCTCAGACCTACTGGGTCCAAGATGAGAGTGATAAAAGAATGCATCGTTTGAACGCATTCGTTTTCTTCCTCTTCTTTTTTGTTTTGATCAACACGGTTTGTCGGTCCCAGATTTGATAAATTAATTCCCAAAGCGTGTACGTCCTGATCAGATGTCGCATACAACGGCATCTGATCTGGGTCTTATCGTTTGCTTCTTTTTTTCTTTTTTTTTGTTGACGACCGTAACACGCGAGTATAATTCAAGGTAGATTTCATGGTAAAAATAAGTAATGCACGACTTGCACTAGACAAGATTGGTCAGTGCTTAAAATTTAAGCAGTCTGGTCAAATCTTGAAACAATGAAAACTGCAATTGGCGCAGGCCTTTAGACCCAATTAGGTCCATGAAAGTCGTTTTGTTCCGTCTCTCCTGTTTCTCGCCGTCTTCACGCTTACACAAACCGGGAATCAGTTGTTTATAAATAGTTATATCTAGGAAAACCCTGCGGAGGTGGAAAATCGTCTTTTTTTTTTTCTTTCTTTCCTTTTACATGTATACCTGACTGTATTTATTGATGACGCCAGCTTTGATCATGCTCGTATTACCCGGACTTCCGCCATATAACGGAGTTGAGGTGTATTATTTAAAAGGAGTTATAGGACTGTCAATTGTCATTAGTTTTTGTGACAGGTGATATTATTATTATTATTATTATCATTATTTTTTTGGAAATGGGTTCATTGATGACGTCATCATTATCGGCTGGACCGATTCAGATTTCAGAATTTCCAGAGCCCTGTTAACAAGGTTTTAGCTAATTTAGCCAGGTGACCTAGTTTTTGACCCCAAGTGACCCAGTTTCGAACTTGACCTAAAAATGATTAAGACAAACATTTTGAGCAAGATTCATGATGATTGCTTGAAAAATGTGACCGCTAGTGATAACAAGGTTTTCCGCTGATTTGGCCAGGTGACCTAGTTTTTGACCCCAAGTGACCCAGTTTCAAACTTGACCTAGAAATCATCAAGACAAACATTTTGAGCAAGATTCATGATGATTGCTTAAACAAGTCACCCCGATGCTTCCTAGCAAGTTTGGAGTCAATTGGCCTTTCGGTTCAGGAGAAGAAGCAAAAAATAGATTTCCAATCGGCACGATTTTAGCTATTTTTGATCTACAAGTCACCCCAATGCTTCCTAGCAAGTTTGGAGTCAATTGGCCTTTCAGTTCAGGAGCAGAAGCGAAAAATAGATCTTCAAGATGGCCACCATGGTGGCCATCTTGGATTTCTGATCGGCATGAATTTAGCTATTTTTGATCTACGTCACCCCAATGCTTCCTAGCAAGTTTGGAGTCAACTGGCCTTTCGGTTCAGGAGAAGAAGGGAAAAATAGATTTTCAAGATGGCCGCCATGGCAGCCACCTTGGATTACCGATCAGCACGATTTTAGCCATTTTTGATCTACAAGTCACCCCGATGCTTCCTAGCAAGTTTGGAGCCATAAATTTGGCGTCATAAATTTAGTCTTAGGAGAGCTCTTGATCAGGTGTTTGTTCAGGTTTTAGACAGTAAGTATGGTCTAGATAACAGTGGGTATCAGGTGAATATTTTTCTATTTCTACATGAAAATATTATGTTTTGGTACTCATTAGAAGCACCTCACTGAGTAATGAAGTGCCACACCGGGACCCTTGATATGAGTACCTGCAAGTTGCAATATGTTTTCATGAAAAAATAAGAAAAATATCAAAACTTTTGGATTGCAAAAAAAAAAGTATCAAGAGCAACTGTATTAATATTTTTCTACTTTCTCCTCAAAAACTGATGTTGCAGGTACTCATTAGAAGTGCCTTGCCAAGGCACTTCTAATGAGTACCCACAATATTTTCACATAAAAAATAGAAAAAAAATCTGAATAGCCATTTTATTTACAGCTCTGACCTGAGATTTTGTTACAAAAACTTGCCATGTCTCCTTTCTCCTGAAATGCAAAAACTGGGGGATCTAATTAAAATCATCTGGCAGGTGATTCCAATGAGATCCAATATCACATTTTTATGTAGAAATAGAAAAGTAAGAAAAAAAAATCACAGACAGAGTACAATATATTAGATTGTGTTGGGCAGAACTTATTACTTGTATTTTTATACTATAAATTGAAGACTGTGACTTTTTCATACAGACAGAACCACTACAGATCTGTTTATATTGGGAAAACTGTTTTAATAAATTGAGGATTACTAGAGATTTTCATAAGATTATTGCTTCACGTATTCTATGGGAATTATAATACTTCAGTTTATGTATGTCGAATTTATAAACTGAGTTTTCCTATTAACTAATAAAATAAACTAAAATTAAAAATAAAACAACAAAACATGCATTTATTTAAAGAAATAAAAAAAGTATTTCAAATTATATCTTATTTTTCATTTATCAGAAAATAACTTATACAGTGCTATAGATTAGATTTTTGTACAATGATTATTTTACCCCTTGCTTTAAAGCTTGATATATACTTAAATGACCATTTGCAATGCTTCTCTTAATTTGATTGTGTTGGGGTTTAACGACACGTCAACCCTTATGGGTCATTTTGTGTCGTCTCCCAGAAAAAGGGAGAAAAGAGACAGAAGAGATAGCAGAAGAGATGAAAGAGAGGGACAGGGAAGAAAGAGGAACAGGAATGAAAGTGAAGAAACAGAAGAAATAAAAACATCACCTCCCTACCCTTACCTGCTACAAGGATAGCAGGCCTTGCCCAACTGTAAGCCAATATCAGCTGGACGCCCCGGTGACATAAGATAATGCTTCTCTTAAGCACCAAGCATAAGTGTAGCATACAAAATTCTGATTGTCTGAGAGAAAATAAAGCTTGGCATTTCATGTGAATTAGATAATTCACAGGAAATACTAGGCTTTATTTTCTGTGAAAACAACAACAACAAAAAAAAAAAAAACAAGAGGCCGACGGGCCACGGCTCACTCACCTGAGTGAAATAGCCACTGCAGATTTGTTATACAACATTTTTTTCAATTCTGTTATTGCAAGTAATAAAAAGATCATCATTTAAGTAGGGATCTGAATGGTTTCTGAGTTATTAAGTCTTATGTGAACTGGAGAGGCAGGGCATAATCCCACACGGTCAGTATCAATGAATGCATCTTATCATTATGAACAATTATATGGTTTAAGGGTTGGGTTCTGAATGGTTTCTGACATTATATGAGCTGGAGGGGGTGGGGCGTATCCCCTGGGGATCTACCGTCCGTGTCATTGGATGCACCTTATCATTGGGAACAAGAATATATATGGTTTAGGGGTGGGGATCTAAATGTTTTCTAGACTATTTGGCCTTTTATGAAATGAAGGGGTTTGGGGTAGCTCCCTGGGGAACCTCCAGTCAGTGTCACTGGATGGGTATTATCATAAGGAACAACAATATATATGGTTTAGGGGTGGGGATCTGAACAATTTCTGAGATATTGGGCCTGTTATGAAGTGAAAAGAAATGAGGCATCCCACTGGGGAACACCAGTCAGTGTCTCTGGTTTAGTCTTATCATAATGAACAATAATATATATGGTTTATGGGTGGGTATTTGAACTGCTTCAGAGACCTTTTTATAAACTGAAAGGGGAAGGGTATACCCCCAGGAGACCCCTGGTCTATGTCAGTGGATGCGTCTTATCATACGGAATTAGAGCTGTCACAGGATCTGACTATAGCCCCGCTGCAGCACTTTTAAAGGAGAAAGACCCATAGTGTTGAAATATTTTGAATTCATGCTTACCAGGTATATCACTGTAGGACATGGTAATATGGCACACTCCATGAGTCATAGGCCCTTGGCCACTGTTTTGCCATTACACCTTCCTTACTTTAAAGCATGGTATAAGTTTCATCAGGGTAGGACCACAGAGATAAAAGTTATAGAACAAAATGTATTTTTTTTTTTTTTTTTGAAAACCTACCAAGGGACATCTCTCCAAGAGTTATGGACCCTTGGCCCCCATTCGGGTATACACAATAAAGCAAGTCATTATCTATGTTTATACAAACTTTCAGCTTTCAAGCTTTCATAGTTCCTGGGACATCTGTTACAAAAATTTTCAAGAATGGCAAAATTTGAAAACATACTAAGGGACATAACTCCAAGAGTTATGGGCCCTTGGTGACTATTCTGCTACTACACCTTCCTTATCTTAGAGACCAAGTGTGGTAAAGTTTTACTGAAGTAGGACCACAAACATATAAGTTTGTAAGCAAAATGCATCTTAAATTTTGGAAACCTATCCAGGGACATAACTCCAAGAGTTATGGACTCTTAACCCATATTACAGTAAACACCATACATCGAGTCATTGTCCATGTTTATACGAAATTTCAGCTTTCAAGCTTTCATAGTTCCTGAGAAATCTCTTACAAAAATTTTCAAGAATGGCAAAATTTGAAAACCTACCAAGGGACATAACTCCAAGAGTCATGGGCCCTTGGCAACTATTCTGTTACTACACCTTCCTTAAATTAGGGACCAAGTGTGGTATAAGGTTCATTGAAGTAGGAGCACAAACATAAAGTTATTTAGCAAAATGCATCTTAAATTTTGAAAACCTATCAAGGGACATAACTCCAAGAGTTATGGACCCTTGACTCCTATTGCGGTAAACACAATACATCAAGTCATTGTCCATGTTCATACAAACTTTTGAGCTTTCTAGCTTTCATAGTTCCAGGGAAATCTGTTACGAAAATTTTTAAGAAATTGCAAACTTTGAAAACCTACCAAGGGACATAACTCCAAGAGTTATTGGCCCTTGCCTATTATTCTGCTACTACACCTTCCTTACCTTAGGGACCAAGTGTGGTATAAGTGTCACTGAAGTAGGACTACAAACATTAAAGTGGTCTGTGTCATTGGATGTGTCTTATCATAAGGAACAAAATGCATTTTTATTTTGCAGTTACAGAATAAAGGAATAACAGAATGATGGAATCATGGAGTCATGGAATCACGGAAGGACATGTCAAATCCAGTATAGCCCCGCTTTTTCAAAGCGGGTCTATAATAACAATATATATATGGTTTATGGGTGGGGATCCCAATGGTTTTTGAGATATTAGGCCTTTTATGACTTGGAGGGGGTTGGGGCATACCCCAGGAGGACCCCCTGTCTATGTCATTGAATGTGTCTTATCATAAGAAGCAAGAGTATATATGGTTTAGGGGTGGGGATCTGAGCAGTTTCTGAGATATTATGCATTTTATGACTGAGGGGGGTGGGGCATAACCCTGGAGGACCCCCTCGGTCTATGTCACTGAATATAGGGGTGGTGATCTGAACGGTTTGTGAGATATGAGGCCTTTTATGAAATGACGGGGTGGGGCATACCACCAAGAGACCCCTGGTCTGTGTCATTGGATGTGTCTTATCATAAGGAACAACAATATATATGGTTTAGGAGTGGGGATCTGAACAGTTCCTGAGTTATATGGCCTTTTTTGAACTGGAAGAGGGTGGGGCAAATCACCGAGGAACTCTGTCTATGTCAATGGATGCATCTTATCATAAGGAATAAAACTGCAAGCCATGCACCATGCCCCGCCACAGCGACATATTCCCTATGCACTTCTGTAGTATAAGGGATGAAAACAATCTAAGTTAAACAAGAAGAGAAGCAATAAACAGTTATTTCATAACTCAAAAAAAAAAAAAAATCACCAAAATGTCTAAGTTAAAAATGCAATAAAAAGTGATAAAAAATAATTTCAGGATTCTGAAAAAAACAATATGCATATCTTCAGACCATCCTAAAAGCCTGTGTAAAGTTTCAAAAGGATCGGCCTGAAGATGTAGGAGGAGTTACGCGTACAAGGTACATACTCCCTATACATTTCTGTAGTATTAGGGCTCGAAAAAAGTCTAAGTTAAAAATGCAAAAAAAATGTAATAAAAAATAATTTCAGGATTCTAAAAAAACAATATGCATATCTTCAGACCATCCTAAAAGCGCCTGTAAAGTTTGAAAAGGATTGGCCTAAAACTGTAGGAGGAGTTGCTGGCAGAAGGTACATACTCCCTATACATTTATGTAGTATTAGGGCTCGAAAAAAGTCTAAGATAAAAATGCAAAAAATGTGATAAAAAATAATTTATGGGATTCACCTTTGCCTTTGTACAATCTTGGTGAAGGCCTACTAGATGAAGCTACATATCAAATATCAAAGACCTGAGCCTTCTAGTATCAGACAAGAAGATTTCTTAATGTTTTCCCTATTTGAGCCTATGTAAAACAAATGAATCCTGGGGCAGGGCCATTTTTGACCCCTGGGCTATAATTTGAAGCCCGTTAGATAAAGTTACATACCAAATATCAAAAGCCTAGACTTTCTACTTTCAGAGAGATTTAATGTTTTTCCCAATACAAGTCTATGTAAAACATGTGACCCCTGGCGTGGGGCCGTTTTCAACCCCAGGGCTATAGTTTGAATAATCTTGGTAGAGGTTTACAAGATAAAGCTACATTCCAAATATCAAAGGCCTGTGCCTTCTAGTTTCAATCAAAGAATTTTAAAGTTTTGCCTATAGGAGTCTATGTAAAATAATTTGACCTTTCCGTCAACAAAGGTTATAATTTTTTCAAACTTAATTGAGCCCATGTTCCCAGTGCTGCATACTAAGCCCCAGGGCCACTGGTCCTATTGTTTCATATATGGGCATGGCTGCCATCTTGATCATGTGACCCACATGTGGCGAATAAACTTCTGTTCCCCCTATCCATTGAGGATCTATATGAAATTTGGCTTTGACTGGCCCAGTGGTTTCTGAAGAGAAGATGATGGAAGAGTTTTCCCTATATAAAAGAAGTGACCCCTGGGGCAGGGCCATTTTTTTGCCCCAGGGCTATAATTTGAACAATCTTGGTAGAGATCCACAAGATAAAGCTACACACCAAATATCAAAGGCCTCGGCCTTCTAGTTTCAGACAAGAAGAATTTTAAAGTTTTGCATATAAGAGTCTGTATAGAAAAAATTGACTTTTCCTAAAGAAGGTCAAGGTCAATTAAAGGTTATAATTTTTTCAAACTTTATTGGGCCCATTTCCCCAATGCTGCATATCATGCCCCAAGACCATTTGCCCTTTGGTTCCGGTAAAGATTTTTAAAAGGTTTTTACCATATGTGGATGTGGCGGCCGTGTTGATTATGTGACCCAGATGTGGCGAACAAACTTTTGTTCCCCTGGCTTATGAAAGTTCCATATGAAATTTGACTTTGTATGGCCCAGTGGTTTCTAAGGAGAAGATGTTTGAAGAGTGTAGACGATGGACGAAAGATGGACGGACTGCACAGCCTGCCTATACTATAAGTTCACCTATGAGCCTAAAGCCTCAGGTGAGCTAATAAAGCACGCCCCCAATGCTGCATACCAAGCCCCAGGGCCATTCGCCCTTTGGTTCTGAAGAAGATTTTTAAAGAGTTTTTACCATATATGGCCATGGCAGCCATCTTGGTCATATGACCCCGATGCTGCGAATAAACTTCCCTTTCCACTATCCATTGAGGATCCATATGAAATTGGCTCTTACTGGCCAAGTGGTTTCTGAAGAGAAGATGTTTGAATTTTCCCTATATGTAAAACAAGTGACCCCTGGGGTGGGGCCATTTTTGGCTCCAGGGCTAAAATTTGAACAATCTTGGTAGAGGTCCACAAGATAAAGCTACACACCAGGTCTCTAGAACTAGAAAATAGCCGGTCTGAACAGTAAACAAGAATCCCGGACCTGTTTTAAACACCCAAAAACACTAATAATTTGGTCCAACAGGGTCATGCCTTGGACCCCATTCATCCCCAACCAACCAATTTTCAGGAATCAATGATGTCTAAAAAAACAAAAAAACTGAAACGTCCACACACCTTTTAAATGCAATATTATGGTTTGTTTGTGTTGAGGTTTTACGGCCCAGTCAACCCAATGGGGTCATGCTGAGCGGTCAGTTTACCTAACCACGTGTTTACTGGGCAAGCTTAGTCCTCTAAGCGGTTAACCAGTATTGTGCACATTCTTACGCCAGAAACTGACAACTGCCCTTCTTGAATCAGCAGAATGGAGAGAATGACCGTAGAAAATATTTCATGATCAATCTTCACGAAAGAATGTTGCCGATCACGGCGGGTGTTGAACCCGCGACCTCCTGGTCTCAAGTCGGACAGCGCATTCAACTGAGCCACCAAGGCCGGCTCGATATTATGGTAGTTAAACAGCTCTAAACAGTCATTTTCATGTATACTGGAGAGGTCAGATGAATATAACAGCAACTGACCTCAACACAAATTAATTACGTCAATACCCAAGTATTATCAGAAAATCAACACTTCACTGTCCTTTTTGCGATAAACAAGGGATTAACAAGAATTAGCAGTGATGGTAGTCTGATAATTAATCCGTTTGTGTGACATGTGTGAATACACTGCGAGTGCAAAACACAAGGTGGAGTCGGGATGTCCAAAAGATCAAAGGTCCCTTTAATCCCAACTGAGAGTGATTAAAGAATGCACTGCTTCAACGCACCTGTTTTCTTCTACTTTTTTTTTTGTTGGTCCCAGATTTGATAAATTAACTCCCAAAATGTGCAGGTCCTAATCAGATGTCATATACAACAGCGTCTGATCTGGGTCTTATTGTTTGCTTTTTCTTTTTTTTTTTTTTTTGGACGGCCGTAACATGCGAGTATAATTCAAGGTAGATTTCACAGTAAAAATAAGTAATGCACCACTTGCACTAGACAAAGATTGGTCAGTGCTTAAAATTTAAGCAGTCTGGTCAGATCTTCAAACATCAAAAAACTGCAAAACAGCCCGAGGCACAGGCCTTTTTTTATGAGACTTGATTATGTCCATAAAAGTCATTTCGTTCCATCTCTGCTGTTTCCCGCCATCTTCGCGCTTACATACAAGATGGGAACCAGTTGTCTATAAATAGTTATCTGGGAAAACCCTGTGGTCAATTCATTATGGAGGTGGAATAACAACAAAATTGTCCATTTTTTCTTTCTTTTACTTATTTATTGATGACACCATAGTGTAGAAAAACTTTACAAACAATACACACATAACAAAGCAGCACTAAACATAGATATGAGCATTTAAAGCACGAAATTACTTATTTCATGTATAAACAAACAAAATTTACCCTGAGCAGACACCAGCTTTGATCATCCTCATTATAGCACGGTTCAGTTAACTAACATGCTCAGATGCTTGGACCCTGACTTCTGTGTTATATCAGGATTGAGGTGTATTGTTAAAAAGGATTTATAGAACTTTGCCAACTGTCATTAATTTTCGTGACAGGAGATATATTTTCACTTTGGAAATTAGCTTGATGATGATGTCATTGGCATCCGCTGGACCAATTCATATTTCACAATTTCTAGAGCCCTGCTACACACCAAATATCAAAGCCTCAGCCTTCTAGTTTCAGACAAGAAGAATTTTAAAGTTTTGCCAATAGGAGCCCAAGAAGAAACAAGAGCGCCGCAAGCGGAGGCATCATGTGCCCGTGGCAAATAATAAGATGTAGCACATATATTGACTCCCACATATATTGACTTCCACATATATTGCTCCAGATGGAAACTGTAAGTGGAGTTAGTTGGAAACCAAAAACCTACTAAAACTTTCAAAGGGGCATAACGCTGCTAATACTTGGTGGACTGTAATCTTGAAATGATATGCACTGCTCCACATCATGGTCTAACTATTTACAAAGTTTCATTTGATTGATTGTGTTGGGGTTTAACGACACGTCAACCCTTGAGGGTCATTTTGTGTCGTCTCCCAGAGAAAGGGAGAAAAGAGATAGAAGAGAGAGAGTAGAGGAGATGAAAGAGAGGGACAGGGAAGAAAGAGGAACAGGAATGAAAGTGAAGAAACAGAAGAAATAAAAACATTCCCCCTCTACCCTTACCCACTACAAGGATAGCAGGCCTTGCCCAACTGTAAGCCAATATCAGTTGGACGCCCCAGTGATGTAAGATACACAGCACCTTCGCACCACCCGACCACCCAGCTTGATTGGATGTAAACTATAGGTGGAGTTAGCTGGAAACAAAAAATTAACAGAAATCTTCAAAGGGGCATAACTGTTAATATTTATTGTACTGTAACCTTGAAATAATATGCGCTGCTCCACACCATGGTCTAATAATAAATCAATTTTCAGCTTGATTGGATGTTAGCCGGAAATGAAAAGTCTATGGAAATTTATAATGGGGCATAACTCTGGTAACTCTGCATTGCTCCACATCATAGTGTAAGTATTTACAAATCTTCTGCTTGATCGGATGTAAATGACAAGAGTTAGCCAGAAACGAAAAGTTTACAGAATTTTCAAAGGGGCACAGCTCTGCTAATATTCCGTGGACTGTAACCTTGAAACAGTATGTGCTGCTCCACATCATGGTCTAACTATAAATCAAGTTTCAGCTTAATCTGATGTAAACTGTTGGAGGAGTAAGCCCGAAACAAAAAAATTACAGAAATTGTCAAAGGGGCTTAACTGCTAATATTTGACAGACTGTAAACTCAAACAAATATGCGCTGCTCCACATCATGGTCTAACTATAAATCAAGTTTCAGCTTGATCTGATGGAAACTGTAGGAGAAGTTAGCTGGAAATGAAAAGTTTAGGTGGACTGTAACCTCGAAACAAAATGCGCTGCTCCACATTATGGTCTAACTATAAATCAAGTTTTAGCTTGATTGAATGTAAACTGTAGAAGGACTTAGCCGGAAACAAAAAGTTTACTGAAATTTTCAAAGGGACATAACTCTGCAAATATTTGGTGGACTGTAACCTCAAAACAATATGCCCTGCTCCACATCATGGCATAACTATAAATCAAGTTTCAGCTTGATCGGATGTAAACTGTAGGAAGAGTTAGCCGGAAACGAAAAGTTTACAGAAATTTTCAAACTGCTAATATTTAGTGGACTGTAAACCCGAAACAATATGGGCTACTCCACATCATGATCTAACTATAAACCAAGTTTGATCAGTTGTAAACTGGAGGAGGAGTTAGCCAGAGACGAAAAAGTTTACAGACAGACGGATGGACTGACCAACAGGCCCCATACCCCATAACATAATACTTCCCATTTTTCAAACAGGCATATAAATATTTTACCTTTCCATTAAAAAATTCAAGGTCAACCGAAGATTTTTTTTTTTTCAAATTTTACTGGGCCCATGTCCCCAATGCCCAATGCTGCATACCAAACCCCAGGGCCATTGGCCCTTTGCTTCCGCTGAAGATTTTTAAAGGTTTTTTTTTTACATGTATGGGCATGGGGGCCATCTTGGTCATGTGATCAAGATGTGGTGAACAAACTTTCATTCCCCTTATAATTGTGTTGGGGTTTAATGACACGTCAACCCTTGTGGGTCAGTTTGTGTAGTCTCCCAGAGAAAGGGAAAAAGAGATAGAAGAGATAGTAGAAGAGATGAAAGAGATAGACAGGGAAGAAAGAGGAACAGGAAAGAAAGTGAAGAAATAGAAGAAATAAAAACATTCCCCCTCAACCCTTACCTGCTACAAAGATAGCAGGCCTTGCCCAATTGTAAGCCAATAACAGTTGGATCCCAGTGATGTAAGATAAGCGACACCTTCGCCACACCCGACCACCCCCATTGAGGCTCCACATGAAATTTGGCTTTGATTGGCCATTCTGAGAAGAAGACGGTTGAAGAGTTTTCCCTATATGAGTCTATATAAAACAAGTGACCCCTAGGGCGGGGCCATTTTTTCACCCCTTGGCTATTATTTGAACAATCTTCTTAGAAGTCCACAAGATAAAGCAACATATCAAATATTAAAGGCCTGGGCCTTCTAGTTTCAGACAAGAAGATTTTTAAAATTTTACCTACAGGAGTCTATGAAACAAATTTTGACCTTTCCTTAAAAAAGGTCAAGGTCAACTGAAGGTCATCATTGAGACCATTCCCCAATTGCTGCATGCCAAGCCCCAGGGCCATTGGCCCTTTGGTTCTGCAGACGATTTTTAAAGAGTTTTTACCATATATGAGGGTAGCAGCCACCTTGGTCATGTGACCCAGATGTGGCAAACAAACTTTCGTTCCCCCTACCCACTGAGGCTCTCTATGAAATTTGGCTTTGATTGGTCCAGTGGTTTCTGAGGAAAAGATGTTTGAAGAGTGTGGACAGCGGACTGACAGATGGATGGACAGCAGAGCCTGCCTATACTATAAGCTCACCTATGAGCCTAAAGGCTCAGGTGAGCTAACAAGTACGAGGGTTGTTCTGAAAGTTTGTAGAATTTTGTTATAAATCATACAATAGTCGTAGTAGAACAAAGAATTTTATACCTATCTTAACCTCAACATCTCCTCTATTAATCCTATGAAAATCAAAATGATATACTGAAACACAAAAATTTTATGTCCTTTACAGATACATATGGTACAGGTACCCGGAGCATGCCGAAGTCAATATGATGTCGCGAAAACGTCAAGGGTTGTTTAAGTCCCGCAATCGTCCTACTTTCTCAACATAGTCACCAGCAATATCTACACATTTCTTGTGTCTGCTCATCCACTTGGTGTAAGTTTCCATGTACCAGTCCTCGGTTAGTGACGATGCAATTATCTGAGTCTGTTTGGTAAGTTCCTCTGCTGAATCAAATTGTATTCCACGCTAACTCACTTTCAACTTTGGAAAAACCCAAAAATCTAATGGAGCCAGATCTGGACTGTATAGCGGATGCTCCAATTCGTCAAACCCAAGGAGACTAATCTCAAGCTGTGTAAATTCTGCTCTGTGGCCCGGGGCATTTATGATCCTGGTGTACAATTACTCTGTCAAGAGACATGTGTAGGCGCTTCTTTCAAAATGCGTTGACGAAATCCCGTCTCAGTACCTGAAACACAACCAAAGCACAACCTCACAAGGTTCAATCTTGAAAAAAAACAATGCATGTTTAAAAAAGGGGACACAATCTTCCTGTCCATTAAAAAAAACAACATTGCAAGCACACAAGTCTTAAAACAAAACATGCAAACAAATATAATCCTTACTTTAGAATATTATGCTACAGTGACAGTCTGGCTATCTGGTACTCTGTGTTGCAAGATCATCCCGTGCCAATCCATGAAGAAAATTAACATGTGTTTGCCCACACTTTTCTGTCCCCTGCCTTCTTCGTGATGTACAGGGGTTTTTCCATGTGGATGATATAGCTTTGATATCTGGATCGAAATGGTGTAACCAGGTTTTGTCTGTTGTGATGATCCTACCCAGAAAATTGTCCCCTTCAGCGTCGTAGCAGCTCAGAAACATCTCGGAACATTGTACTATGTGCTCCTTTTCATTGTTCTTGAGTAATTGTGGCACCCAACAAGCACTCTAACTCTGACAGATGTTCTTCTGTCCATGTTAACCATGTCCTTAACCGAATCCTTAGTGGAACAAATTACTACTGCCTCGTCCGCTCCTAAAATGCGAGTGCCACTTATAAACAAAAGGTAGACAGCATTTATCATAATTTCCCATTGATTTGATCATTCTAAGTGTTTCTGTCCATGATTTATTTAGACCAATACAGAATTTCACCACACTCCACAACTCAATGCCACCATTTGGCATCATGATTTTTCAGTTATTCTGTCGCAGCAAGAGATCAAAACACTATAGTTTTCTTCCTGAAGAGTAAATTGTTCCGAAATTTTCAGAAATGATGTTGTGACGTCGAATTATCGCTTGACATTTCCGCGCTTTTTTGACATTGAGCAAACAGTCGGAAATTAAGTTTATTTCTTCAAGAACATGTTTGAAAAAATGGTATTTTTCGGGCTGCTCCGGGTACCTATAATGACTTGCTATGGCAACCCGTGTATCTAGTTTCCATGGTCAGTTTTGTCTTATTTTTTATTTTTACCCAATTTCATGTATATTGGATTAACATTATCAGGGATATAACAAAATTCTACAAACTTTCCGAACAACCCTCGTAATACTTAACCTATGGATAATGTGCTATATACCAAAGGCTTCTCAACGTTGAGTTTGACTGGGACCAAGACCACTTGTCTTATCAACCACCAGTGGAAGGCCCGCCCATCCCAATCACCATTGATATGGTTAAGAAGGCTATCTCACAGATGACGGTGGGCAAAGCACCTGACCCATCAGGCATCGTTGTGGAGATGATACGAGCAGCAGGTGACATGGGTGCCTCCATGATCTGTGAATGCAATCATTCGAGATGGCAAGGTACCCTCCAACTGGGAGCAGTTTCATTGTCTGCCTCTACAAGGGATGCATTGGAAAGGGGCAACTACTACGGTCTCAAGCTAACAGAGCAGGTCATGAGAGTCCTGGAGAGGATTGTGGACGGTCTCATCAGACAGTTGGTGTCAATTGACAATTCTCAGTTTGGCTTCGTCCCAGGCAGAGGCACAAGAGATGCAATCTTTGTTGTCACCTCAGAAGGTCATCTGGTGGGTGCTGAGAAAACTTGGTGTGGAGGAGTGGCTTGTACAACTGGTGCAGGGGATGTATGCAAATGCGCAGTGACGTGTCCATGTCGCAGAGGGGTACAGTGGCAGCCATCTTGGTCATATAGGGGTACAGTGAAGAGTTTGAAGTGAAGGTCGGTGTTCACCAAGGCTCAGTACTCAGCCCTCTTCTCTTCATATTGTGCTTGAAGCCTTATCATGAGAGTTCCACTCTGGGGCCCCCCTGGGAGGACCTCTATGCCGATGACCTTGTTATCATCGCTGAATCGCTCGAGGAATGTGTCAGAAGGCTCTTGACTTGGAAAGAAGCAATGGAAAAGAAAGGGCTGAGAGTAAATGCAGGAAAGACAAAGATCACGATCTGTGGTACAGGCCTGGTTTTGTTTGATTTGGGCTTAACGTCGCTTTCAACAATCTTTCAGTCATATCGCAACGGTGTCTGGATGTGACAGGGAGCTCAATGCTCACTTTTAGAGTGCTGCCTCACTGAAATATCATGCCCAGACACTTTGACATGATATTCACCCCAGTCACATTATACTGACACTGAGCTGACCAGTTCCGATTCCTAGCTCTACTTTCTTAATGCTGAGCGCCAAGCGAAAGAGCAGCTAGTACCATTTTTAAAGTCTTTGGTATGACCCCGCCGGGGATCGAACCTGCAACCTCCCGGTCACAAAGCGGACGCTCTACCACTGAGCCACTGTGCCGGTGGTACAGGCCTGGACCTCCTGCAGAGTTCAGGCGAGTTTTCATGCGCCGTCTGTCGCACTGGAGTGGACAGCAACAGCATCTTCTGCAATGGCTGCAAGCACTGGGTGCACAAGAAATGCAGTGGGCCCAAGTGCTTGACAAAGGACCCTGACTACAGATGTACATGGTGCCAGGGAACTGCACGCACCTTGGACTGCAGACCACAGAGGGAAGTCCAAGCTGGAGGTGGTAGCTTCCTTTTGCTATCTAGGAGACATGCTCTCAGCAGCAGGTGACTGTGAACTTTCAAACACAACACATGTGAAAACCGCCTGGAAGAAGCCGTGTGTATAGCTCTTGTGTGCGGAGTGCAATGCTCCACACCAGTGAGACATGGCCATTGACAAAACCAAACCTCCAACGTCTGCAGCAGAATGACAGGGCAATGATCAGACAGCTCTGCAATGTCAGGGCGCAAGACATTGTCACCACCAGGTCCAATGAACTACTTGCGCAGCTTGACATTGAGGATCTGGACCTCATTTTGAAGGATAGAAGGCTCTGCTGGTATGGACATGTGGAACGCTCCAATGGGTGCAGTCAAGACAGCCTTTCACATACAGGTTGAGGGAAAGTGTGGGCCTGGGAGGCCCAAGATGACTGGAAGCAGCTGACAGGGAGGGACTGCAGAGAGTGGAAGCTCTCGGCTATCAACCCTCAAGATAGAAATACAGTATAATCTTTTTTTTTCTTTTTTTTTTTTTTTTAAATCTGTAAATTTTATTCTTTTTTTTTTAAAACCCGTTACAATTCCTCTTTCAGACCCGGGTCATATCTAAAAGAGGTTCTCCAGTATTTTCTTTCTTTCATCTTTCAATTATGTGTACTACCTTCTTGTTCTCTTTCACCCTGACAGTCTGGAGTTTGTCAAAAACATGAATATGTATAATAATTATTTTATGTTTATGAATTATGTGGTAGTACACCTTTTTCTCTACTATCATACTATCTGCAAACCATTGTAAAAACTCCCAAGATTCTGGATGTTTAAATTAACTGTAGTTACTTGAAGAAGAAGAAAACAGTTCAGACCCAGGTCTTTCAGTCTAATCTGGATCTGCACTATTATCCCATGTATATCCATTGAAAACTTGGGGTTTTGATGGCTTATCAAAAATATGATGTTATGATGTATTCAGAGTTTAATCACTTCACCCAGATCTGTCCTCAACATCATTCCTTGACACTCTATGTACGGTAGGTTATGCTGTTTTGTGCATATCCAAGCAAATTTATTGTAACACAGGTAGACATTGATGAATCGAAGAAGCCTGGGTGTGCTTGAGGTCTCTAAAATTATTTTCTAAGATCTACATATAAAAAGTATCAATTTACAGATTTCATTTTACAAAAAAACCCGACAGCCTTATACATGTTGAGTAAAACATACACAGGAAAAAGTTACTCTGTATTTGGTTTGGGGAGGGAGTTAGTATAAGCACAATGATTTGTACTTTTATCATTTTAATATTCTATTTTTCTTTTTTTTTTTTTTTTTCTTTTTTTGTACTTATAAATACAGTCAATTTATAAAATATCATTAATTAATGCTATATATGGGCTCTAATCTGCCAAGAAGGTTTCTTCTTCTTGATTTGATAGTGCAATCTGTCTATGAACTCTGTACATAACTTGAAGTTTCATTTTAAATACTCTGATATTCAGTTGTTGATTTTTACATCTAGCTAGATAAATATAGTGTTTTGCATATAAAAAGATAAAATGCAATATTTTATTTACCCCATGCTCCCTTTGCAAACCAAAAACAAGAGGCCCACGGGCCACGGGTCGTTCACCTGAGTGACATAGCCATGGCAGATATGCAGATGTTATGCAACATTTTTCCAATCCTGTCATCGCAATTAATGAAAAGATCATCATTTAAGCAGTTTTTTATTTTGAAGAAGAAGATATATGGCATGCCAGTCAATTGAGCATGATCATTTGAACATACTCTAAATGGCAGCCAGCTTGGATTTACGATCGGCACGATTTTAGCTATTTTTGATCTACGAGTCACCCCAATGCTTCCTACCAAGTTTCGAGTCAACTGGCCTTTCAGTTCAGGAGAAGAGGCGAAAAATAGATTTTCAAGATGGCTGCCACGGCGGCCATCTTGGATATCTGATTGGCACAATTTTAGCTATTTTTGATCTACAAGTCACACCAATGTCTCCTACAAGTTTGAGTCAATTGGCCTTTCGGTGCAGGAGAAGAAGCTAAATATAGATTTTCAAGATGGCGGCCATGGTGGCCATCTGGGATTTCTGATCAGAACGATTTTAGCTATATTTGATCTACAAGTCACCCTGATGCTTCCTACTAAGTTTCGAGTCAAGTGACTTTTGGGTTTAGGAGAAGAAGCGAAAAATAGATTTTCAAGATAGCTGCCATGGCGGCCATCTTGGATTTACGATCAGCACGATTTTAGCTATTTTTGATCTACAAGTCACCCTGATGTAAGTCGTTGACTTACAGAAAGTTCCCCATTTTTATATCCTAAATTTAATGATCTGAGTACAGTATAATCTCAATGGCTCGAACCCGGATGGCTCGTTTACCCTGGATGATTCAAACTCGTTTTTCAGTCCCTACGAAATCCTTCCAATAGCTCAAGAAACAAATATTTAGGGATTTTTTCTTATTTTATCATGGAATTGTATGTTGTGTGTACTCCTTAGAATTGCCGCATCATGGCGATTCTAAAGAGTACACTCAACACACAATCATTGTGTAGAAAATCGAAAAGATTTCCCTAAATTATCGCTATTTGCTTCCTGAACTGGTGCCATTATTAACCCTCAGTGGCTTGAACTACCCATGTCTCAACGAATTTCCGTGGTCCCAAAGATGTTCGAGCCATTGAGGTTTGATTGTATGTGGAGATCTGGTGAGAGATCTGCCATGCGTGCAGCAAGCCAGCTATCTGGAAGGGGGCCCACTGATGTGGATGTGCCCCTGTACCTGCACGGTTAATCAAAAATCTGATTATGATGATATGATCTCTTCTATACTTAAACCTTCCACAGAAGAACAGCCTGAGTCTTAATCCAGAGGGTCCCTTGGGGCATACCTGTACAACATCACCTTTCCTATGTGTTCAGTTTTTTGTAGCATTAAACAATATAACTGAGCAAAGCAGGGAGGGATCAGGGCAATCTCTTATCCAAAGGTTAAGTATTACTTGTTGAAATATGTTTTACTATGAAAATTTCATTTCAACTTCATAATACATTAACCTATGGATAATGTGCTAGAATTTGTAGATTAGGAGAGAGGTGTTCCCCTTTTTCTTACACTAGTTTATAGATTAGATTCCCTTAACTTCTGGTTTAAGACTCAGGAAACTCTAAGGACTAACGTCTGCAGCAGAATGATAGGGCAATGATCAGACAGCTCTGCAATGTCTGGGCACAAGACGTTGTCACCACCAGGTCCAATGAACTACTTGCGCGGCTCGGCATTGAGGATCTGGACCTCATTTTGAAGGATAGAAGGCTCTGCTGGTATGGACAATGTGGAACGCTCCAATGGGTGCAGTCAAGACAGCCTTTCACATACAGGTTGAGGGAAAGTGTGGGCCTGGGAGGCCCAAGATGACATGGAAGCAGCATACTGTGAAACCCTTGACCTCAAAGGTCAGGAACAGGTGCAGGGATTGAGCTAATTAAAACTTTAGCCCTACAACTATCACCATAGACCAGTGAAATCAATCAGTTATTATAATATAAGCAAAAATGACATTTGTATGAAAAGTCTGTTACCTTGACTTAAAAGCCATACTCCAGCTTGGGGATAGTACCGAGAAAAACTTCAGACCTATAAATACCATCATGCTTAATATTAATGAAACCAATGAAAGGGTCTCCATAATATAGCTATATAAATTTTAATGAAAATTTTAACGTGACCTGCTTACTCAATGTCCTCTACATATCGGTATAAAGTATCACAAAAATATCTTAAAGAATTTTTAGAGTTATTGCCCACACAAGATTTAAATAACCAAGGGCAAAAATTGCAGAATGAAGTCGGTTAGAGTGTCATTCTTGAATGTGACATGCCTACTCAATGTCCTCTATATACTGGTGAAGTATTATGAAAATATCGTAACATGTTTTGAAGTTATGGTTCGCACAAAATTTTTACAATTTTGGAGACAAGGGGATATAACTCATGGACCAAGTCAGTTAGAGTTGTCTTTCTTGTACCTGACACCCCTACCAAATGCCCTCTACAACCTGACAGAGTTTCATGAAAATAGCTCAAAGGTACTTAGGAGTTATGGGGTGCACAATAATGTGTTTATGGACAGACAGATGGATGGATGGATGGATGGATGGATTCCATGCTGATAGTTATATCCCCTAAACCTATCAGTAGGAGGATAACCAAATTCAACAAAAGGTCTTGATGGTATAGCTATATAAACTTAGATGCAATTTTTTTTTACTTTTATATGAAATTTCTAAGTCTGTGACCTTGACAAGGTCATACCCCGGGATGGGGATCATGCTGAGTAAAACTCTAGACCTATATCTACCAACATATAAAATATAGATGAAATTCCTCAAAGGGTCTTGATGGTATAGCTATATAAACATAAACACAATAATTTTGATTTTTTTATGAAATTGACCCCAAGGTTATCCCCCGGGGTAGGATTCGTGCTGATAAAAACTTATCCTCTATATCTACCATGAGGCCAAATATGAATGAAATCTATCAAAGGGTCTTCATAATATAAGGTCTTATAAACTTTAAGCTAAAAACTTTGACCCTTAGACAAAAATAAAGTATGAACAAATAATGCTTCAACGGACAGATGGACAGAGGAACAGATTCCTTGCTGATAGCTATATCCGCTCAACCTTTCAGTTAGAGGATGATGAAATTTAACAAAAGGTCTTGATGATATGGCTATATAAACTTGAACGCAAAATTTTTACTTTTATATGAAAATTCTAAGTTTGTGACCTTGACCTCGGTCACACCCAGGGTGGGGAACATGCTGAGTAAGACTCTAGGCCGATATCTACCAACATGTCAAATATACATGAAATTCCTCAAAGGTCTTGATGATACAGACATATAAACTTAAACACAAAATTGTTTTGACTTTTCAAGGTTATCCCCCGGGGTAGGATTCGTGCTGATAAAAAAAACTTAAGCCCTATATCTACCATCAGGCCAAATATGAATGAAATCTATCAAAAGGTCTTCATAATATAAGGTCTTATAAACTTTAACGTAAAAACTTTGACCCTAAGACAAAAATAAAGTATGAACGAATAATGCTTCAACGGACGGATGGACAGAGGAACAGATTCCTTGCTGATAGCTATATCCGCTCAACCTTTCAGTTAGGGGATAATGACATTTAACAAAAGGTCTTGATGATATGGCTATATAAACTTAAACGCAAAATCTTTACTTTTATATGAAAATTCTAAGTTTGTGACCTTGACCTCGGTCACACCCGGGATAGGGATCATGCTGAGTAAGACTCAAGGCCGATATCTACCAACATGTCAAATATAAATGAAATTCCTCAAGGGTCTTGATGATATAGCTATATAAACCTAAACACAAAAAACTTTGACTTTTTTTTTGAAAATTCTGTCCGTGACCTTGACCCCAAGGTCACCCCCGGGGTGGGGATGGTGCTGATAAAAACTTTAGACCTATATCTACCAAATATGAATGAAATCCATCAAAGCGTCTTCAAAATATGAGGTCTTATAAACTTTAACACAAAAACTTTGACCCTGTGACGGAAAGACAAACGAAGGAACGAACAAACGCACGTACAAACAAACGAACGGACAAACGTAAAGGCAAAAACTATATACCCCCACATACTTCATATGTCGGGGGTATAATGACTACACTAACCACTTTTCCCATATAAATGTATAGGGCCAATAGAAATGCATAGGGAAGCTAATTTGACCTTGCCATAAAATGGTCAAACATCAACATAGGACCATCATTTTAGCAATTTTGGTAGATCTCCCGTCCTCGATGATTTGTGTACAATTAGGCCATAGGGCTTATTTCATATTCTGAAGAAGAATTTTAAAGGTTTTTACCATTAAGGACATGGCGGCCATCTAGGTCAATAGACTGTGACCATTTTAGTAACCTTTCATACCCCCGACCCAAGGAGGCTCCATACGAAATTTGAGCAAAATTGGCTCAGCGCTTCAGAGGAAAAATTGTTGAAAAAGTTAAAGGATGGATATGGATGGACAGACAAAAGGATGATGAATAAAAAGTGATCACTATAGCTCAGGGCTCTGGAAATTTTGAAATCTGAATCGGTCCAGCCGATGACGATGACGTCATTAATGAGCCCATTTCAAAAAAAAAATATGTATATATCACCTGTCATGAAAACTAATGACAATTGGCAGTCCTATAACTCCTTTTAAATAATACACCTCAACTCCGTTATATGACGGAATTCCGGGTATAACGAGCATGATCAAAGCTGGCGTCATCAATAAATACAGTCAGGTATGTAAAAAGAAAGAAAAACAAAACAAAAAAACGGTTTTGTTGTTATTTCCACCTCCGCAGGGTTTTCCTAAACTATTTATAAACAACTGATTCCCGTCTTGTATAAGCGCGAAGATGGCGGGAAACAGGAGAGATGGAACGAAATGACTTTCATGGATCTAATTAGGTCTATTAAAAAAGGCCTGCGCCACGGGCGGTTTTGCAGTTTTGAATGTTTCAAGATCTGACCAGACTGCTTAAATTTTAAGCACTGACCAATCTTGTCTAGCGCAAGTCGTGCATTACTTATTTTTACCGTGAAATCTCCCTAGAATTATACTCGCGTGTTACGGCAATCAACAACAAAAAAACAAAAAAAAAGCAATCAATAATACCCAGATCAGACAGACGCCTTTGTATGCGAAATCTGATCAGGACGTACACGGTTTGGGAATTAATTTATCAAATCTGGGACCGACAAACCGTGTTGATCAAAACAAAAAAGAAGAGGAAGAAAACGGATGCGTTCAAGCGGTGCATTCTTTTATCACTCTCAGTAAAGCGACCTTTGATCTTTTGGACGACTGCACCTGGATGCTTTACAGTCTCAGTGTATTCACACGTGTCACACAAATTATCAGACTACCGTTACTGATGATTCGTGTTAATATATTGCTTGTTTACCGCACAAAGGTCAGTGAAGTGTTGATTTTTTGACAATGTTTGGATAATGACGTAATTAATTTATGCTGCGGTAGGTTGCCGTTATTCATCTGTCTCTCCAATATACATGTCAAATGACCGTTTAGAGCCTTTTAACTACCATAATATCGCATTTAAAAGGTGCGCGAACGTTGTCAGTTTGGGAAGACTTGACCGTTTGTCATTTTTAGACATCATTGATTCGTGAAAATTGGTTGGTTGGGGAAAAATGGGGTTGAAGGCACAAACCTGTTGGACCGATTTATTAGCGTTTTGGGGTGTTTGAAATCGGTCCAGAATTCTTAATTTCGGTCCAGACTGGCTATTTTTCCGGTTTTCCCGAGCCCTGCTATAGCTCATCCTGAGCATAGCTCAGGTCGACAAAAAATGATCTAACATTTATATCCAAACAACATGCACATCCTTATACCATGAAGAAAACACATGCAAAGTTTCAAAACAATTGGTACAAGACTGTAAGAGAAGTTGCACTCACAAGAAAAATGACTATGTTTACAATGTGGAAAAGGTGACAAAAAATTATCTAACAATTATATCTGAACCACAGGCACATCCTCATACCATGCAAAAAACGCATGCAAAATTTCAAAATGAATGGTACAAAGCTTCAGAGGTACCCAATGTCTATATATTGAGGGTGAAAAATGACTTTTTACAATATCGAAAAAGTGACAAAAAATGATCTAACAATTATATCCAAACCACATGCACATCCTCATACCATGAAAAAAAAACACATGCAAAGTTTCATAATGATCAGTACAAAACTGTTAGAGAGTTGCTCTCACAACACACCCAGGGTAAATATTGACAGATGTAGGAACGGATGGAAACTTGCACGCCTAAGTCGCCCATGTTAAGCAGGTGCGACAACAAAGCTTGTAGCCAGACAGGATAGCTCGCCTGATATTGCACATTTTGTTTCTGGAAAATTCTAAGTCTGTGACCTTGATTTTGACATGTGTCACAGTGTGACAATTTCAGCCCAATAAATAATAAAATAATAAAAAAAACAAGAGGCCCACGGGCCACCGGTCGCTCACCTGAGTGACATTGCCACTGCAGATATGCAGATGTTATGCAACATTTTTCCAATCCTGTCATCGCAACTAATGAAAAGATAATCATTTAAGCAGTTCTTAATTTTGAAGAAGAATATATATAAGGCATGCCAGTCAATGGAGCGTGATCATTTGAACAAATTCTAAATGGTGGCCAGCTTGGATTTACGATCGGCACGATTTTAGCTATTTTTGATCTACGAGTCACCCCAATGCTTCCTACCAAGTTTCGAGTCAAATGGCCTTTCGGTTCAGGAGAAGAAGCCAAAAATAGATTTTCCAGATGGCTGCCATGGCGGTCATCTTGGATATCTGATTGGCACAATTTTAGCTATTTTTGATCTACAAGTCACACCAATGTCTCCTACCAAGTTTGGAGTCAATTGGCCTTTCAGTGCAGGAGAAGCTAAATATAGATTTTCAAGATGGCGGCCATGGTGGCCATCTGGGATTTCCGATCAGAACAATTTTAGCTATATTTGATCTACAAATCACCCTGATGCTTCCTATTAAGTTTCGAGTCAAGTGACTTTTGGGTTTAGGAGAAGAAGCGAAAAATACATTTTCAAGATAGCCGCCATGGCGGCCATCTTGGATTTACGATCGGCATGATTTTATCTATTTTTGATCTACAAGTCACCCAAATGCTTCCTTCCAAGTTTCGAGTCAACTGGCCTTTCGGTTCAGGAGAAGAAGCGAAAAATAGACTTTCAAGATGGCTGCCATGGCGCACATCCTGGTTTTACCATCGGCACAATTTTAGCTATTTTTGATCTACAAGTCACCTCGATGCTTCCTAGCAAGTTTGGAGTCAACTGGCCTTTCGGTTCAGGAGAAGAAGCGAAAAATAGATTTTCAAGATGGCTGCATGGAGGCCACCTTGGATTTCCGATAGGCACTATTTTAGCTATTTTTCATCTATAAGTCTCCCCAATGCTTCCTACCAAGTTTGGAGTCAATTGGCTTTTGGGTTTAGGAGTAGAAGCGAAAAATAGATTTTCAAGATGGCCGCCATGGCAGCCATCTTGGATTTCTGATCGGTACGATTTTAGCTATTTTTGATCTACAAGTCACCCTGGTGCTTCCTAGCAAGTTTGGAGTCAACTGGTCTTTCCGTTCAGGAGAAGAAGCGAAAAATAGATTTTCAAGATGGCGGCCATGGCGGCCATCTTGGATTTACGATCAGCACCATTTTAGCTATTTTTGATCTACAAGAAGACACCCCATGCTTCCTAGCAAGTTTGGAGTAGATTGGCCTTTCAGTTCAGGAGAAGAAGAGAAAAATAGATTTTCAAGATGGCGGCCATGGCGGCCATCTTGGATTTCCAATCAGCATAATTTTAGCTACTTTTGATCTACAAGACACCACGATGCTTCCTAGCAAGTTTGGAGTCAATTGGCCTTTCGGTTCAGGAGAAGAAGAGAAAAATAGATTTTCAAGATGGCAGCCATGGCGGCCATCTTGGATATCCGATTGGCACGATTTTAGCTATTTTTGATCTACAAGTCACCCTGATGCTTCCTAGCAAGTTTAGAGTCAAATGGCCTTTTAGTTCAGGAGAAGAAGCGAAAAATAGATTTTCTTGGATTTCTGATCGGCAGGATTTTAGCTATTTTTGATCTACAAGTCACCCTGACGCTTCCTACCAAGTATCGAGTCAATTGGCCCAGGGGTGTAGGAGGAGTAGGCTTTTAAAGCAATTGTTGACGCCGCACGACGGACGCCGCACGACGGATGATGGACATTGACTGACCACAATAGCTGACCATGAGCACTTCTTGCTCAGGTGAGCTAAAAATAAAAAAAAATAAAATAAAAATAATAATAAAATAATAATAATAATAATGGTTGAAACTGCATAAATGGGTAAAAGAAATATATACATATTTTATGTGATTATGTTTTTGAAATATGGTATTGGAGGAAAAATGAAAAATAAAGAAGAAGAAGAAGGAGAAAAGAAACATTATTTATGAAAGTACAAAATTTAGAACTAATATTTCTCAGTGTAAATTTTCCTGTAAGGTGTTTTGATCATTATCACAACATAAGCTGTGCTCATAACTGAAAATCTGATTGTTTGAAACTTGGTGAGAAAATGCTTAATTACATGCACTTTGATTAACAATTGATACTCTGATCTGATCTGGACACACTGTCAAAGCTGCCAGTTCGAGTTGTTTGTTTGCAAAAGGAAATGACATAATTGATAGAAATTAACCTGAGCAAAAGAGATCTTAGATTTTGTTAAGTACTGCCTGATTACAACTTACTGCCAAACAGGGCTTTGGTCTTCACACTTATCAAACTTCTTTATGATACTGAGCTTTTGGCAATTCCAACTTCTTTGAGTAATTATGTCACCTTTATGAGAAGAATCATATTTAAGACGGGCTGAAACTTAGCCTCTTCAGTCTATCACTGGTATTCATACATACTGCATCAAGAATTTAGGCTCAGCTATTCTCTGAACTTGAGATAGCTTAATTTGTGAACTTGGATATTGTGTTTTAGGACTTTGTCAGGAATTTAGGACTTGGATTCATTTTGGACAGTCAAGCTGAGGGAAGTAGATTATTTAGTTATTTGGAACTCTGCATTTATTTAAGTTAGAACTTTGAGACAGATTTGCATGAGAAAAGGGACTCGATGAATTGACCATTAAATGATAATTAATATTTAGGGAAGTGACTTAATACTGAGAAACTGTTATTTAGTTAGATTTATAAAGAAGACTTATTTAGGAAAGAACTGTTGTTCACTTTACTTATATGACCTTTTATTTGTGATATTTGACATAAACAGTGTATCAATTGTTAATCAAAGTGCATGTAATTAAGCATTTTCTCACCAAGTTTCAAACAATCAGAATAATTTTGGGTAAATTTGAGAAATTCTACAACTGTGTTTGGACTTGTTATTTCTTAGAAGTTAGGAACTTTACGTGTCTGATTAAAGGTTTAATTTTATCAGACCAGACCCCGTATCTGGGAATGGAAATTTGTTTGTGTTGAGGTTTTACGGCCCAGTCAACCTAATGGGGTCATGTCGAGCGCGGTCAGTTTACCTAACCACACGTTTACTGGGCAGGCTTAGTCCTCTAAGCAGTTAACCAGTATTGTGCACATTCTTTCGCCAGAAACTGACAACTGCCCTTCTTGAATCAGCGGAAGGGAGAGAATGACCGTAGAGAATATTTCATGATCAATCTCCACGAAAGAATGTTGCCGACCTCGGCGGGGGTTGAACCCGCGACCTCCTGGTCTCCAGTCGGACGGCGCATCCAACTGAGCCACCAAGGCCGGCATGAGGAAACAGTAACAGGATACGGCTAGAGCTAATTCCCCAAACTTTGCAAAAGCCGTATTCTGTCGCAAGCGGTGTGTGCAGGACTGAGACAACTGTGGGTGTGTGCAGGACTGAGACAACTGTAGTAGTTATCATATCAGGCTCAGGTCAAAGGCAACGACCGCAGCCAAGCGACAGCTACTACAGCAGCGACAGCAGCAAAGGATACAGCAGTTGGACAATAGTCACTCACAGACAGCACCTTCCCCTGAAGAAGAACAGTCAAGCCGACCGAGAAGGAGGCAGCCAGCATCCCCTCCATCTCCTCCTGATACCCCGTCGATACAACAACAACAACGCCCGGACACACCCACAGGGACAACCCAAGACCCCTCCTCTCTCCGCCCCATTCTTGTCCCGGTTGCACATGACCTGGGGTAGGATGGGGGGGATTGCACTGTGCAAAATTTTCATCAAACCAAAAATGAATCAATTCAGTATTAAGGTTAGGAAATAATGAGGTCTTAAAAACTTTAACGAAAACTTTAACATTTCTAAAATTCTTAATCTTTGACCTTGACCCCAAGGTCACGGTCATGAGTGCTGATAGCGATGATAAAAACTTTGGACCAGTATATATCATGATACCAAATATAAATTAAACCCATCGTTTGGTTAGAAGTAATGAGGTCCTAAAAACTTTGACGTAAATTTTAACATGAAAATTTTTACATAACTGTGATCTTGACTTTAACATAAAACCAGGGGGCAAGGATGGAACGTGGCAAAATTATGGACCAATATATATCATCATACCAAAGAACAAGAGGCCCACGGGCCACGGTTCGCTCACCTGAGTGACATAGCCACTGCAGACATGCAGATGTTATGCAACATTTTTCCAATCCTATCATTGCAACTAATGAAAATATCATCATTTGAGCAGTTCTTAGTTTTGAAGAAGAATATATGGGCCTGACAGTCAATGGAGCATGATCATTTGAATAAACTATCAACCACATTTCAACAGAAGGATCAATGTGAAATTTGGTGGAAATTGGCTAAGTGGTTTCTGAAGAATCATGATTTTATACATGTAAACAGCACAGTGGCAGGGCCTTGGAGGTAAAAAGGTCAAATGTCAACATAGAACCATCATTCTAGCAATTTTGGTAGATCTCCTGTCCCCCATAATTTGTGCAAAGATTAGGACCCAGGGCTTATTTGGTTATGGAGAAGAAGATTTTTAAAGGTTTTTACCATATATGGGTATGGCAGCCAATTTGATCAATGGACCATACCCATTTTAGCAATCTTTCATTCTCCTGCCCACAGAGGCTCTGCATGAAATTTGAGCAACACTGGCCAAGAGGCTTCAGAGGAAAAAGCCATTTGAAATTATCAACATTTTTTCCATACAAATATATGGGGCCCATACAAATGCATACAGAAGCAAACTTGACCTCGCCGTAAAAAGGTTAAATGTCAATGTATGACAATTATTTTAGCAGCTTTGGTAGATCGCCTATTCCAGATGATATATGCAAAGATTCAGCCACAAGCCATCCTCGGTTTTGGAGAATAAGATTTTTTTTGATTGATTGTGTTGGGGTTTAACGACACGTCAACCCTTGAGGGTCATTTTGTGTCGTCTCCCAGAGAAAGGGAGAAAAGAGATAGAAGAGAGAGTAGAGGAGATGAAAGAGAGGGACAGGGAAGAAAGAGGAACAGGAAAGAAAGTGAAGAAACAGAAGAAATAAAAACATTCCCCCTCTACCCTTACCCACTACAAGGATAGCAGGCCTTGCCCAACTGTAAGCCAATATCAGTTGGACGCCCCAGTGATGTAAGATACACAGCACCTTCGCACCACCCGACCACCCCCGGAGAATAAGATTTTTTAAAAGTTTTTTCCCATACAAATGCATAAGGAAGCAAACTTGACCTTGCCGTAAAAAGGTCAAATGTCAATGTATGACCATTATTTTAGCAACTTTGGTAGACCCCCCGTCCCCGATGATTTATGCAAACATTCAGCCCCAAAGCATCCTCAGTTCTAGAGAAGAAGATTTTTAAAGGTTTTTACCATATATGGGCATGGCGGCCATCTTGGTCAACGAACCGTGACCATTTTAGCAATCTTTTGTTTCCCCTACCTAAGGAGGCTCCATATGAAATTTGAGCAAAATTGGCCCAGAGGCTCCAGAGGAGAAGTTGTTTGAAATTCTGAACATTTTTCCCATATAAATGCATAAGGTAGCAAAATTGACCTTACCGAAAAAAGGTCAAATGTCAATGTACGACCATTATTTTAGCAATTTTGGTAGCCCTCCTGTTCCCGAAGATATATGCAAAGATTCAGCCATAAGGCATGCTCGGTTTTGGAGAAGAAGATTTTTAAAGGTTTTTCCCATATAAATGCATAGGGAAGCAAACTTGACCTTGCCGTAAAAAGGTCAAACGTCAATGTACGACAATTCTTTTAGCTATTTTGGTAGACCTCCCGTCCCCGATGATTTCTGCAAAGGTTCAGCCCCAAGGCATTCTCGGTTCTGGAAAAGATGATTTTTAAAGGTTTTTACCATATATGGGCGTGGGGGCCATCTTGGTCAACGGACCGCGACCATTTTAGCAATTTTTCGTTCCCCCACCCTAAGGAGGTTCCATATGAAATTTGAGCAAAATTGGCTCAGCGGCTTCAGAGGAGAAGTCATTTGAAAATGTTAACGGACGGACGGACGAAAAGTGATCACAACATCTCATCCTGAGCAGAGCTCAGGTGAGCTAAAAATCAAATCGGTGATAAGGTTAGCAAATAATGAGGTCTTGCAAAACTTTATCGAAAACTTTAACATTTAAATTCTAAGTCTGTGACCTCAACCTCAAGGTCACGGTCATGAGTGCTGATGGTGCTGATAAAAACTTTTGACCAGTATCTATCATAATGCCAAATAGGAACTTAATCCATCATTTAGTGTAGAAGTAATGAGATCCTAAAAACTTTGACATAAAATTTTAACATGAAAATTCTAAGTCTGTGACCTTGACCTTAACATGGCCTAGAGTTGTGGGGATGGTACTGCGCAAAATTTTGGACCAATATGTATAATCATACCAAAGATGAATCAAATTGGTGATAAGGTTAGGAAATAATGAGGTCTTATAAACTTTAACGAAAACTTTAACATTTAAATTCTAAGTCTGTGACCTCGACCTCAAGGTCACGGTCATGAGTGCTGATGGTGCTGATAAAAACTTTTGACCAGTGTCTATCATGATACCAAATAGGAACTAAATCCATCATTAAGTATAGAAGTAATGAGATCCTAAAAACTTTGACGTAAAATTTTAACATGAAATTCTAAGTCTGTGACCTTGACGTTGACATGACCTAGGGTCGAGGGGATGGTACTGCGCAAAATTTGGACCAATATGGTTCATCATACCATAGATGAATCAAATCAGTGATAAGGTTAGGAAATAGTGAGATCTTAAAAACTTTAATGAAAACTTTAATATTTGTGGAGGCCGACACCGAGTGTAGTACAATAGCTCTCCATCAAGCTAAACAGGGAATGCATCTGCTTTAAACAAAAACTTGACAGGGATTCTACCCAGGAAGATTACCACCAAGTCCAGCTTAAATTTTTTAGCAGTTCTGGAGGGCATCTGAAATTTTGTAATGACTGCACAAAGTGCATGTCATTTTGTCAATGAGTGCACAGAGGAACAATGGATAAAGTGACCGTCACGGCTTATGCTTTGCATGGCTTAGGTAAAGTAACAGTAGCAATTAAGAAGTACCTTTTTCCGTTCTTTCTCTATGTTTTTAAATTGGTCGTAACATTCTTCCAGTTTCACATGGAGTTCATTTGCTGGTCCACTCCTATTAATATAAAATTGTTACTTTATTAATGAACAGATATTTTATTAATGAATAGTCTCCTATTAACAATAAAATGTATGGTTTACATATCCAATGCCCCAACATTTTCACCAATTCAACTTTTTTCTTCACCATCCTCTGAAAATTAGAGCAAACTTTCCAAATTAAGGTTTAAACTGTAGTTACCATCTATTTACACTTTCATGGGGTAGGCCTATTTGAGTGCATCTCAGGACCTACAGAAACAAGGCTCATCCTTTAGTTCTACTTTTGGGATGGGAGGGTATACCCTTTTACACAAATCATTGCTTTACCTGTGCATTTACCTGTGTGACATCACTCTTCCTGCTGTTATGATCATGTGTTCAGTTTCTTTGTAGAATAAAACAATACAACTGAGCAAAGGGGGAGGAAAGAGCAAATTTCTTATCCACAGGTTAAGAAGTACTTGTGTTTTACTATAAAAACTTTCATTTTAACTGCATAATACATTAACCTATGGATAATGTGCTAGAATTTATAGATTAGGAGGGAGGAGCTTGCCTAATTCTAACACCATAATACAAGGGCGTATCAATAAATAACCAGCCTATCCCATTTCGGATGGATCGATTCAGTCACAATTTTCATGCTTTGTTTCAATATATGTTTTATACATGGGTACAAAATTGCACACATATCAAGTCATTCTTTAATAAGATATTGAATGTCAAATATGGCTAGTGATGCAAAGGCATGCTTTTCATCTAAAGTTGAGTACCATGCTGTAATTTGATACTTATATTTAAAAGGTAAAACAGGCAAGGAAATACACAGCGAGTTAGCCGATGTTTATGGGTCTTCTGCACCATCTTATGCTCAGGTTAATTCTGGGTAGGGGAATTCAAATGTGGTAGAACGTCTTTAGAAGATGAAGCCAGGTCTGGACGCCCACTGGATGCCACCGACGAAGAAATGTGTGAGAAAGATCGGGATCTGGTATACATGTACTCTGATAGGCGAATTCAGGTGGAAGAAATAGTGCAGGCATTTGGCATTTCACATGGTAGCGTTTCAACAATCTTACATGATCATTTAGATATGCGCAAGCTAACAGCCCATTGGGTCCCCAAATCCCTTAGCGATGAGCAAATGACAACCAGAGCATCAATAAGCAGTGCCTTGTTGGAGCCTTTTAGGTAAAAAGATGATTTTCTTTTGCTTCTGGTGACTGTAGATGAGACTTGGGTTCATTATTATGAGCCGGAGAATAAAGCTCAGTCGTCAGTGTGTAGGGCCTGGGTCCCCTAGGCCAAGGTAGTTCAAGATGCAACCATCTGCTGGCAAGGTGATGGCCACAGTATTTTGGGACGCAAAAGGCGTTATTATGTTGGACTTTTTACCCAAGAGTAGTACAATAACTGGAGTGTACTATGCAAACTTCTTAGAACAGCTGAGAACCGCCATCCGTGAGAAACGCCGAGGTAAACTCTCTAAAGGTGTTTTGCTGAAACAGGACAATGCAAGAGTCCACACTTGCAAAGTTGCAATGGATGCAGTAGAGCGAAACGGGTATGAATTAATACCACATCCTGCCTATTCGCCTGACCTAGCTCCTAGTGACTTCTTCCTATTCCCAAACTTGAAAAAGGATATCCGTGGACTTCATTTCCAGTCTGATGTAGAAGTCGTGACGGCAGTTGAGGAGTGGGTCAATGGAAAGGACCCTGACTTTTTTAGTTCTGGGCTGATGGCACTTGAACACCGTTGGTCTAAGTGCATCACAGTAGAGGGCAACATCGAAAAAGAAGAGGTGGATCTCAACCGGAAATAAGTTAGGCTGGTTACTTACTGACTCACCCTCGTATATCATATAGATTCCCTTAACTTCTGGATTAAGATCCAGGAAATTCTGTGCAATCAGATACATTCTATGATATATAATCTTAAGAATGACCTAAATTTTCTTCTTTTTTTTTTTTTTTTTTTGGGGGGGGGGGGGGGCAGGGTTTTACAACCCTTTCAAGAATATTATACTTATATCAAGCTGACTGTTCATCAAAGGTGGGCGAATACCGGAGAACTCGGGGAAAAACTATCTGACCATCCGTAAACAGAACTTGGCTTTCCCACATGTGACCCGAGCGAGGCTCGAATCACAGCTGTGAGAAACCTAATGGATTAAGAGTCAACTCTCCTATCCACTAGGCTACAGGTCATTACCTAGATTCACAATTACATATATATACTGGGCAAATCATCTAACCGGCCCTTTTGTTGTCTTGGTAAATCCTATTAAATGTGAATTGATTGAAATAACTGGTCTAAAATAATTTTTTAGACATTCTAATATGATTAGCTGGCAAAGATTAAGGCAATTTTGAGATTAAAATGCAGTTTTCTAGCAAAATTTAAAAAAACATTAAATGCGCATGTGCAATCCTTATTCTATGAATTTCAATTCGAAAAAATAAACAGCCACAGCTGAAACTTCATCACTAACAATAAAAACATTAAAATCCGTAGTTCTGTTGAAGTGCAAAGCAAGAAAATGACAATGAAGTTTCAAAATTTTGAATTTTGTAATTTTCCATTCACCTCAATGGAAACTTAGTCAGTCCATAATGCAAGAACAATTCTGCCATTCCATTTCCGGCCTGTTCTTTTGAGTATTGCTGTCCTGATGATTTATTCAGTGAAAAATCTTACAAGTTAATTGGCTACTTTTTTTAATAGAAAACACCAAATACCATTCATGGAGATTTAAGCCAAATGATGGCCAGTTAGAACTTTTGACTAGTATATAAGATATTAATGACCTTAACATACGAGGGAAGTTCAATAAGTTCGAAGAACTCCGGGTTTAACTCACAGATTGGAAGATGGTTTCAACATTATTTTTCAATATAATACCCCTCTACTTCAATGCATTTGGCCCACTTTTCTTATAAGCAGTCTATGCCTTTGAAATAAAAGTCTTCTATTTGGTCCTCAAACCAAGCCTCTGTGGCAGCCTTGAGCTCATCATCATCCCGAAATCTCGTTCCACGCAAGTGGGACTTCAAATTTCGAAACAGATAATAATCACTTGGGGCCAGGTCTGGACTGTATGGCGGGTGATTTAACTGCTCGAACTTGCACTCACGAATAGCTGCTTGAGCAACTCTGTGGACTTGTGCACAGGGGCATTATCATGCAAAAGAAGGACACCAGCAGCTAGCTTTCCCCTTCGTTTTTCTTTAATAGCAACCCTTAATTGTTTAATGACATTGGCATAGTATTCTCCTGTATTGAAGTACCAGCAGGCTTGTAATCTATCAATATAATCCCTTTGGAGTCCCAAAACACCGTGGCCATTACCTTGCTGGCTGATGGTTGGGTACGAAATTTCTTCGGTGGGGGTGAGCCAGGGCGCTTCCATTGCATGGACTCTTTTTTAGTATCTGGGTCCCAGTGGTGAAGCCAAGTTTCATCTCCTGTTACAAGATAAGAGTGAAAGTCTTCTGGATTGGCATTGTACACTTCCAGAAGTTCCTGACTTGACTCAACCCTTTGCTGACATCTTGCATGTTCAGGTTTCTGGGTACCCACCTGGCAGATACTTTTGACATGCCTAAATGTTCATGGATTATAGTGTAAACACTTCCATTAGAAATACCACATTCTGAAGCAAGTTCGGCAACTTTGATTTGGCGATTGTTTAGCACAAGTCCCTCAACACAGTCGATCATCTCCTGGCTGATGACATCAGCAGGGCGACCTGGCCTTGGGTCATCTTCTAAGGAGTCTCACCCACGTTTAAATTCTGCTGACCACTTTGCCACTGTGGAATACTTTGGGCTACTATCACCATACACATCAGCCATGCGCCGATGGATTTCTTTGGCCTTTGCACCCTCCTTAGTGAGGAACTTTATGACTGCTCTGAACTCAATATTCTGACTTTCCATTTTTGCCTATGGGTATAGGTTTTCAAACGAAAAGTAAGAGCAAAAAATGTACGTGTTGACTGAATGGTTGTTATCATTTAACTGACAAAGGTTTACACTGCACAAACATGAAAAAGGAAATCTTGAATTGTATAGAAAAATACCGAGTTTTACGAACTTATTGAACTCCCCTCGTATATATATATATATATATATATATATATATATATATATATATATATATATAACATATATATATATATATATATATATCAGGGCTCGGGAAAACCGGAAAAATAGCCGGTCTGGACCGATATTAAGAATTCTGGACCGATTTCAAACACCCCAAAACGCTAATAAATCGGTCCAACAGTTTTGTGCCTTCAACCCCTTTTTTCCCAAACCAACCAATTTTCACGAATCAATGATGTCTAAAAAATCACAAACGGTCAAGTCTTCCCAAACTGACAACGTCCGGGCACCTTTTAAATGCGATATTATGGTAGTTAAAAGGCTCTAAACGGTCATTTGACATGTATATTGGACAGACAGCTGAATAACGGCAACCTACCGCAGCACAAATTAATTACGTCATTATCCAAATATTGTCAAAAAATCAACACTTCACTGACCTTTGTGCAGTAAACAAGCGATTAACACGAATCATCAGTAACGGTAGTCTGATAATTAATCCGTATGTGTGACACGTGTAAATACACTGAGACTGCAAAACATCCAGGTGCAGTCGGCGTGTCCAAAAGATCAAAGGTCGCTTTACTGAGAGTGATAAAAGAATGCACCGCTTGAACGCACCCGTTTTCTTCCTCTTCTTTTTTGTTTTGATTAACACGGTTTGTCGGTCCCAGATTCGATAAATGAATTCCCAAACCGAGTACGTCCTGATCAGATGTCGCATACAAAGGCGTCTGATCCGGGTATTATTGATTGGTTCTTTTATTTTATTTATTTTTTTTTTTTTTTGTTGATTGACGTAACACGCCAGTATAAGTCAAGGTAGATTTCACGGTAAAAATAAGTAATGCACCACTTGCGCTAGACAAGATTGGCCAGTGCTTAAAATTTAAACAGTCTGATCAAATCTTGAAACATTAAAAACTGTAAAACCGCCCGTGGCGCAGGCCTTTTATATTAGACCAAATTAGGTCCATGAAAGTCGTTTCGTTCCGTCTCTCCTGTTTCCCGCCGTCTTCGCGCTTATACAAAACGGGAATCAGTTGTTTATAAATAGTTTAGGAAAACCCTGCGGAGGTGGAAATAACAACAAAACCGTCTTTTTTTTTCTTTCTTTCTTTCTTTTTACATACCTGACTGTATTTATTGATGACGCCAGCTTTGATCATGCTCGTTATACCCGGACTTCTGTCATATAACAGAGTTGAGGTGTATTATTTAAAAGGAGTTATAGGACTGCCAATTGTCATTAGTTTTCGTGACAGGTGATATATACATTTTTTTTTGGAAATGGGCTCATTGATGACGTCATCGTCATCGGCTGGACCGATTCAGATTTCAAAATTTCCAGAGCCCTGATATATATATATATATATATATATATATGATAATTGAGTATTCCAGTTATAGACAAAACATTAAACATAACTAAATTGTCCAAACTTGATAGATAATTAATTCATAATAAACTATAAATTATACCAGATTATGGTTGAATCGTTTATCATGACAGTAGATTATCCAAAGAAACTGGTTAAAATATAATATAACTCTAAAGATTGTATGGAATCTAAAAACAATCTATATTGTTATATATACAGAGAAATTAGTTTTAGACATTACGTAAGTTTAAGACAAATTTCTTAATCATACCTTCCACAACAGGGCTCTGGAAATTTTGAAATCTGAATCGGTCCAGCCGATGACGATGACGTCATCAATGAGCCCATTTCCAAAAAAAAAAATGTGTATATCACCTGTCACGAAAACTAATGACAATTGGCAGTCCTATAACTCCTTTTAAATAATACACCTCAGCTCCGTTATATGACGGAAGTCCGGGTACAACGAGCTTGATCAAAGCTGGCGTCATCAATAAATACAGTAAAAAAAACAAAAAAAAGAAAAAACGGTTTTGTTGTTATTTCCACCTCCGCAGGGTTTTCCTAAACTATTTATAAACAACTGATTCCCGTCTTGTATAAGCGCGAAGACGGCGGGAAACAGGAGAGACGGAACGAAACGACTTTCATGGACCTTATTAGGTCTAATAAAAAAGGCCTGCGCCACGGGCGGTTTTGCAGTTTTCAGTGTTTCAAGATTTAATCAGACTGCTTAAATTTTAAGCGCTGACCTATCTTGCCTGGCGCAAGTGGTGCATTACTTATTTTTACTGTGAAATCTACCTTGAATTATACTCGCGTGTTACGGCAATCAACAAAAAAAAAAAAAAAAAAAAAAAAAAAAGAAGCAATCAATTATACCCAGATCAGACGCCGTTGTATGCGACATCTGATCAGGACGTACACGGTTTGGGAATTCATTTATCGAATCTGGGACCGACAAACCGTGTTGAACAAAACAAAAAAGAAGAGGAAGAAAACGGGTGCGTTCATGCGGTGCATTCTTTTATCACTCTCAGTAAAGTGACCTTTGATCTTTTGGACACGCCGATTGCACCTGGATGTTTTGCAGTCTCCGTGTATTCACACGTGTCACACAAACAGATTGATTATCAGACTTCCGTTACTGATGATTCGTGTTAATCGCTTGTTTACCGCACAAAGGTCAGTGAAGTGTTGATTTTTTGACAATGTTTGGATAATGACGTAATTAATTTGTGCTGTGGTAGGTTGCCGTTATTCTGCTGTCTCTCCAATATACATGTCAAATGACCGTTTAGAGCCTTTTAACTACCATAATATCGCATTTAAACGGTGCGCGGACGTTGTCAGTTTGGAAAGACTTGACCGTTTGTGATTTTTTAGACATCATTGATTTGTGAAAATTGGTTGGTTTGGGAAATGTTGGACCGATTTATTAGCGTTTTGGGGTGTTTGAAATCGGTCCAGAATTTTTAATTTCGGTCCAGACCGGCTATTTTTCCAGTTTTCCCGAACCCTGTTCCACAAATTTCTTTTGATCATACCTTCCTGAAATACAGCGATTTTTGAGTCTGTATCGCCTTTCAGAAAGGAAAGTAGGGACTCCCATAGATCTATGCGTGGACTGGGAGTAATATAATAGCACAAGAGTTTTGATAACTTCAAAACACAAGTGACTAATATTTGTATGGTTTTTTGTTCAGCACAGTTTTATGCTATACCTGATTAACAAAAAATAAAACTCATTAATTCACTGTTCGGGGAAAGAAAATATTTATCATGAATGACTGAATTCAAAGGAGATAAAATATCTTTAGGTACCTAATGGATATATTCTCCCTTAACGAAGCAATAGGAGTTTATCCACTGATATAAATTGGAAGATTGTCACTATTGCGATTTGACAATCCCAATAACAAATGAAAGATTTCCCCATGACTAATCAGAAGTAATCTATTCCAGACTAGAATCTGAGTCACTTCATATCATCATCATATCATAATCGGATTTTTGATTAACATGCAGGTACTTATGCAGGTACTTATAGTAGTGAAGTAAGTATCAATATTTAAAATACTTCAATACCTTATATAATATATCAGTTAGATTTTTAAAACCTATAAAGCGAAGTTCAAAATCTAACTATTAATTCTGAAATCAAGTCGAAATTTAGTATAATTGATGACAATATGGAGACAGATATTATCGTACCGTAAATAATATCCGCCATTATTTTAATTCTTTAATAGTCCGTTAACTTAAATTCGTAACGGTAACGTCCATTAAGAATATGTATAAATGCACTAATTAAGGTACATTCCGAACTGGTGAAATTAAAAGGACTAGGAAGATCCTATAGCTAGATGAAGTACTGATCTTCCTAATTTTTCAGACAATCCAGTCTTATAACAGTATTGACTATGCTCTGACTTGATTGTCTTCTGATATTTTAAATGGAGATATCCATCATTTGATACTATACCACTATGTTTAGGGAACAATACATCTGGGTAGGGATCGAGACTTTCCGGATTGTACCCTTTCCATTACTCGTTAACTGAGATGTTTGAATGTCGTAATAACAAGCAGGAAAATAGTTCATCTTAATCAGAACATATGATAAATGAGAAATATGATGTATTTAGTAAGTATACAAATCTTCTCCCATTAGAATATCTGTTAACGTGCGAAGATAGACAAAGACAGATTTGGTTTTATCGCTTCAACAGCTGCCCATTTTGCTGTTTTACTAGTTGTGATTAAGAGTGGCATCGGGACCCAGGGTGAAGTTGGCTAGCTGTAAAAGTGCTTCAAACCCCATGGTTGTTTATTCTACTGGCCGTTCAAAGGCGATGGTCCCGTTGTTAGTCTTACTCTTTGTTGCTTTGTGGTTTATTCTACGAGGTGATTTGTTTTATGTCTTACCTCGTGTTATTTTGTTGTGTTTTTCAGTCCTTTCAGCATTGTGATTACCTCGCTTGGGGAAGAGAGAGCTAATCTTAGTGCTTTTCGTACATTTGTTCAATTTGCACTTGTTTGGTTTTGTCTGTTTGCTCTTCCTCTTGGTGTCTGGGAAGGGCTGCGGTTTGTTATTGTGGCATCCCTGGACTTTTCTCTTACCTTTTTTTATAATTATTGTTGATCTTTAGAGGCGGTAAAACTAATCGTTGCGTTAATACTCCCCTTAGAAATTTCCGTTTTCATCAGACTTAAGGAAAAATAAATATTAGACCTGTACAATACATCTGTTTAGGTCTGGAATTATTATCGGCCATATATGTTTTTAGACCATTCCGTGGCCGAAAAACCTAATTGCTATTCTCAGCAGAAAAACAAAATCTATACTTCGCAATTACAGTTTGTAACTTCTTAAATTAAAACTAATTTGATTATTAACCTTCTCCATAAGTCTGGACAAGACATGACTGACATGGACTCTTGTTACAGTTATAAATAATTGTCAATGGGAACTAAGATCTAAAACTGATAGTTTTCCAAAGTTAAAGAGTATTAATCTCTACTAGACTTTCTAAGTGAATAAAAATCTAGAGAGGAAATATGTTATAATTATTTGCATTATACATCATAAAAGTCAAAATTTGACGATGTATATTTTTATATATATATATGAATTATTAACATCATTTTAGATAGGAAAGAACTAAAATGAATTTACATGATCCATGTATAGTTCTATTCCTGACAGAAGTGAATACAATCTTCTGAAATTTTAATGACTATATTCTCAAAGGATCAGTTATCTTTTCAAAGAACAATCCTTGATGATTAAACCAATTTATCGAATATATAATCTAGGTGTTTTTCTATCACTCTATCAGGTTGTAGTATTATCTGAACATAGACAACCTGGGTAAGTTAAGTGCTTTTTATTCCCACTACCAAGTTGTAGCGTTATCTGAATGTAAGCAACCTGGGTAAGTTAGGTAATTTTTAATCAATCTACCAGGTTGTAGTCTTATCAGAACGTAAACAACCTTGGTAAGTTTGGTATTTTAATCACTCTACTTGTAGCTTTACCTGAACGTAAGCAACCTGGGTAGGTTATATGTTTTTCTAACACTCTCTAAGGTTGTAGCATTACCTGAATGTGAACAACCTGAATAAGTTAGATATTTTCCTACCACTCTACCAGGTTGTATCTTTATACAAACATAATAAATCTGGATAGAATATGTTTAAATTATGATACCTAAAAGATTATAGGCGTATACCACAGAAAAGAGGGGAATCGGCTACTTCTTTTCTTATAAATCATATTGGTTTCTTTGTTTCTTCCAAAAGAGAACAAAGAAATTCAAGAAAAAGAGGAAGATGAATAAACAAAACGATCTATCTTCTCTTCTTATTAATGTCAGTCATATGGAGTTCGCCCCTTGCAGTAAAGCCTTATGGGGTAAAGATCCTTTGCAGTCCGGATTAAAGAGGAACAGACCTTAAATCTTTAAAGTACTGTTAGTGATCGATAACAATATAGTTCCCAATAATTCCTCAAAGATTAGCACTCTTTAATTATTCATTGATTTCAGAAGTTAGTTTGTAACCATTATTTCTGATTCAATGATAATTAGGAATATTTAGGATTGTGATATTCATTCGATAATGACTGCACAGAATTCCTTTAATATAACTGGCTACCCAGTGTTCAAAGCAATCGTTGTTTAATGACTGGTACCCAGTGATTTGCCTGGTGACTGGTGCCCTGTGACTGGTTGCCTGGTGACTGGTTCCACTGCATAACTTCGTACAATAACTAGTGACGATAGGTGACTGGTACCCTGTAGATGACCAGTGACTGGTTACCCAGTGCCTGGACATCCGATGCCCGGTTGACTGATGATTTATTACCAGGCAATACATTGCCTGGTTCACCGGTTGACTGGGGATAAGTTGCCCAGTGCCAGGTTCACCGGTGCCTGGTCACCTGGTGCCTGGTGAAGCGGACTGTTGCCTGGTGTAAAATGACCAGTGACTGGTTGACCGGTAACAAGTAACTGGTGCCTGGTGGACTTATACTATGGGTGCCTTTAAACCCTAATGTTGCCACCTACTGGGTTTTACCCTAGCAGTATAGCCCTGAGGGGTGGTGCTCCCATAAAGAAATAAGTTGTCATTTAACCAAACAAGGTTGACAACTTTCTTTTGTAAGTCATACTCTTCTCCAAAAAAGATCTTCTCGTATAGCCTTTGTTGACTGTAAGATCCAAAGTTCTATTCCAGTTATAACATATCAAGGCAGTAGATAACCTGGAACAAAAAGAATGAAATAACTATTTGGAAATATGCATAACTTCCATACTAAACACGATGGTCATGATAATAAATACAGAAGTCGTGAAAACATATTACGTAAATCGACAATCAAATTTCACAGGAAATAGAAAATCAATTTAATGAAAATAACATAATCCTACATGGAAGGAATGATCAAGGAACATAATAAAGCAGGAAATAAGAAAATAGACCAGAGAAAAGAAAAGAAATTTAGAATTTTTTCACCCAGTAAAAATTCCTGTTTATTTTCTTTGTTCTACAGAAAAGAAACTGACAAATGATCAAAAGAGCGGGAAGAGTGATGTCACACAGGTATCTCTTAAAGGGACCTTCTGGATTAAGATTAAGTCTCTTTAAGATGACTGAACTGTCGTTTTTTTCTGTGGAAGGTTTGAAATACAGAATAGAATATCACAATATCTATAGGTTAACGTATTGTGCAGTTAAAATGGAATTTGATCCAAGGACCATTCCCTATTGAAAAGCTTGTCTAGTATTGACAGTCCGTCCACAAGAATGTTGAATTTCTCTGGAATGTGATGAATTCTTAGAATTACGTATAGAATATTGATGTTGAGCTGAGATTGGTCTTCTGTCCAGCGACCATGAAAGGATAGTCTCATCGATTTGAGATGAGCACCCAATCCATAATGGCTGGCATCCGTAAAAAGGAATGCATTAGGCTCTGGAGGATTTATATATATTCCCTGAGCGAAGCGATTGGGATCCATCCATCCATCACTTCAAATGAAATCGGATCATACTCATGATCGAAATTTGATGATCCAAAGGAATCACGTGAGGTCTCCAACTAACAACAGGCACATATGAAGCAGACATAAATGGAGCCTGCCTAGAAGTACTTAGTCTGCTGCAGCACTGAGTTTCCCCAAAAGAGAAAAGAAAGTTCAAGCCAAAACTTGAGTCTGAGTTAGAAATTGTTTGATTGTCAAGAGTATGGATTCCATACTATCAAGTGGTACTCTGACTGTATTGTGTTGTGTCAGGAATTCCTTACGTAGAAAGGTGAATTGCTGAGCTAGGTTCAAATCTGACTTTTTTAGATTTGGAATGAATCCTAGACTTTGTACCATTTGGCAAACAGTATATTGTGTGAGATATTAGTCTGCTGTGTATAAGATCTCTTATGAGCCAATCCTCTAGGTAAGGAAAAGGTGAGATGGAAGGTTGACACAGATGAGCAGTGATTACACCCATCAGTTTGGTGACAATCCATGGACCTAGGGACATTCCAAAAGGTAGTGCCTGAATTGGAAGACCTGATTGCTGAAAATGAAGCAGAGGTACTTCTTTGATTGAGAATGAATATGAACATGTAGACAGGTATCCGTTAAATCTATGGAGACAGCCCAATCTTGACCAATATCGACTGACCAACTCATGAAAGGTTGTGGTCATATGTACAGATTTAAGGTGGAGAGATTTATCACGAGACGTAACTTTTTTTTTCCCATTCTTTTTGGGTACAAGAAATAGCCGGGAGTAAAACCAGGAGTTCCCAAATTTGTAACCTTTCCCACGGCCTGTTTCTGGATAAGTTCCATTATTTCCTTTCCTATTCATGATGGACTAGCCTCTTAAAACTGTAAACCATGTTTTCTTATCTTATCATTATGCATATCTTATGTAACACAACTAATTAACACCTGCAGCAAGGAAACCAATACTGCATCTTTTATTACCTATACGAACTGTGCAAAACTTTATTTCTTGACCAATTTCGACGATTGAAAAACAAAAGTCTATTAACTTTTTCCCCTCTTTCTACCTATAACATTCAAATTGACTTTAGATGTGAAAAAAGAAAGACTAAAATATCTACTGTGATGTCGTGGCAGAAAGGAGAGGTATCTGATTACAAGTTAATGACCAGGCAGCTGAGCACCACAGCATGTTGCAGAGCAAGAACTGGATGAAAAGAATAAAAACCACATGTTATCAGCGGGAAGCCTCAAAACCCCACTTCCTTATCATACCCCTATCTCTAGCCAACTTCATTTTATAAGAGCGCTTTTCCAGCATGTTACAGGAAGGAAGACAGACGCAGACCTACCAGAACTGTAGATAGAGGTTGATGTGAATTGAATGGGATCCTGAAACCTTCTTGGATGATAGAGAGGACCCATTTGTTTTTAGTTATAGTTAATTCTCCCCAATGTTTTATAAAGTGGGCCAATCTTCCTCCCACTGGAATATCTGGACATGCTAAGATAGGCAATGGAAAGGGCTGGCTTACAGAAATGTCTTGTGTTACTACTCCTCTTAAAAAAAGTCCCTTCTAATATTAGATGTAGAGGACTGTGACTGATACTTAGACCTATATGGTTCATTCTTTTAAGCCTAAAATTTTAGTAGGCTGTCTAGTTTTCTGAAAGAACCTGTAGCCATATAAGACAGTTTCTGAGGTTGCATAGATGGGTTATTGGCAGAAGAGGACAAGAATCTATGTTGTTGCGCTTCAAGAATAGATTTTGATTTAGACTGTCAAAGAGTAATTGGGAATTAGTAGGAGCATTTCTCACAGCATGAAAAGAATGATCCAAAAGAATTTTTGAAGAGGCTACGTGAGGGTGCGTGATCTTCAAAAGGTCTCGGATATATCTCCTCTGGGAGTAATCTGAAGACTTAATAGATAGTTTTATCAAACGACCAGGACTTCTGTTCTGAATCTGAGCCTGATTCTTTAGATAATTGATACACAGAATTATCAATAAGTAATAAATTCTGTGATTCCTCTGAAACCCTATCAGGCTGTACAGTTGTAAGAACATCAGAAGCCTGAAGATACGGATGTTTAGATCTTCCATACTATGTTCTTTAATAGAATCACTAGAGGAAGAGGAGGGAGATCAGTGGCTCTTCCTGTGAGAATGTTTTGACTTCTCTGATTTCCTACTTCTTTTAGGCAAAGCTAAAGAAGAAGAAGAAGAAAAGGAGGAAGGTGAAGCAGAACTATATCTTCTCCTCTTTCTGTATTTAGAGAGATCTCTTCTACTGGAACATTTACGAGAAGTAGATCTATGAGAGTTCCAAGTATTTGTAGGAGGTTCAATAACAATTAACTTGGATCAGAAAGAGTATTGAAAAATAGAAGGGAAGGCAATGATCAGGAATCAATACAATTATCCCACACCTCCCATCAGAGACATCAGAAATCTGGTTAATGGAGCTCTGCAGTTCATTAGTGACTGATTGCTCCAAGCTCAAAGAATGTCTGTAATCAGCTACCCAGTACCTGGTGCCTAACAATTGATGCCAGGTGGCTGGTAACCCATGACCAATGCCCAGTGACTGGTGTCTGGTGACTTAGGTATAATACAGTATTTATAGACCAGTAAAAAGCTATCTCACAATGTATTATTCTTCTATGATGTCTGTAGTTCTTTTAAATTTAACTTTAAATTTTATTTTGAATTTCCACCACTTTTTTCCATACAGGTAATTTAGATCAATATAGTAATATTCAATTTATATTGAATACGAGGGATGTTCGAAATGAATTGCTTATTGTCCTCTAGCTCGATATCCACGTGGGGCACGATATAAACCATTACATACCTGTATAGGGTTATTCAATATCTACACAATGGTGTATAAATGTACATGTTAGACTAAGTGTAAGACATAAAATTTGCCATTTGAATACACGCAGTCATTGACCACTGCAGTAATCAAAGCACTGAGAGTGCTGATGGTGGCGGTTTCCTTAATGATTCTAAGCCTCTAGACTACATATCATCTGTACTTTCATTTTATTCAATATTTCTTGATACGTATTTAAAGCAATGCCATTTTCGCTACACCATGTGTGCATTCTGCACAATTCAGAGTAACTAGTTTCAGTGTCATGAATATTTGATCCACATCACTGTGGTTCTGAACCCCTTTTAACCACATTTTTATTTAATTTCCCTGTACTGTGTACAGTAACATTATTTATAATCAGATAACACAGTTTTTTTGTTGTTGTTTTTTTTGTTTTTTATTTTTCAAGTATGAAATACTTACATGTTACTTATTTCTTAAAGGACTGAAAGGATTGTAAGTTGTGGGTATTCATTACAACTACCCTATCAATAACTTTCAAATAAGTACCAACAACATATGTTTTGTGTAGAAATTATAATTAACAAGCAAATTCCATGGGGAATTTATGTCCCCCGCCTTATTTTTATTTGAGGTTTAAAAATGGTAAAGTTAACCAGAGGACCATTGGTATTGAAGCAGGAAACCAGTGATAAAAAATAATTTCAAGATTCTGAAAAAGCCACATGCATATCTTCAGACCACCTGTAAAGTTTCAAAGGATCGGCTTAAAACTGTGGTAGGAGTTACCTACTCCCTATATGCTTCTGTAGTATTAGAACTAAAAAAATGTCTAAGTTAAAAATGCAGAAAAAGTGGTAAAAAATTATTTCAGGATTCTGAAAAAATCCACATGCATATCTTCAGGCCATCCTAAAAGCCCTTGTAAGGTTTCAAAAGGATCAGACAAAAAACGTGGGAGGAGTTAAGGGGACAAGGTACCTGCACCCTATACACTTCTGTAATATTAGAACTCAAAAAATGTCTAAGTTAAAAATGCGGAAAAAGTAATAAAAAAATATTTCTGGATTCTGAAAAATCCACATGCATATTTTCAGGCCATCCTAAAAGCCCACGTAAAGTTTCAAAAGGATCGGTCAAAAACTGTGGGAGGAGTTAAGGGGACAAGGTACCTACTCCCTATAGACTTCTGTAATATTAGAACTAAAAAAATGTCTAAGTTCAAAACATGTAAAAAGTGATAAAAAATAATTTTTGGGTTCTGAAAAAACAACATGCATATCTTCAGACCATCCTAAAAGCACCTGTAAAGTTTCAAAAGGATCGGCCAAAATCTGTGGGAGGAGTTAAGGGGACAAGGTACCTGCTCCCTATATTCTTCTGTAGTATTAGAACTCAAACAATGTCTAAGTTAAAAATGCGGAAAAAGTAATAAAAAATAATTTCAGGATTCTGAAAAAACCACATGCATATCTTCAGGCCATCCTGAAAGCCCATGTAAAGTTTCAAAAGGATCGGCCAAAAACCGTGGGAGGAGTTAAGGGGACAAGGTACCTACTCCCTATACGCTTCTGTAATATTAGAACTCAAAAAATGTCTATGTTCAAAATGTCTAAAAGTAATAAAAATTAATTTCAGGATTCTGAAAAAACCACATGCACATCTTCAGACCATCTTTAAA